>NC_059611.1:258655-343655 GCF_020424385.1 Procambarus clarkii
GGAGATGGCCGCGGGAGAGAATCAATAATAGCGAGAATCCGTCTTGGATACAAATATCCGAAATTGAAACAACAGCTGAGCAGCGGAGTTGCAGAATCTGTGATGAGAGTGACTGACACCGCCTTGACCACTACCTGAGAGAGTGTGGACATCTAAGAGACATTAGAAATTTGTGTAGAATAATAAACTCTACATTGTTTAAGAAAATACTATTTGTCAAATGTAGACCAGTTCTTAAAAGATTTCCCCATTTGTGCACCCGCAAGATAACGTAAGATTTAAGGGTTGACAATGTTAATCATCTTGTTTGAGAAGCTGTTCACTTGAGGTAGTTAAGCAAGTCCCAACTGTGTCTAGGTAAAAGTGACAGGATGAACAACCCAGCGGGTTTTCTTCCTACTGGGGAGTGTTGTACATGCTGTTATGGCGGTGTGTCCACTCACAGGATGAGTCCCGCTGCCGACTAAACTCGCCCCTCGGGGAAAAATTAAAAAAAATAATAATAAACTTGCCTGTAAGAGTATGGTGTATGCTCTATCATAAAAACAAACAAAAAGCTTTACAACATTTTTTGCAACAAGCTGATTCAAAACACCAACAATATGTAGCTATCCACACATACATTGAAAAACCAAAGTCACAGGGGCAGCAATAATTCACCAACCACACCCAGGGTGAGGTTTCAGACTATTCGAAGACTGGGGCCGGCCCCTGGTGGGTGTGGCTTCTCTGGCCAGTGTGGCTTGGTGTGGCTAGGTGTGGCTTGGGATCTCCATCTTGCTGATAAAGATGCCATGTTCACCAAACAGCACAGCAACAGACTAAAATTAATGTCCTCCCACATACTTTAAAACAAATTTAGAAGCGTAAGAGAACCACGTCCCCAAATATGTTGCGAAGTCGATACATTGAGGCCATAAAGACTTAGAAGAAGTCTGCATTGGGGTTTCAGAAAGGCAACAAGTTATTAGACCCTGATTTTTCCCCATTCTAAGAGGCGGAAATACTGAACATGTTCTGCATCAAGATAATGGCACCCCCAGCTAATGGGAAACAAACAGGTACCTGATCCTGAAAGATCATTTAAACACTATAAAGAGCAGACCAAATGTGGCTTCAAGCTTGACCTACTAAACTGACAGGCAAATGGACGCCTGCGTTATTTTGTCCCACTTGACATCACCGGAACGGCTACAGCTCTCACGTTCTACACCTTCACAGCTGATAAAATCAAATTCATCAACGTACCTACCTGTAAGCCTGTTGGACCAAGCTGAGCGCTCTCACCGCTAGAGACAGCCATAGGGGGCTCAAGGCTCCTCACTGGTAGTAATCCTGGTCGAGGAGGGATGGCTCTCTCTCAATCCCCACATCTCATAAGCTTCACCCTACTAGTTTTCCCCTGGAACACGACCTACCACTTGATTTACAGCCAGGTCCCTAATTACAGCTTGAGGGAAGACTATGCCCACTGTTAAATAATTCAGATTCATTCGCCTGCAAGTTGAACTGTTGCTTGGGAATTATTGTGGAAAGTACCGTAACATGCTCAGTCACTGCTCGATAGCAGGTAATACAGTAAATATGCAAAACAAAGAATAAAGACATAAAACTAAATATTTAAAACAAAAATAAGTTTGTCAATAGGTGGGTCAAAGCACATCGCTCGGGTAAGGCGACTCATCGCTCAACAAAGCCTGTGCCTCAGTCTTTGTTTAAAGTTTGTTAAGATCCAGGAAGTTCTATTTTATTTCAGACAGGTTCAGGATGAAAGGTTTTCTGTAGAAGAAAGAGGCTCACACACGCAACTTGGCGAAAGTGTTGGCTGATCTTGGCGACAAAAACTAAAAAGTTCAAGTTCTGAATGTTGCTTTCAGCTCTAAAGCCACCGACAGTTATTCTTTTATTCTGGTCAAGAGCTGTCTGCAAAGACATTTTGCCGCTGAAACAATGCTGAAAGTGCCAGTAAGCACACGACCTGCACTCAGGTCTTGATCACCTTCATTGTGTCAAGCTCCAATCACACGTTTTGAACCAAGTTAATGGTTGTAACTCATGCCTTTGTCAAATTTAAGATTATTTGTGCAACCGAAAAGAATGTCAAAATAACGTGACTGACAACTAATATGTCACATGACATTGTGTCATTAGTGGGACAGCCAACCCACACACATGACCTGAAAGGAATTGCACGTTTCGGTCCGTCCTGGACCCTCACTTTTTTTTTTATTTATATATACAAGTGTTGTTACATTTTTGTACAGCCACTAATACGTGTAGGTTTTCGTGCAAGTCCTTAACCCTATGTTCCCTGGAATACGACCCCCGCGAAGAATCAGTTTACAACAAAGTACCCATTTTACTGTTAAGTTAAACAAAGGCTACAGTTAAGGATTTGCGCCCAATAAATCCTCTCCGGCCAGGATACGAACCCAGGGGAAAGCGCTCGTGGAAGGCCAGGCGAACGTCTTACCACTACGCCACGGAGTCATACTATGTTATAGATATTTGTACACCCTGAGCATTCTACACCAACACATTCTGGAGTTATCCCGGCTCAAAATCACTCCCAACACACAGCTCATGTAACATCGATCTGACTTGAATTGACTCTAAATGCCTATCAGTAACCCATATTTAGACAAACATTAGCTGTCTTTCAACTTTCTGGTAGTTCTCCTATCTTTAGTGACTTCATCGTAGTGTTTAAATGAATAATGAGATGCAGGAAAAAAAACTCACAGTCTATACACACTCATGTATGTCACTTCTCACCTAATACAGACCTGATATACTAGTCAAGTGTGTATTATATTTATGTAACAACTCTCAAATAATTGCAAGTTATTTGTTGCTGGAGTCAGGTTGTTGCCGGGAAGGAAAACCTCTGCAGATTTACAATATTATAAATACGAGGAAAGATCCAATATATGTACAAGGTCTCACCAGCTACTGAAGATACATCAAAGGCTTGAATAACTTTAGATTCAGGAGAGACCTAAAATAACGTTATTGATTAGTAAGTTATTGTATAACCTAGTCCTAGTGTGACGATGTCAACGCCATATGTTGAGCGCACCCGACCCCATTTTCTATTCCCCGATGGAAGGCTGTGATCTTAATGACACCTGTGTAGTTTCCTTCTTACTATACAATTTTTACTCCTCAGAAGTAATGTGGGTGATACCTTGGTCGACAAAAGTCAGTTCACCCAGGGCAGTCCTGAACTCGAGACTTGTTCCAGTGGGAGCTAGTGGGCCGAGTCGGTAGAGACTGATTTGTCTGCGATAACCAGTTAAGTATTGGTGATTGGACCGACGTATCCCGGGATGGCCTAGTTGAGTTACGAGATGGAATTAACGTCCGTCTGTCCTCTACGTTAAGGCATATCATAGGTGAAGCCCTTAGGGGAAGCAAGCCAGCCTGTGGCTGGAGAGTCGAAGTGGTGTTTTGACACCGTGACGACACTGTGGAGGACTGGCCCAGGAAGAGAAGAAAGTACAAGAGAAGAAAGGCTCAGGGAAGGTACACCTTGAGTGTTGTATGATAGAAGATAGAAGTGGACTTGCCAGGATATAAGATAGCAGAAGTTCTTTTGTAGTGTCCTGTGTGAAAGTGACACCTGTGGTGTTGTGTTATGTACACATGTAATAAGTGTAAGTAGTTAAGAAGTACACGTGGTGATGGTTTTGTTCAGTGCTGTTTACCGCCATTCCCATTGGATTAACTATTATTGCCAGTTGTTAATAACTTTCCTATGAGGTTGGATCTGGTAAGAAGAGACACTAAGGCCCATATATAGTCTGAAATGAAAAGAACCCGGTTACTGGCTAAGTGAGGCCGTAACACCTGGGGCAGCTGGATTGTTTCAAGCGCAGGATAGACATACACATCAGTGAGTTTGGTTGGGGATAAATAGGAGTTGCCAGGCATGGGTCAATAGGCTTTTACACACCTTCCATTATTTTACTGTTCTTTAGTAAATATTTTCACTGCTGGAAAACAACACGGTTGTGTAAGCGATAAGTGTCTACATATTTACTGTCGACGAGCTGCGCACGTCCAGGGATAGCAAGCAGACGAGGCCACGTCCAAGGATAGCAAGCAGACGAGGCCACGTCCAAGGATAGCAAGCAGACGAGGCCACGTCCAAGGATAGCAAGCAGACGAGGCCACGTCCAAGGATAGCAAGCAGACGAGGCCACGTCCAAGGATAGCAAGCAGACGAGGCCACGTCCAAGGATAGCAAGCAGACGAGGCCACGTCCAAGGATAGCAAGCAGACGAGGCCACGTCCAAGGATAGCAAGCAGACGAGGCCACGTCCAAGGATAGCAAGCAGACGAGGCCACGTCCAGGGATAGCAAGCAGACGAGGCCACGTCCAGGGATAACAAGCAGACGAGGCCACGTCCAAGGATAGCAAGCAGACGAGGCCACGTCCAAGGATAGCAAGCAGACGAGGCCACGTCCTACACGTCCAGGGATAGCAAGCAGACGAGGCCACGTCCAAGGATAGCAAGCAGACGAGGCCACGTCCAAGGATAGCAAGCAGACGAGGCCACGTCCAAGGATAGCAAGCAGACGAAGCCACGTCCAAGGATAGCAAGCAGACGAGGCCACGTCCAAGGATAGCAAGCAGACGAGGCCACGTCCAAGGATAGCAAGCAGACGAGGCCACGTCCAAGGATAGCAAGCAGACGAGGCCACGTCCAAGGATAGCAAGCAGACGAGGCCACGTCCAAGGATAGCAAGCAGACGAGGCCACGTCCAAGGATAGCAAGCAGACGAGGCCACGTCCAAGGATAGCAAGCAGACGAGGCCAAGTCCTACACGTCCAGGGATAGCAAGCGGGCGAGGCCAAGTCCTACACGTCCAGGGATAGCAAGCGGGCGAGGCCAAGTCCTACACGTCCAGGGATAGCAAGCGGGCGAGGCCAAGTCCTACACGTCCAGGGATAGCAAGCGGGAGAGGCCAAGTCCTATCAGTAGCTGGCGCAAGCGACCGCAGTTCACTGCACAAATACAATTGAGTTGATGGGACAATACCTTCAAATATAGTAGCCACTCTTCTGTACGTCTCCGCTCTTCCGTGTCTGAACCCCACACTGTCTCTCCAGGAGCACTGTGCCCCGTCCTGTGTACACTTTCACGCCCCTACCTGTACATACCCCACCTGCGGTGTACAGGTGGAGTATGGTAACTCTGCTGTACCTCCTGCCATTGTACACGGTAGTAGTAGGCATCCATCAGTCTCAGGAGACACTGGAGTTGCGCTCTGGTTGTCGGTCTGGAGTGGCCTCTCCGGGGCGCAAAGCCAGGGTAGGTTGATTCAGATTCAGATTCAGATGTTTATTCAGGTAAGGTATATACATACAAGTGATGTTACATTAATGGATTGATATATAGATAGAGCTAGTACATACAATGCCTAAAGCCACTATTACGCAATGCGTTTCGGGCAATTTCGGGATTCGGGGAAGAAGCTGTTACCCAGGCAGCAGGTCCCCCCTCTCCACGGCGCTGAAAGTCTCCAATGGAAAGGCATACGCCAATACGATTGGTTCCAGCGCCGTCGCAGGAACCAATCGTTCCAATGTGTCGGGCGTACACGGTACGCCCGACACAGGCGATGGCCTCGCATCCTAACTTGACGTACACCACCGTCAGATGAGCCGCCCTGCGACCTTGCCCATGGGACGCATCCTGACTGCGTTAATACGCCTCTTTCAACTCGATTGACACGCTTCACTCTGGTGTAATTCCTCTGACAGTCACTCCGGTTTTACGCACCTTTGAACAATGCACTGTGGATGTACACCAGTAAATGGCGCGTTGTGCTTCAATTAGTGCGTATACACCACCTGAATTTCGTTATACGCCAGATAGAAAACTTAATACGCCGGTTCAGAAGCCCTGTTCGTACGCTTGGAAAACAATATACTTGCAAGACTTTTTTATGGTGCTAAACATACAATATCTTCTTTTTTTTTCAAAAAGCTTGTACCTTCCACGGCGGATTGATACGCGGAAGGAGCATATTACTGAATAACAAACTGGCTGAAAATCCCCAATTCAGTTACGCTGTTCGCCCTGATAACGACCGGAAGCGGCGCTAATGACTTTGGTGCACTGACGGAGATGGTTGGCTAGTCGAGTGGCCTTCAGACTCAATAGACACGACAACAAGTTTACAGATTACCGACGGAGGTGTTAACATTGCCAAGGAAAGGTGGGAATTAAAGAATGAGCGCATGCGAGGCACTTAGTATTTATTTACATCTACACCCACTCAATTACCAGTCATACTCTCACCACTACAATTGTCTTTACTCTTTTGTCTTTGTGAGAGACGTCCAAGTCTAGGTGGAAGTCAGTCTAGGTGGAAGTCAGTCTAGGTGGAAGTCAGTCTAGGTGGAAGTCAGTCTAGGTGAAAGGATCTTGGCTGGCTCTGTAACAACCCATCATTAAACCATTAACTAAATCCTCGTTAATACTGGATATGAAACAGATTTATCCAACAGAAACGAAACACCAAATCTAATCTGAACATAACTATACACGGAAATTTTCTGATACATAATTTATATTCGAGAAACATTTTTTTATTACAAAATATAATAAAAATGACTAAGTCTCTGGAACCAGCTTGAGTTTGGGCGAGGGGCGGCGGAGGACGCGGGCCTGTAGGTTACTCTCGCCCAAGCTGATTCCGACCCCCCCAACCCCCCCTCACCAATGTACCGGGTACTCTAAAATAATTTTAAGTATTGAATAATCAAAAAACGTATATTTTCTCGAATATAAATTGTATATTATATTAATGTATGCATACGTGAGGCTTAAACGGTCGGGGATTGAACGCCAACCTGCATGAAGCGCATTCAAAACGATTAACAAGTCTCTAGGGCAGGCTGCGGGTAAGACAGGCTTGAACATAAGAACAAAGGTAACTGCGGAGGGCCTATTGGCCCATACGAGGCAGCTCCTATCTATAACCACCCAATCCCACTCATATACTTGTCCAACCCGCGCTTGAAACAATCGAGGGACCCCACCTCCACCACGTTACGCGGCAATTGGTTCCACAAATCAACAACCCTGTTACTGAACCAGTATTTACCCAAGTCTTTCCTAAATCTAAACTTATCCAATTTATACCCATTCTTTCGTGTTCTGTCTTGTGTTGAGATTTTTAATACCCTATTAATATCCCCCCCTGTTATGTCCATTCATCCACTTGTAAACCTCTATCATGTCACCCCTAACTCTTCGCCTTTCCAGTGAATGCAACTTAAGCTTTGTTAATCTTTCTTCATATGAAAGATTTCTAATTTGGGGAATTAACTTAGTCATCCTACGTTGGACACATTCAAGTGAATTTATATCCATTCTATAATACGGCGACCAAAACTGAACTGCATAATCTAAATGGGGCCTAACCAGAGCAAGATATAGCTTAAGAACCACACCAGGTGTCTTGTTACTAACGCTTCGATTAATAAATCCCAGTGTCCTATTCGCCTTATTACGAACATTCATGCATTGATCCTTTTCTTTTAAATTCTTACTAATCATAACTCCCAGATCCCTTTCGCAATCCGACTTCGCAATCTCAACACCATCTAGCTCGTATCTTGTAATTCTATCATCATAACCTAGCCTCAGAACTTTACATTTATCAGCATTAAACTGCATTTGCCAATCCTTTGACCATTTCAAAACCCTATCTAGATCAACTTGAAGTGATAGTGAGTCCTCCTCCGAATTAATTTCCCTACCGATTTTTGTATCATCGGCAAATTTGCAAATGTTGCTACTCAAACCTAAATCTAAATCATTTATATATATTATAAACAACAGAGGTCCCAGGACAGAGCCCTGAGGTACTCCACTAACAACATTATCCCACTCTGACTTAACCCCATTTATACTAACTCTGTTTCCTTTGGAATAGCCATGCCCTAATCCAAGTTAATATAGCACCCTCAATACCATGAGCTTCTATTTTTTTAATTAGTCTTTCATGTGGCACCGTATCAAAAGCTTTGCTAAAGTCAAGGTACACAACACTGGTTGAGAACTGGTTGGTGTAGACCGTTTATTTACTCAGCCACTAAACATTTACTCAGTTAACTCAGTTTAACGTTTATTTACTCAGTTAACCCAGCCACTAAACATTGTTTAGTGGCTGGGTTAACTAGCATTTGGCATTTGTAGATGAGGACGGGCTGGCAGATCAACCCGTCCTCAGGCTACACTGGTTAGACCAGCAGCCGACCGCATGGACACCTTCATAAAATGTAACAGTGTGATAAAAATAGGTTTGTTTTCATATATAAATTGATTTTATACAGTAAAATTCAGTGTATATAGTTAGGCGTAGGTCAGGTTAGATGTTAAATTTCCGTTGGCGATTATTTGCGTTTGTATTACTGTACGTGTGTGAAGCTTTTAGGAAGCCGCGATGCGAACAGAACACGTCAGCGAAACACTGCTCGAGGAAGTACATTCGTCAGTTATGACTCGTGTGTAAACCGCTTTTCATTCATAAGGTCGTTCGGCGGCTGGATTAACGAGCATTTGGCCTTTGTTGATGAGGACGGGCTGTTTTGTTGACGAGGACGGGCTGTTTTGTTGACGAGGACGGGCTGTTTTGTTGACGAGGACGGGCTGTTTTGTTGACGAGGACGGGCTGTTTTGTTGACGAGGACGGGCTGTTTTGTTGACGAGGACGGGCTGTTTTGTTGACGAGGACGGGCTGTTTTGTTGACGAGGACGGGCTGTTTTGTTGACGAGGACGGGCTGTTTTGTTGACGAGGACGGGCTGTTTTGTTGACGAGGACGGGCTGTTTTGTTGACGAGGACGGGCTGTGGCATCAGAGATGCTGGGGTTCGAGTGAGACAACCCGAACCCCAGCACCTCTGGGGTTCGGGTTCTCATATATTGGGTATACCAATATTAGATTGGTATATAGGACACAGTTTCTCCTATGGGTTGCATTTTGAACTACGCTCCATGTGATGATACCGATCTTGAATTGCAAATATTCACACATATTAATTGATACATATTAATACATTTTAATTTGAAAATATGGTCCCTATCTGGTGATAGGGACCATAGGTTTGTATTCTGAAATACGATCCATCCGTTATGTATTTTGGTTGTATTTTGAAAGGTGATACAAGATACCAGGATTAGTAGACCTCCAATACTTGAGCAGACGAAGAGAAGGGAATTGTTAGGGGGAAAGCGCCAAGCCATTAGAAGAACATAAGAATAATGGTAACTGCAGAAGGCCTATTGGCCCATACGAGGCAGTTCCTATTTATAACCATCCAATCCCACTCATATACATGTCCAACCCACGCTTGAAACAATCAAGGCACCCCCCCCCCATTACGACTATATAGCACTGGGAAGGGGTCAGGATAAGGATTTGGAATAGGACGGGGAGAGAAGTAATGGTACCCAATCCCTTGGACAGTCGGGGATTGAACGCCGATCTGCATAAAGCGAGACCGTCGCTCTACCGTCCACCCCGAGTGGTTGAGCAGTGACTTCAAAATCTTCACAGTCACAGAGGTTGACGTCACAGCGTTGCGAAGCGTTCGGAAGCACATGTTAATACATCCAGGCCATCGGGAGGCTTCACCTACCTGGTTCGACCCGCAGGTGACAACCAGCTTGACGACAGGCGAAGGTCCCAGCATGAGGGCGTGAAGTGGGGCGCCCACCACCAGCCTCCCCACGCCCCCCGCCGCCGCCTCCGCGCCTTCCTCCGCCTGCGCCACCTGGAACATTCCAGCTGTCTCCTGCAGAGGAAAGCAACAATCACTTAATAACAACAATTATTCTATTGCGAAGAATGACTATTTCCTTTATAAAGTATATTTTATGTGATTGTAGCATTATATACCAATGGATTTATAATGAATGAGAGAGAGAGAGAGAGAGAGAGAGAGAGAGAGAGAGAGAGAGAGAGAGAGAGAGAGAGAGAGAGAGAGAGAGAGAGAGAGAGAGAGAGAGAGAGAGAGAGAGAGAGAGAGCTGCAGCAGAAGCACCTACCTGAGAGAGCGGCTGAAGGGTGAGCAGGTGAGGGTGGGTGACGTTGAAGGTGATGAGGGTGTGGCCGAGGGGGGCGTCCTCCCTCACCCTGACGAAGCGCCGCACCTCCTCCCCCGCACCCCACTCACAGCTCCTCCCTGTGAGGAAAAGGGACACAGCAATTAGGAGGTAAAGTTACACCTCATTCCATCGGATATTTATATATTAGAAAAGTCATTAACTTGCATCTTAATTTAAAAGATCAAGAAATTATGGCCAATAAGACGGGATGCCGACCACACATTAGACTGTACCGACCACACACTAGACTGTACCGACCACACACTAGACTGTACCGACCACACACGAGACTGTACCGACCACAAACTAGACTGTACCGACCACACACTACACTGTACCGACCACACACTAGACTGTACCGACCACACACTACACTGTACCGACCACACACTACACTGTACCGACCACACACTACACTGTACCGACCACACACTACACTGTACCGACCACACACTACACTGTACCGACCACACACCAGACTGTACCGACCACACACCAGACTGTACCGACCACACATCAGACTGTACCGACCACACATCAGACTGTACCGACCACACATCAGACTGTACCGACCACACACCAGACTGTACCGACCACACACGGAGACTGTACCGACCACACACGAGACTGTACCGACCACACACCAGACTGTACCGACCACACACCAGACTGTACCGACCACACACCAGACTGTACCGACCACACACGAGACTGTACTGACCACACACCAGACTGTACCGACCACACACTAGACTGTACCGACCACACACTAGACTGTACCGACCACACACTTGACTGTACCGACCACACACCACACACTAGACTGTACCGACAAGATGATGGTAGGTGTTGGTAGCGCCACCCAGGTGGAGGAGACGGACCGTGACTGTTCTGTTAGACTCTGATGTAGGCGTAGCGGCAGGTGGGGGGGGGGGGAGGTTGACGAGGGGGCGGGGTTGACGAGGGGGGGGGTTTGACGAAGGGGGGGGGGGTTTGACGAAGGGGGGGGGGTTGACGAAGGGGGGGGGATTGACGAGGAGGGGGGGTTGACGAGGAGGGGGGGGGTTGACGAGGAGGGGGGGGGTTGACGAGGAGGGGGGGGTTGACGAGGAGGGGGGGGTTGACGAGGAGGGGGGGTTGACGAGGAGGGGGGGTTGACGAGGAGGGGGGGGGTTGACGAGGAGGGGGGGGTTGACGAGGAGGGGGGGGGTTGACGAGGAGGGGGGGGTTGACGAGGAGGGGGGGGGTTGACGAGGAGGGGGGGGGTTGACGAGGAGGGGGGGGTTGACGAGGAGGGGGGGTTGACGAGAAGGGGGGGGGTTGACGAGGAGGGGGGGGTTGACGAGGAGGGGGGGGGTTGACGAGGAGGGGGGGTTGACGAGGAGGGGGGGTTGACGAGGAGGGGGGGGGGGGGGGGGTTGACGAGGAAGGGGGGGGTTGACGAGGAGGGGGGGGTTTACGAGGAGGGGGGGGTTGACGAGGAGAGGGGGGGTTGACGAGGAGAGGGGGGGTTGACGAGGAGAGGGGGGGTTGACGAGGAGAGGGGGGGTTGACGAGGAGGGGGGGTTGACGAGGAGGGGGGGGGTTGACGAGAAGGGGGGGGGGGTTGACGAGGAGGGGGGGGTTGACGAGGAGGGGGGGGGGGGGGGTGACGAGGAGGGGGGGGTTGACGAGGAGGGGGGGGTTGACGAGGAGGGGGGGGGTTGACGAGGAGGGGGGGTTGACGAGGAGGGGGGGTTGACGAGGAGGGGGGGGTTGACGAGAAGGGGGGGGGGTTGACGAGGAGGGCGGGTTGACGAGGAGGGGGGGGGGTTGACGAGGAGGGGGGGTTGACGAGGAGGGGGGGTTGACGAGGAGGGGGGGGGGGTTGACGAGGAAGGGGGGGTTGACGAGGAGGGGGGGGTTTACGAGGAGGGGGGGGTTGACGAGGAGAGGGGGGGTTGACGAGGAGAGGGGGGGTTGACGAGGAGAGGGGGGGTTGACGAGGAGAGGGGGGGTTGACGAGGAGAGGGAGGTTGACGAGGAGAGGGGGGTTGACGAGGGGGGGGGGGGTGACGAGAGAGGGGGAAGTGACGAGAGAGCGGAGGGGGGCTTCCCAGTGCTATATTGTCATAATGGCTTAGAGCTTCTCCTGATAGTTCTTTTCCCTTTCCTTCCCTTCCCCTCATTGTCTCGGGCTCGAAGTTACTAATGATTATATTCCACTTAAATAGAAATAGTCATTGAGGAGAAAGTGATTACATTCTCGCTGTTGTCTTCCGTAAGTAGGCGGGAAAAATATTAAATCCCCCGTTTTCTCTAACCAGAGCCGGGATTCGAACACGGGAGCGGAGGAGTTGAGGGAATATTGTAATCACTTCAGTCACCGCTACGATAATGGGTCAAAATTAGACAGTGATCGTGACATTCACCTTCAAGGGGGGAGGGGGGAGGTCGTCGTACTACCTACCTGTCTGTCTGTCTGTCTGTCTGTCTGTCTGTCTGTCTGTCTGTCTGTCTGTCTGTCTGTCTGTCTGTCTGTCTGTCTGTCTGTCTGTCTGTCTGTCTGTCTGTCTGTCCCTCAGTAATCGGATGCATTAATAGCTATCGCATGCATGACTTGGGCTAAGAGCTATCGCAAGCATGACTTGGGCTAAGAGCTATCGCAAGCATGACTTCGGCTAAGAGCTATCGCAAGCATGACTTGGGCTAAGAGCTATCGCAAGCATGACTTGGGCTAAGAGCTATCGCAAGCATGACTTGGGCTAAGAGCTATCGCAAGCATGACTTGGGCTAAGAGCTATCATACACAACTCTTTCTATGGATTATGTTAAACATGACATGATCGTAGGATTATCTAGCTGGTAAAACTGACTCCTTAAGGTTAACATACGTGTTCTCTTTAGGGCGTGTCCTCTTTAGAGAAGAGTTAGGGGGGACATGATCACTACATTCAAGATTCTCAAGGGAATTGATAGGGTAGATAAAGACAGGCTATTTAACACAAGGGGCACACGCACTAGAGAATACAGGTGGAAACTGAGTGCCCAAATGAGTCAGAGATATTTGGAAGAACTTTTTTTAGTGTCAGAGTGGTTGACAAATGGAATGCATTAGGAAGTGATGTAGTGGAGGCTGACTCCGTACACAGTTTCAAGTGTAGATATGATAGAGCCCAATAGGTTCAGGAACCTGTACACCTGTTGATTGACGGTTGAGAGGCGGGACCAAAGAGCCAGAGCTCAACCCCCGCAAGCACAATTAGGTGAGTTCACACACACACACTCGTTACCTAAGTAAGGAGGCATTTAGGGAGCTTTACACTGCCTACGTGAGGCCAGTCTTAGAGTATGCCGCCTCATCATGGAGTCCCCATCTGAAGAAGCATATAAGGAAACTGGAATAGGTTCAGAGGTTTGCAACGAGACTCGTCCCAGAGTTACGAGGGATGGGGTATGAGGAGCGCCTGAGGGAACTGTGCCTTACGACACTAGAAAGAAGAAGGGAGAGGGGGGACATGATAGGAACATATAAAATACTCAGGGGGATTGACAGAGTGGACATAGACGAAATATTCACACGCAATAGTAACAGAACGAGGGGACATGGGTGGAAGCTGGAAACTCAAATTAGTGACAGAGATGTTAGGAAGTTTTCTTTTAGCGTGAGAGTAGTGGGAAAATGGAATGCACTTGGGGAACAGGTTGTGGAAGCAAAAACTATTCATAATTTTAAAATTAGGTATGATAGGGAAATAGGACCAGAGTCATTACTGTAAACAACCGATGCTCGAAAGGCGGGATCCAAAAATCAATGCTTGATCCTGCAGACACAAATAGGCGAGTACAAATAGGTTAGCACACACACTGGCATAGAGCCCAGTAGGCTCAGGAATCTGTACATCAGTTGATTGACGGTTGAGAGGCGGGACCAAAGAGCCAGAACTCAACCCACGCAAGCACAACTAGGTGAGTAGACACACACGCGCTCGCGAGTGCACGATGAGACACGAGAGAGGATACAATATGAGCATGTAACTCTGGCAGCAACACGTGCTCTGATGGAGTAAATGGATGTGTACACGCGTGCGTGCGTGTATGCGTGCGCGCGTGCGTGTGCGTGTGTGTGTGTGTGTGTGTGTGTGTGTGTGTGTGTGTGTGTGTGTGTGCGTGTGTGTGTGCGTGTGTGTGTGGTGTGTGTGTGTGTAACCATGTATGCTAGACGTGACAAAACCTTTGCATTCCTCTTAGTGTACATGCTCTGCATTCACCTTAATTCCCTTTCCCTCCTTTCTAATTCCTTCCCCACCTCTTCCATCATATCCTTTTCCATGTACTTCCAAACCCCTTCTGTTCCTCTACACTACCGCGGTGTCATTTTCCTCCCCAGTCCCCCTCTTAGTGTTCCCTAACCTCTTCCCATCCTCAACCTTTTCAGCTCCCTACTTCCTCTCCCTTCCCTTTCCTCTCCCCTCCCTTCCCTTCCTCCCTTTCCTCTCCCTTCCCTTCCTCCCTTTCCTCTCCCTTCCCTTCCTCCCTTTCCTCTCCCTTCCCTTCCTCCCTTTCCTCTCACTTCCCTTCCTCCCTGCCGCTCCCACCCCTCCCCTTTCTCAGGTGTGGTCACACCTGCCCATTTATTCAGCTTCTCCACCTGTGTCTCGCTCTCACGGCTTCAGCAGCTCCACACCTACTCCCACCTACACACCTTCCTCTGCTTCACCTACTCCCACCTTCACCCAGGCTGGTGAGTATTCAGGTGGGGTTGGTGGATGGGCGGGGATGGGTGGGAGCTTTCATTTTTGTTTGACTTGATGTTTATACTTTCATTCAGGGGGGGGGGGTCGGGTGGGCGTTCTGATGGGCCTTGGGCGTTCAGGTTTGGGCGTTCAGGCTTCTGCCGTTGAGGCGGGTGCTAATATGTATGACATTGTGTGGGTGGGGGAGAGTGAGAGGGCGGCGCCGGCCACACCCCACAGGAGACAGACACAGAATGAGACAATACCAAATTTTAACAAGAAAAACGTGTGGTGTCACACATCACACACACACACATACATACACACACACACACATACACACACGTTTGGTGGGGAAACGAAGCAAAACCCAAACAAAAGGGACGGTGGGAACACACACACACACACACACACACACACACACACACACACACACACACACACACACACACACACACAGCACAAGAAAGTGAACCCGGATGTAATTGGACTCGTGGAAACAAAACTCTCAGGAATCATAACGAATGCCATGTTTCCCCAATAATATACTGTAATAAGGAAAGAGAGGGAAGGAAGGGGAGAAGGTCGAGTGGCCTTATTAATTAATGAGAAAGGAATGAAGTTTCAAAGAGATAATTATCCCGGACTGCAAGGGGTTCAGAGACTACATAACAGACACCATGACGATGGGAGGTCCAAGAGTAGTTGTTGCAGTGATATATAACCCACCACCAAACGACAGAAGACCCAGGCAAGAGTATGACAACAACAACATGGCAGTTAACACAATAATTGAGAGAGCAGCCTCTGCTGCCTGTAGAAATCGATCCCATCTGCTCATCATGGGAGACCACAGTCACAGAAGGATAGACTGGGAGAACAAGGAACCGCATGAAGGGAAAGAGACATAGGGAGCTAAACTATTGGAGGTGACGACAAGAAACTTTTTAAGCCAGCATGTCAGGGGGACCCGCAAGAATGAGAGGCAACGATGAACCAGCGAGACTCGACCTAGTCTTCACTCTGAAAGACTAAAGACATAAGGGAAAAAACATATTTCTGACATAAGGGAAATCGGTTTAGAGGCCCCCGTGGGAATGAGCGATCACAGTGTACTGATATTTGAGTATCTGGTCGAAGAAGGGTTAATGTACTCAAGGAAGGGACCTGAAACAAAAGGCTGGCATTCCGTAAGGGAAACTATGTGGAGATAAAAAAAATTATTAACAGATATAACATAGGAAACAGCTCAGAGGAAAGACGGCCCCAGACATGATGGACTACATCACGCAGAAGTGTAAGGAGGCAGCAGACAAGTTTGTCCCGGTCCAAAAGGAAAACAAACGAAAGGCAGATGAGAAACCCATGGTTTAATCGGAGACGTAAGTTAGTAAAGCAATTCGGTACAAGGGCGTTGAGAAACTATAGCAATAACAGAACACTTGAGAGCAGAGAAAGACACCAGAGGGTCAGGAATGAATACGTCAGGGTGAGAAGAGAGGCAGAAGGGCAATACGAAAATGACATAGCAAGCAAGGCAAAGAATCAACCTAAATTGCTGCACAGCCACACGAGGAGGAAAACAACAGTGAAGGAACAGGTAATGAAACTGAGAATAGGGGCAGCCAGATTCACTACAAACGTCAAGAAAGTGTGCGAGGAACTCAATAAGAAATTCCAGGAGGTCTTCACATTAGAGCAAAGAGAAGTTCCAGAGATAAGAGAGGGAATATCTAACCAGACACCACTAGAGGAGTTTGTGATTACCAGTGGGGAGGCGAGGAAGCATCTTCCGGATTTGGAGGTGACAAAGGCTATAGGCCCCGATGGAATCTCACCACCGATACTAAAGGAAGGAGCAGAAGTACTGTGCCTACCACTCTCCATGGTGCATAACAAATCACTGGTAACAGGTGAACTGACCCAAAATTTGGAAGACAACTAATGTAGTCCTGATATACAAAGAGGGGGATAGATAGTAGGCACCGAACTGCAGGCCAGTGTCCCGAACTTGTATACCATGCAAGCTGATGAAGATTGTGCGAAAAAACTTGAACAACTGAAGTGAAAGAACCTTTTAACACAACATCAACATGGGTTTAGGGATGGCAAGTCATGCCTCACAGGATTAATTGAATTCTACGACCAGGCAACAAAAATCAGGCAGGGAAGTGAGGGATGGGCAGACTGCATATCTGTGAACTACAAGAGAGCCTATGACACGGTACCACAAAAGATACTAGTGCACAAGCTGGAGATGCAGGCAGGAGTGAAAAGGAAGGTACTCCACGGGTTAAGGGAGTACCTAAGCAACAGATGGTAGCGAATCAATGTGAGGAGTGAGGTTTCAGATTGGCAAGGCTTCACCAATGAAGTCCCACAGGGATCAGTTTTTGAACCTATATTGTTTCTGATATATGTAAATGATTTCCCAGAGGAAATAGACTTGTTCCTCTCATTGTTTGCTGATGATGCCAAAATTATGAGGAGGATTAAGACAGAGGAAGATAGTATGAGGCTACAATATGACCTAGACAAACATGATCCAACAAATGGCTACTAAAGCTCAACTCGAGTAAATGTAAGGTAGTTAAACTAGGGGGTGGAAACAGGAGGACAGATACAGGATACAGAATGGGAAATGAAGTCCTTCATAAAACGGACAGAGAGAAAGATCTAGCAGTTTATATAATGCCAAACCTGTCTCCTGAAGCCCACATTAAAAGAATAACATCAGCGGCGTATTCAAGCCTGGCTAATACCAGAACAGCCTTCAGGAACCTGTGTAAGGAATCCTTCAGAACCTTGTATACCACATATGTAAAACCAATCCTGGAGTATGCGGCCCCAGCATGGAGCCCGTACCTTTTCAAGCACAAGACGAAGTTGGAAAAAGTTCAGATGGTATGCCACTAGGCTAGTCTCAGAACTAAGAGGCATGAGTTACGAGGAAAGGCTGTGTGAATTGCACCCTGTAGGTACAGGGGTACCAACCCTGTACCTACAGGGTACAGGGTAAATAAAGATAAACTGTTTAACACGATGGGTACGCGAACAAGGGGACACAGGTGGAAACTGAGTACCCACATGAGCCACAGGGACGTTAGAAAGAACGTTTTCAGTGTCAGAGTAGTTAACAGATGGAATGCATTAGGCAGTGATGTGGTGGAGGCTGACTCCATACACAGTTTTAAATATAGATATGATAGAGCCCAGTAGGCTCCGGAATCTGTACACCAGTTGATTGACAGTTGAGAGGCGGGACCAAAGAGCCAGCTCAACCCCTGGAAGCACAACTAGGTGAGTACAACTAGGTGAGTACACACACACACCAGAGGAAGTACACAGACAAGAAATGCCTTAATTACAGGTAAAGGCTCACTCTTTCAAATTATCTAAATCGCGTGGTAAATATAATTTTAAGGAATGTTAGGCTTGAAAAAAAAAAACATTGTATCTACCGCTACCGAGTCAGATATCAGTAATAGATTATTTGATCTTAATCACCTTAATCATTGATCGATTAATCATTTTTGCCAAGGATTCAACCCATCTCTGATAGCGTCCCAATCAAGGAGATATGACCCTAATATTGTAATTACCACGAGAGAGCGCTAAGTATGACTATATTGCATTTGGAAGAGATACGAGGACAAGAAGCTGGGATATGAGGACGAAGAACTGAAATATGAGGACAAGAAACTGGGATATGAGAAAAGGAACCGAGATATGAGGAAAAGGAACTGGAATATGAGGACAAAGCGCTGGGATATGAGGAAAAGAAGCTGGGATATGAGAACAAGGAGCTGGGATATGAGAACAAGGAGCTGGGATATGAGGACAAGGAGCTGGGATTTGAAGACAAGGAGCCGGGATATGAGGACAAGGAGCTGGGGATATGAGGACAAGGAGCTGGGATATGAGGATAAGAAGCTGGGATATGCGGACAAGGAGCTGGGATATGCGTACAAGGAGCTGGGATATGAAGACAAGGAGCTGGGTTATGAGGATGAAATGCAGAAAACGGTGCCCACGCATCCATCGGGGATCGAACGGTGACTGTGCAAGAATCTTGACTGTCACTCTAGCGACTAGTTCAGGTTAATGGACATTGAGACCTGTAATCAAGAAGGCATAATTGTCATCAATCGGAGAGTGACGACGTTCTCATGTAACCAGAACCACTATGACCAATGACAGCGCGCCACTGTAATGACGCCCACGTGTGCCTTCCACCACTGGCCAATAGGAGCGCAGGACTGACCTGATTGGACGAGCAGCAGTCCCAGCAGCAGCAGCGCCGCCCTGGTGTCGAGTCGGGCCATCACAACAGATGATCCTGAGAAGAGAGAAAATGTCATTATAATTTTAAGATAATACCAACCAATAGAGAAAACTAAGATACCTGCAGAAGGCCAGTTGACCTATAACGAGGCAGCTCTTATTTATATCCACCCAAACACATTCATATACATGTCTGACCTGTGCTTGAAACAATCCCACGTCTACTGTCACTCGGTAATTTGTTCCATAGATCAATCACCCAGTTTCCAAAACCAGTATTTTCCCCAAGAAACGGTTTGATCCCATTGAGGGCGATCAGAAAAGGAATCTCTGACCCTCTTTCACAGTGTTTCTCACAATATATAACCCACATCAACTACCCTTATAACCGTACTGGATACTGCACCGTGCAACACCAGTCCACCAACACATGGGCTTTCACCCAACTGTAAGGGGCCTGGTAGGCTGCTGGATAGCGCGCAGGACTCGTAATTCTGTGGAGCGGGTTCGATTCCCGCACCAGGCAGAAACAAATGGACAAAGTTTCTTTCACCTTGAATGCCCCTGTTACCTAGTAGTAAATAGGTACCTGGGAGTTAGTCAGCTGTCACGGGCTGCTTCCTGGTGTGTGTGTGGTGTGGAAAAAAAATAGCTAGTAAACAGTTGACAGTTGAGAGGCGGGCCGAAAGAGCAAAGCTCAACCCCCGCAAACACAACTAAGTGAATACAACTACAACCCCGACAATCTGAACTTTCCATAATGTTTACATTTAGGCTCTAGGCCTTTGTATTAATAAATATCTACTTATTATATACATAAATGTCTTAAAGTCCTCCCCCTCCAGTATAAATAAGGGAAGACGACAAAAAATATTTATGATGTAAAATAGTAATAAACATCTATTTTAACCATAGATTTACATCCGTCTGTATGAGTAGTATGGACTCAGTATTTCCAATAACCTTTTCAATACAAACTTAATTTGAATACTAAGCTGATTTGAATATACATTTGATTAGTAAAGACTTTTGTTCCACGAATCAGAGCCGGGATTAACCAATCGCCTACGAGATCAGTGACTTATCTCTATCATGGAAACTAATTTGTCTGTATTCTCTAAAGAGTTTAAGAGCTACGAAGGGGCTCTATGTCGTCCTGGTTGTAAGCCGATTGGCAGGTCGTGTTCCAGGGACAAGTACTGAATAAAACTTTCCCTGGGCTATGGGAAGGGAAAGCTCTAAGCCTGCTGACAGTACTCAGCCGTTGTCTACTCCTGTACCCATCTGTGTATAAAAAAAAAACTTACTGTAGGCAATATATGCACAGTAAGATTACTGTAACTGGCTCACTACAGATGCAAATTGCTCTGTATCAACACTGTTGTGGGCCACTTTTTGAACCACTTGCGATATCAAAGAGACTGTTGAAATGTATATTAAATTGCGAAATTTGCGTCAAAAGATTGTAACTTGCTTAGCTAATCGAACTCAACAGTTCAATCCCAGAGCCGATGATGATGATGGGCCTCTATAACCCTGCCCACCACCGCCCACAGGATGGGTATAGGATGCATAATAAATCAATAAATTTCATGCTTTTAAAATAAATCCATCTTCCAGTACGTTTTTCTGGCCATATTACCCGAACTGGTCGTTCAGTGACCCTGAGACAAGCGGGATGAGATGTTGATGGAGACATTGCAAGACGTCCCCTGGATGACTGAACATTGCAAAGGAATCACTGAGCAACATCGTGCACCGGTACCTCTGGTCAACACCTGCTTATTATCGCACCTGTGGAGATGTTCACCTGGCGAGGAACGTCACCACCCGAAGCTGGATCAATGGAGCTGTTGGAGTCGTTGAAATATTTAACATTATGGTCATACTTTTGTTGTTAACCGGTGAGAGGCAATCACGACCCCTGCTACACCCTCACCACACACAGTCACGACTCCTGCTACACCCTCACCACACACAGTCACGACCCCTGCTACACCCTCACCTCTCACAGTCACGACCCCTGCTACACCCTCACCACACACAGTCACGACCCCTGCTACACCCTCACCACACACAGTCACGACCCCTGCTACACCCTCACCACACACAGTCACCACTCCTGCTACACCCTCACCACACACAGTCACGACCCCTGCTACACCCTCACCACACACAGTCACGACCCCTGCTACATCCTCACCACACACAGTCACCACTCCTGCTACACCCTCACCACACACAGTCACCACTCCTGCTACACCCTCACCACACACAGTCACCACTCCACTACACCCTCACCACACACAGTCACCACTCCTGCTACACCCTCACCACACACAGTCACGACCCCTGCTACACCCTCACCACACACAGTCACCACTCCACTACACCCTCACCACACACAGTCACCACTCCACTACACCCTCACCACACACAGTCACGACTCCTGCTACACCCTCACCACACACAGTCACCACTCCACTACACCCTCACCACACACAGTCACGACCCCTGCTACACCCTCACCACACACAGTCACCACTCCTGCTACACCCTCACCACACACAGTCACCACTCCACTACACCCTCACCACACACAGTCACGACCCCTGCTACACCCTCACCACACACAGTCACCACTCCACTACACCCTCACCACACACAGTCACCACTCCTGCTACACCCTCACCACACACAGTCACGACCCCTGCTACACCCTCACCACACACAGTCACGACCCCTGCTACACCCTCACCACACACAGTCACGACTCCTGCTACACCCTCACCACACACAGTCACGACTCCTGCTACACCCTCACCACACACAGTCACCACTCCTGATACACTCTCACCACACACAGTCACGACTCCTGCTACACCCTCACCACACACAGTCACCACTCCTGATACACCCTCACCACACACAGTCACGACTCCTGCTACACCCTCACCACACACAGTCACGACTCCTGCTACACCCTCACCACACACAGTCACCACTCCACTACACCCTCACCACACACAGTCACGACTCCTGCTACACCCTCACCACACACAGTCATCACTCCTGATACACCCTCACCACACACAGTCACGACCCCTGCTACACCCTCACCACACACAGTCACCACTCCTGATACACCCTCACCACACACAGTCACGACTCCTGCTACACCCTCACCACACACAGTCACCACTCCACTACACCCTCACCACACACAGTCACCACTCCTGCTACACCCTCACCACAGACAGTCACCACTCCTGCTACACCCTCACCACACACAGTCACGACCCCTGCTACACCCTCACCACACACAGTCACCACTCCTGATACACCCTCACCACACACAGTCACCACTCCACTACACCCTCACCACACACAGTCACCACTCCACTACACCCTCACCACACACAGTCACCACTCCACTACACCCTCACCACACACAGTCACCACTCCACTACACCCTCACCACACACAGTCACCACTCCACTACACCCTCACCACACACAGTCACCACTGCACTACACCCTCACCACACACAGTCACCACTCCACTACACCGTCACCACACACAGTCACCACTCCACTACACCGTCACCACACACAGTCACCACTCCACTACACCCTCACCACACACAGTCACCACTCCACTACACCCTCACCACACACAGTCACCACTCCACTACACCCTCACCACACACAGGACCTTCACAAGTGTTCACACCCTTCCGGCGCGCCACCAAGAAGTTCCCCTAAACTTCTTCAAAGTTATAAAGAGGTTCCAGCTTAACAACACCAATAAAATAGCATTTAAATAATAAAGTACAAATTCAATGTGCTCATGCAGACGAGGAGTCACAATAACGTGGCTGAAATATGTTGACCAAACCACACACTAGAAAGTGAAGGGACGACGACGTTTCGGTCCAGGACGAAACCGAAACGTCGTCGTCCCTTCACTTTCTAGTGTGTGGTTTGGTCAACAATGTGCTCATGCAGCCCTTCAATTCACATTTTAATCGAAATTGCATGTCTTAAACTCCTCGTATGTTAACAGAGGCTGAAACGACAAAAGACTGTTGGTACTGAAGTTAAGTGATTCACTGAATTTCGGGAATTAGTGTATACATGTAGTTAAGCAGTATTACTGGCCTAATGATCATTCATACGCCTGAGGACTCTTCGTTGTTCGTAATGATTAACAATGTTCACACGACTTATTTACGAGCTCGATTTTTTTTTAGAGCAATCTGGCTGTTTTCTTCTGTTCGAATTGAACTTCCAGATGCTTCATCCACATACTGCAAGTACAAATAAATTGCCAACAGAACCCAATCACCTAATCTACCTTAAGTCTAACTATTCACGAAACTCTGTATATATTATCATTCGATAAAAATACTATTTTTACACATTGAAAATGATGAATGCTTCTCTGTGGCCAACACAGCTTGAACGATCATAGGTTAAATACCTCACACCTCATCTACCCAAGGCCTAAGAACACCCCCCCCTCCTCCAATGGAGGAGACAATAGACATAATGGAATAGAAAACTAATTATTGATTCCGGGATTTTCTCCTACATAGAAGTCGTTAATGAGAGGAAGTGTGAGGAGGAGCCGGATCTCTAATTCTCGCCAGGACTCACAGACTGTGAAAATGATGTCTTAAAGTGTTATGCTTTCTTCACTTTCTGTGGATCACTTTCCCCTGCCTCTTTGGCTCACTTTTCTTGATATTTTGATCTGATAAATTTTGTCCCTTTTCTTAATTCCCAGTCATAATTGTTTTTTAACCTTCCTATTTCTTAATTAGTATGAGCATTGTTATTCATTCTGCATTTCCTTACCTCTTCCACTCAACCTTTCCCGATCCCTTTCATTTTTCCGTCTTTATCTTCGTGTTCATGTCCCTTTCTAATCTTCTCAAATTAAAATTCATTCTCTACCACCTTCCTCTCTTTCTCTCTACATTTCCCTCTCTCCCCTACCTTTCCTTCCCCCCCTCCCTTCCACCACCCCATTCCATGTGGCATTTACCCGATCCCTACCAATCTATTAGTACTCAACACCCCCCCCTATACGCAGCCTTGACTATCCCCCAATCTTCATAACCCCCCCCTACACTCAGCCTTGACCACCACCCCCTACACTCAGCCTTGACCACTACCCCCTACACTCAGCCTTGACCACTACCCCCTACACTCAGCCTTGACCACTACCCCCTACACGCAGCCTTGACCACTACCCCCTACACGCAGCCTTGACCACTACCCCCTACATGCAGCCTTGACCACCACCCCCTACATGCAGCCTTGACCACCACCCCCTACACGCAGCCTTGATCACTACCCCCTACATGCAGCCTTGACCACCACCCCCTACACGCAGCCTTGACCACCACCCCCTACATGCAGCCTTGACCACCACCCCCTACACGCAGCCTTGACCACTACCCCCTACACGCAGCCTTGACCACCACCCCCTACACGCAGCCTTGACCACTACCCCCTACATGCAGCCTTGACCACCACCCCCTACACGCAGCCTTGACCACCACCCCCTACACGCCGCCTTGACCACCAACCCCTACACGCAGCCTTGACCACCAACCCCTACATGCAGCCTTGACCACCACCCCCTACACGCAGCCTTGACCACCACCGCCTACACGCAGCCTTGACCACCACCCCCTACACGCAGCCTTGACCACCACCCCCTACGTGCAGCCTTGACCACCACCCCCTACACGCAGCCTTGACAACTACCCCAACACACAGCCTTGACCCCCCCCCCCCCCTACACATCCGGGACCCCATAACAGGTTATACAACACAGTGTCACGCCACTCAAGTCTCCATATAACAGTGTAATTATCAGTAAACCGGCCGCCTCTCTGCCTCTTTTAACGGCTATAACTTCCCCCTATAATTGGCGGAAATACCAGCGGTGGGCGGGGCTCGCGGCTAACTGCTCTACGAGTCATTAACTCGGGCAATTCACAGTAAAAATGCTCTGAGTAAGACTGTTGTTAATTGTATGTCCTTGTTTCTGGTAGTTTCTTTGTTGTTCTTGTTGCTGCTGCTGCTGTTGCTGCTGTTGCTGCTGCTGTTGCTGTTGCTGCTGCTGTTGCTGCTGTTGCTGTTGCTGCTGCTGCTGCTGTTGCTGTTGCTGCTGCTGCTGCTGCTGTTGCTGCTGTTGCTGTTGCTGTTGCTGCTGTTGCTGCTGTTGCTGCTGCTGTTGCTGCTGCTGCTGTTGCTGCTGCTGTTGCTGCTGCTGTTGCTGCTGCTGTTGCTGCTGCTGTTGCTGCTGTTGCTGCTGCTGCTGTTGCTGCTGCTGCTGTTGCTGCTGTTGCTGCTGCTGCTGTTGCTGCTGTTGCTGCTGCTGCTGTTGCTGCTGTTGCTGTTGTTGCTGCTGCTGTTGCTGCTGTTGCTGCTGCTGTTGCTGCTGTTGCTGCTGTTGCTGCTGCTGTTGCTCCCAGATACACGGCTCCCAGATACATTATTCAAATTCTGACCAATCACACGGCTCCCAGATACATTATTTAAATTCTGACCAATCACACGGCTCCCAGATACATTATTCAAATTCTGACCAATCACACGGCTCCCAGATACATTATTTAAATTCTGACCAATCACACGGCTTCCCGGTAACACTATCCAGCTAATCACATGGATTTTTGGCATCATCCTCCTCCCTTTGACCAATCGCATGGCTCCTTACAAAACGCCTTCCCTCCCCTGGCCAATTAATGACGTCCAGACATACACAAATGACGTTGCCATTCTCAAGGGGGGTTGATAATAAATATTATTTCGCTACTTACGTGTCAGAAAATTCCAGAATTATTTACCAGACTGTAATTATAGCGAGGGGGAAATAGAGGGGAGATTCGTGGGGGCGCTTGAGGGGACGGCAGTAGGGGAAGAAGGGGGAGAAAAAATGGGGAGCTTACGTGTTATGGAGAGACTTGAGAAGTACTTCAAAAGGCTGTTGAAAGTTAAGAGGAATGACACAATAGGTGAAGTTCATTCCCTCTCCCGGAGGTAACGTCTGGGGCAGCACTCACAACACTGACAACACACTGACTGGAGAACAGCAACACAGTGACTGGAGAACAGCAACACAGTGACTGGAGAACAACAACACAGTGACTGGAGAACAACAACAACACAGTGACTGGAGAGCAGCAACACAACACAGTGACTGGAGAACAACAACACAGTGACTGGAGAACAACAACACAGTGACTGGAGAACAACAACACAGTGACTGGAGAACAACAACAACACAGTGACTGGAGAACAACAACACAGTGACTGGAGAACAACAACACAGTGACTGGAGAACAACAACACAGTGACTGGAGAACAACAACACAGTGACTGGAGAACAACAACACAGTGACTGGAGAACAACAACACAGTGACTGGAGAACAACAACACAGTGACTGGAGAACAACAACACAGTGACTGGAGAACAACAACACAGTGACTGGAGAACAACAACACAACACAGTGACTGGAGAACAACAACACAACACAGTGACTGGAGAACAACAACACAACACAGTGACTGGAGAACAACAACAACAACACAGTGACTGGAGAACAACAACACAACACAGTGACTGGAGAACAACAACAACAACACAGTGACTGGAGAACAACAACAACAACACAGTGACTGGAGAACAACAACAACAACACAGTGACTGGAGAACAACAACATCACAGTGACTGGAGAACAACAACACAGTGACTGGAGAACAACAACACAGTGACTGGAGAACAACAACACAGTGACTGGAGAACAACAACACAGTGACTGGAGAACAACAACAACAACACAGTGACTGGAGAACAACAACAACAACACAGTGACTGGAGAACAACAACACAGTGACTGGAGAACAACAACAACAACACAGTGACTGGAGAACAACAACACAGTGACTGGAGAACAACAACACAGTGACTGGAGAACAACAACACAGTGACTGGAGAACAACAACACAGTGACTGGAGAACAACAACAACAACACAGTGACTGGAGAACAACAACACAACACAGTGACTGGAGAACAACAACACAACACAGTGACTGGAGAACAACAACAACAACACAGTGACTGGAGAACAACAACAACAACACAGTGAATGGAGAACAACAACAACAACACAGTGACTGGAGAACAACAACACAGTGACTGGAGATCAACAACACAGTGACTGGAGAACAACAACACAGTGACTGGAGAACAACAACAACAACACAGTGAATGGAGAACAACAACAACAACACAGTGACTGGAGAACAACAACACAGTGACTGGAGATCAACAACACAGTGACTGGAGAACAACAACACAGTGACTGGAGAACAACAACACAGTGACTGGAGAACAACAACAACAACACAGTGACTGGAGAACAACAACAACAACACAGTGACTGGAGAACAACAACACAGTGACTGGAGAACAACAACAACAACACAGTGACTGGAGAACAACAACACAGTGACTGGAGAACAACAACACAACACAACACAACAGGGCACCAGATGACTGAGAGAGCAACACAGCTCCATATGGTACCACAGATACATTGAGAGTTCAACTAAAAGAAACACAGGAACGGAACATGTCAAACCAACATGTCAATGTATCCAAGAAAACGGAGTGTAGTGATACGTGACACCACCCAAACTCTAAATGATACCCCCCCTCATACACACACACACACACACACACACACACACACACACACACACACACACACACACACACACACACACACACACACTGAATGAATCCAACATAATGCAAATCAACTTTAGAGCTCGCTGTGAAATGCACCATGGCCGAATTCTGGCATTTTAGTATTTTCATAAAAGGCAGAAGTTAATTGCCATTGATATGAACTGCTGGTAGAAGACAGATTTGAAGAATTTTTTTATTAGATAATTTCTAGCAGGATTATATCTTGGGATTCAGAACATAGAGCGTTAACAACGAGACGTACAGGACGGACTCACCCAGACACAGGAGGAGGCAGGCGACTTGCTTGTTCCTGTCTAAAGGCAATGAAAGGTACAGAATTAGCCCGATGGTTGAAACGAAAGAAAGCAAGGGTGAATAATCACAACACAACAACACAAGTACAGGAACCATGGAACGAGAGAGATCAGAGAGGGGGGTACCAGATACCCAAGCACAGGGGGGGGGGGTTAACCAGAGACCCAAGCAGAGAGGGGGTACCAGAGACCCAAGCACAGGGGGGGGGTTAACCAGAGACCCAAGCAGAGAGGGGGTACCAGAGACCCAAGCACAGGGGGGGGGGTTAACCAGATACCCAAGCAGAGAGGGGGTACCAGAGACCCAAGCAGAGAGGGGGTACCAGAGACCCAAGCAGAGAGGGGGTACCAGATACCCAAGCACAGGGGGGGGTTAACCAGAGACCCAAGCAGAGAGGGGGGTACCAGATACCCAAGCACAGGGGGGGGGGGTTAACCAGAGACCCAAGCAGAGAGGGGGTACCAGAGACCCAAGCACAGGGGGGGGGGGGTTAACCAGAGACCCAAGCAGAGAGGGGGTACCAGAGACCCAAGCACAGGGGGGGGTTAACCAGAGACCCAAGCAGAGAGGGGGGTACCAGATACCCAAGCACAGGGGGGGGTTAACCAGAGACCCAAGCAGAGAGGGGGGTACCAGATACCCAAGCACAGGGGGGGGGGTTAACCAGAGACCCAAGCAGAGAGGGGGTACCAGAGACCCAAGCACAGGGGGGGGGTTAACCAGAGACCCAAGCAGAGAGGGGGTACCAGAGACCCAAGCACAGAGGGGGGGGGTTAACCAGAGACCCAAGCAGAGAGGGGGTACCAGAGACCCAAGCAGAGAGGGGGTACCAGAGACCCAAGCACAGGGGGGGGGGTTAACCAGATACCCAAGCAGAGAGGGGGTACCAGAGACCCAAGCACAGGGGGGGGATTAACCAGATACCCAAGCAGAGAGGGGGTACCAGAGACCCAAGCACAGGGGGGGGGTTAACCAGAGACCCAAGCAGAGAGGGGGTACCAAATACCCAAGCACAGGGGGGAGGGTTAATCAGAGACCCAAGCAGAGAGGGGGTACCAGAGACCCAAGCAGAGAGGGGGGGTTAACCAGAGACCCAAGCAGAGAGGGGGTACCAGAGACCCAAGCACAGGGGGGGGTTAACCAGAGACCCAAGCAGAGAGGGGGTACCAGATACCCAAGCACAGGGGGGGGTTAACCAGAGACCCAAGCAGAGAGGGGGTACCAGATACCCAAGCACAGGGGGGGGGGGTTAACCAGAGACCCAAGCAGAGAGGGGGTACCAGAGACCCAAGCACAGGGGGGGGGGGTTAACCAGAGACCCAAGCAGAGAGGGGGTACCAGAGAGCCAAGCACAGGGGGGGGTTAACCAGAGAGCCAAGCACAGGGGGGGGGTTAACCAGAGAGCCAAGCACAGGGGGGGGGGTTAACCAGAGACCCAAGCAGAGAGGGGGTACCAGATACCCAAGCACAGGGGGGGGGGGTTAACCAGAGACCCAAGCAGAGAGGGGGTACCAGAGACCCAAGCACAAGGGGGGGGGGTTAACCAGAGACCCAAGCAGAGAGGGGGTACCAGATACCCAAGCACAGGGGGGGGGGGGTTAACCAGAGACCCAAGCAGAGAGGGGGTACCAGATACCCAAGCACAGGGGGGGGGTTAACCAGAGACCCAAGCAGAGAGGGGGTACCAGAGACCCAAGCACAGGGGGGGGGGGTTAACCAGAGACCCAAGCAGAGAGGGGGTACCAGAGAGCCAAGCACAGGGGGGGGTTAACCAGAGACCCAAGCAGAGAGGGGGTACCAGAGACCCAAGCACAGGGGGGGGTTAACCAGAGACCCAAGCAGAGAGGGGGTACCAGAGACCCAAGCAGAGAGGGGGTACCAGAGACCCAAGCACAGGGGGGGGGGTTAACCAGAGACCCAAGCAGAGAGGGGGTACCAGAGACCCAAGCACAGGGGGGGGGGGGTTAACCAGAGACCCAAGCAGAGAGGGGGTACCAGAGACCCAAGCACAGGGGGGGGGGGTTAACCAGAGACCCAAGCAGAGAGGGGGTACCAGAGACCCAAGCACAGGGGGGGGGGGTTAACCAGAGACCCAAGCAGAGAGGGGGTACCTGCAACAAACACTTCAGGGAACTATAGCTATAAAATGCTATAAAAAATCACAAAGTGTTTAGACACATTAGTCAAGTGTATAAATATGAACTAATTAACATGATCAGAGAAGCCAGGTGTGTGTGTACACTAGAACCCCAGACGACCCATGGTGACGCAAGCGACCACTTGTTCAGTGGAAGAGTATTGAACAAAAAGACATGAACAAGGAGTAATGAACAAGAGAACAGAGCAAAAAATAAAAATGAGAGTTAACTCCACAGTTAGGAATAATGAAAAGTATTTGGACCGAAAGCCACTATCTTAGGTATTACCGGTGACCAAAAGGCGGAGCCCAGGAGCTGATCCGCTCCCCATGCAGCCACTGAGGTAACTGGAGGCAGGTGAGTGCACACCCAGTGACTGCATGACCCAACCATGTCATTACTCTCGCTAATTTTAAAACGCGATAATAGCCGTTTCTTCCTAAGCTTCATTTAGTAAGCTTGTGTAAAAAAAATTATTTTGTGGGGGTGTGGGTGTTGGTGTAGGTGTTGGGGGTGGGGGGGTGAGTGTAGGTGTTAGGGGTGTGGGGGTGTAGGTGTTGAGGGGGTGGGGTTGGGGATGTGATGGTTGGGGTGTGGGGGGTGGAGGGGTAGGGTGAGGGGGTGTTGGGCTGTGGGGTGTGGGGGTGTAGGTGTGAGGGGGTGTGGGGGGTGTTGGGCTTATAAAGGCAGTAGGAGGAGCTGTTTAATGAGGGAACGGCCCCGGGAGCGGGCGAGGCTGCTGTCATGAGGTCTGGATCAGGAAATGGACCCGTTTTCACACATGTACATTCTTACGAGCTCTGGCGCATTCTTACGAGCTCTGGCGCATTCTTGCGAGCTCTGGTGCATTCTTACGAGCTCTGGTGCATTCTTACGAGCACTGGCGCATTCTTACGAGCTCTGGTGCATTCTTACGAGCTCTGGTGCATTCTTACGAGCTCTGGTGCATTCTTACGAGCTCTGGTGCATTCTTACGAGCTCTGGTGCATTCTTGCGAGCTCTGGTGCATTCTTACGAGCTCTGGTGCATTCTTACGAGCTCTGGCGCATTCTTACGAGCTCTGGCGCATTCTTACGAGCTCTGGCGCATTCTTGCGAGCTCTGGTGCATTCTTGCGAGCTCTGGTGCATTCTTGCGAGCTCTGGTGCATTCTTGCGAGCTCTGGTGCATTCTTACGAGCTCTGGTGCATTCTTACGAGCTCTGGTGCATTCTTACGAGCTCTGGTGCATTCTTACGAGCTCTGGCGCATTCTTGCGAGCTCTGGTGCATTCTTGCGAGCTCTGGTGCATTCTTGCGAGCTCTGGTGCATTCTTGCGAGCTCTGGTGCATTCTTGCGAGCTCTGGTGCATTCTTACGAGCTCTGGCGCATTCTTACGAGCTCTGGCGCATTCTTACGAGTTCTGATGCTATAAGATAGAGGGAGAGGGAGAGAAAGTAGCGGAGGCCCAAGGGAAGGGGAGGGAAAGCCACAGTAGTGGAAGGAAGATCCACTGCGATATGGTACGAACAAGCCACTGGCTACTACTCTTTCAAGTCTGACAAAAAGATATCAAGAAACATTGCAGTAGCCATACACAGACTCAGACTTGGTTACAAGTGCTGCTGGGAGGTAATAAACCCAATAGTTAAAGAGTGTCATATCTGTGGAACAGCAGCAGAGGCGCCACTATTGCACTACTTACTGGAATGTGAAGCTACTGAAGCCCTGCGCATCAAACTCAACATTAATCCAACGACAGCAGCTGCATTAGATGCACATTCCACAGCGACTACAATGATTAGAAAAGCCGTTGAGGAATGGGACTCACTAGTAAACATTCTGCACCTATATCCGCCACCAAGATAATGTTATTAAAACCCAACTAAAACAGAAACGAAAACGAAACAGGGAAAAAGGAGGAAACCCCACTTCCATTTAAAACTTTGACCCAAATATCAGAGTAACAGGGTTATCGCGAATAACCGAACTCAATTACGGGCTCACCATAGCCCGTGCTACATGGACATTTCGTTCTGAGTAGCTAAATCTACAAAAACAACAACAACGAGAGAGAGAAGGGGTGTGGGGGGGGGGAGAGGAGAGGTGAGAGGGATAGGGAGGGAAGGAGGGAGAGGAGAGGTGTGAGGGATAGGGAGGGAAGGAGGGGGAGGGAGGGGAGAGGTGTGAAGGAGGGGAGGGAGAGCAACTCCTTAACTTTCTCTGGGAGAGAGCTTCTCCTTGTCTCACCTGAAGAGATCACACTAATTACACCTGTACGTGACACCTTCACCCTCAGGTGCATCTCCACTATCACACAACACCGTCACTCAGAACCCTTGACCCTTGAAGGAACTTAACTTCAGCACCCGGGTTGTACTCGAGCTAGAGAAACTCTTGCTAATTGACCAAGAAACTCTTGCTTATTGACCAAGAAACTCTTCCTTATTGACTAAGAAACTCTTCCTTATTGACCAAGAAACTCTTCCTTATTACCAAGAAACTCTTCCTTATTGACCAAGAAACTCTTCCTTATTGACCAAGAAACTCTTCCTTATTGACCAAGAAACTCTTGCTTATTGACCAAGAAACTCTTCCTTATTGACTTACTCTGTTTATCGCTGTCTGTTGGGACGGAAGTTTCAGGCATCATTACTAATAAAAATTAGGTGTCCACTGTGGAGAGATTTCAGCGATTAATATTTTTGTCTTCAGGGAGGTCAGTTAATTTTCTGGCGTTCTAAACTATGCTGAAGTTTGCTGCTGACTGCTGAAGGCATTAGTGAGGGTAAATGCTGACCTGTGTGCTGATATTAGTCCCATGCAAGGATGGCTGGCCGTGGTGGTGACAGGCAGCCTTCATGGTATATTAGTCGTTTCATGTCAGCATCACCTTAGTGCCCTAAACTACTTCCCTAACACAGATGTGTTCCTAACACAGATGTGTCCCCTAACACAGATGTGTTCCTAACGCAGATGTGTTCCTAACACAGATGTGTTCCTAACACAGATGTGTTCCTAACACAGATGTGTTCCTAACACAGATGTGTCCCCTAACACAGATGTGTTCCTAACACAGATGTGTTCCTAACACAGATGTGTTCCTAACACAGATGTGTTCCTAACACAGATGTGTTCCTAACACAGATGTGTCCCCTAACACAGATGTGTTCCTAACGCAGATGTGCTCCTAACACAGATGTGTTCCTAACACACATGTGTTTCTAACACAAATGTGTCCCCTAACACAGATGTGTTCCTAACACAGATGTGTTTCTAACACAAATGTGTCCCCTAACACACATGTGTTCCTAACACAGATGTGTTCCTAACACAGATGTGTTTCTAACACAGATGTGTTTCTAACACAAATGTGTCCCCTAACACAGATGTGTTCCTAACACAGATGTGTCCCTAACACAGACGTATCCCTAACACAAATGTGTCCCTAACACAGATGTGTTAGGGACAAAATTAACACGTGATTAAAAATGTGACAGTCTCAGACCACGGAGGAAGAATTTGTAACAGGAATTTCCTGAAGTACTTTCGTATATTAATACATCTTCAGAATGAATGAGAAGGAATTCTTTCTCCGTGGTCTGACACTCACATTTTTCATCGCGTGTTAATTTTCGGGATTTACACACACACACATTATATATATATATATATATATATATATATATATATATATATATATATATATATATATATATATATATATATATATATATATATATATGTGTGTGTGTGTGTGTGTATATCACGAAAATAAACACGTGATTAAGAATGTGACAATGTCAGACCACGGAGGAATATGAAACAGGAAATTTCCTTAAGTACTTTCGTATATTAAATACATCTTCAGAAGGAATGCCTTCTGAAGATGTATTTAATATACGAAAGTACTTAAGGAAATTTCCTGTTTCATTTTCCTCCGTGGTCTGACATTGTCATATATATATATATATATATATATATATATATATATATATATATATATATATATATATATACATACACACACACACACACACACACACATGTTCAACAGCAATGGATCTATGACAGAAGAGGCCAGAAATATTTGCAGGAAGGCAGATTGCGGAAGCTTGCAGTTTAGAGGTGTGCAAACCTGTGCAATGATGCCCTTGCGCAAGTTTTGGAACCATCCGGAACAATGACTCGATCGTCAGGCGAAGTAGACCATATAAGAGAGAGCGAGGGAGACAGATACACAGAGGGAGAAGGAGACAGATACACAGAGGGAGAGTGACAGAAGGAGAGAGAGACAGAAGGAGAGAGAGACAGAGGGAGAGGGGGGGATAGAGAGAGACAGAGAATCTTACTTTTTCTTCTAATACCCCCCTTGGGGATGGGGTCCATCCCTCCCCCCCCCCTTCCCGTCACAGGATGGGGATAGGGTCAACAATGACAATGGGGGGGTAGAGAAGGTGATTAAAAGCAGTTGAAATCGTATTCCTTACACCCATTTTGAACCGAAACATTTGTAATCTTGTGTTTATGTAGTCACGATACTTATGATACTACCATGATGGTTGACCAGCCCTCACCATGATAGTTGACCAGCCCTCACCATGATAGTTGACCAGCCCTCACCATGATAGTTGACCAGCCGTCACCATGATAGTTGACCAGCCCTCACCATGATAGTTGACCAACCCTTACCATGATAGTTGACCAGCCCTCACCATGATAGTTGACCAACCCTTACCATGATGGTTGACCAACCCTTACCATGATGGTTGACCAGCCCTCACCATGATAGTTGACCAGCCCTCACCATGATAGTTGACCAACCCTCACCATGATAGTTGACCAGCCCTCACCATGATAGTTGACCAGCCCTCACCATGATAGTTGACCAGCCCTCACCATGATAGTTGACCAGCCCTCACCATGATAGTTGACCAGCCCTCACCATGATAGTTGACCAGCCCTCACCATGATGGTTGACCAGCCCTCACCATGATGGTTGACCAGCCCTCACCATGATAGTTGACCAGCCCTCACCATGATAGTTGACCAGCCCTCACCATGATAGTTGACCAGCCCTCACCATGATAGTTGACCAGCCCTCACCATGATAGTTGACCAGCCCTCACCATGATGGTTGACCAGCCCTCACCATGATAGTTGACCACCCCCTACCATGATAGTTGACCACCCCTCACCATGATAGTTGACCAGCCCTCACCATGATAGTTGACCAGCCCTCACCATGATAGTTGACCACCCCCTACCATGATAGTTGACCACCCCTCACCATGATAGTTGACCAGCCCTCACCATGATAGTTGACCACCCCTCACCATGATAGTTGACCAGCCCTCACCATGATAGTTGACCACCCCCTACCATGATAGTTGACCACCCCCTACCATGATAGTTGACCAGCCCTCACCATGATAGTTGACCAGCCCTCACCATGATAGTTGACCAGCCCTCACCATGATAGTTGACCAGCCCTCACCATGATAGTTGACCAGCCCTCGCCATGATAGTTGACCAGCGCTCACCATGATAGTTGACCAGCCCTCACCATGATAGTTGACCAGCCCTCACCATGATAGTTGACCAGCCCTCACCATGATAGTTGACCAGCCCTCACCATGATAGTTGACCAACCCTTACCATGATGGTTGACCAACCCTTACCATGATGGTTGACCAGCCCTCACCATGATAGTTGACCACCCCCTACCATGATAGTTGACCAACCCTTACCATGATAGTTGACCACCCCCTACCATGATAGTTGACCAGCCCTCACCATGATAGTTGACCACCCCCTACCATGATAGTTGACCAACCCTTACCATGATAGTTGACCACCCCCTACCATGATAGTTGACCAGCCCTCACCATGATAGTTGACCACCCCCTACCATGATAGTTGACCAACCCTTACCATGATAGTTGACCACCCCCTACCATGATAGTTGACCAGCCCTCACCATGATAGTTGACCAGCCCTCACCATGATAGTTGACCACCCCTCACCATGATAGTTGACCAGCCCTCACCATGATAGTTGACCAGCCCTCGCCATGATAGTTGACCAACCCTCACCATGATAGTTGACCAGCCCTCACCATGATAGTTGACCAGCGCTCACCATGATGGTTGACCAGCCCTCACCATGATAGTTGACCACCCCTCACCATGATAGTTGACCAGCGCTCACCATGATAGTTGACCAGCCCTCACCATGATGGTTGACCAGCCCTCACCATGATAGTTGACCACCCCTCACCATGATAGTTGACCACCCCTCACCATGATAGTTGACCAGCCCTCACCATGATAGTTGACCAGCCCTCACCATGATAGTTGACCAGCCCTCACCATGATAGTTGACCAGCCCTCACCATGATAGTTGACCAGCCCTCACCATGATAGTTGACCAGCCCTCACCATGATAGTTGACCACCCCTCACCATGATAGTTGACCAGCCCTCACCATGATAGTTGACCAGCCCTCACCATGATGGTTGACCAGCCCTCACCATGATAGTTGACCACCCCTCACCATGATAGTTGACCAGCCCTCACCATGATAGTTGACCAGCGCTCACCATGATAGTTGACCACCCCTCACCATGATAGTTGACCAGCCCTCACCATGATAGTTGACCAGCGCTCGCCATGATAGTTGACCAGCGCTCGCCATGATAGTTGACCAGCCCTCGCCATGATAGTTGACCAGCGCTCACCATGATAGTTGACCAGCCCTCACCATGATAGTTGACCAGCCCTCACCATGATAGTTGACCAGCGCTCACCATGATAGTTGACCAGCCCTCACCATGATAGTTGACCAGCCCTCACCATGATAGTTGACCAGCCCTCACCATGATAGTTGACCAGCCCTCACCATGATAGTTGACCAGCCCTCACCATGATAGTTGACCAGCCCTCACCATGATAGTTGACCAGCCCTCACCATGATAGTTGACCAGCCCTCACCATTAACCACACATTCAACTGTCTCCGCCCGTTCCTCATCGCTTACCAAATAACACTGACGATAATTTTAAATACGAACAATTGTATTTTCATCATTGTCATATCTTTCAACAATCGATATAAAAATTGCAGATAAAATCGGACTGAAGTTTCAGGTCTCAATGATCAGCCAATCTCTCTCTCTCTCTCTCTCTCTCTCTGATTGGAGGAAAAAATTCATCTGAAGATACCGAATTGTGAAAGACACTCCATGATGACTTGTTGACGAAATTACATCGGAACAATGTGAAAAAAATATGAAATTGAGACGCAAAAATAGAAATATTTTCATGTTCCATTTGCTTAGTTCAATGTCCGTGGCAACCCTGGCGTTTTTAGCATCCGTGGCAACCCTGGCGTTTTTTAGCGTCCGTGGCAACCCTGGCGTTTTTTAGCGTCCGTGGCAACCCTGGCGTTTTTAGCGTCCGTGGCAACCCTGGCGTTTTTAGCGTCCGTGGCAACCCTGGCGTTTTTAGCGTCCGTGGCAACCCTGGCGTTTTTGGCGGCCGTGGCAACCCTGGCGTTTTTAGCGTCCATGGCAACCCTGGCGTTTTTAGCGTCCGTGGCAACCCTGGCGTTTTTAGCGTCCGTGGCAACCCTGGCGTTTTTAGCGTCCGTGGACCATGATAGTGAAAACTCATTGTATTCCTCATAAACTTTCACTCTGGCGACCGCCTCGACGCGCACGCTGCCCGCACTCTGGGGGGATCGAGTGGGCACCCTGCCCCACTCAACCCTTTAAAACGACTATATATATATATATATATATATATATATATATATATATATATATATATATATATATATATATATATATATATATATATATATATTCTAACCAGCAGTCGCAGCATTTAAAACAGAGGCGAACCGAACTAACAGGGTTACGACATCGTAACTCGTCACTACTCCGGGTAGTGCGAGAATGAGTCGCAAGGCAACAGCAGCAAGACGGCCGCGCCCGCGGGCATGACTGAACGCTTGCAAATTTAGGCGCACGCAAATCTTTGGTTGACTAACGAAATGCGACAGAGTAGACGAGAATAGAGGTGGCAGGGAGGAAGGATAGGGATATGGCATGGATAATGGAAAGGGAGGATAGGGACAAAATAGAGGGAGGGAGGGATGGCATGGATAATAGAGAGGGAGGATAGGGGATAATAGAGAGGGAGGATAGGGGATAATAGAGGGAGGATAGGGGATAATAGGGAAGGAGGATAGGGATAAGAGAGGGGGAGAGAACGAGAGCAGGTGCGTTAGAGACACATTGCTTGAGGGATAAGGGGGAGAGAGGAAGAGAGGAGAGAGAAGAGAGGGGGAGGAGAGAGAGGGGAGGGGAGAGGAAGAAGGTGACACACACACACTAAAACTCACAAGTCATTAAACCATTTCAGGAAAACAAAACATCAATAAATGAGGGATCATGAGACTAAGCTGCCACTCGGCCACAACCAAACATCAACCCGTGTCGTCGCCAAACACCACAGAAAAACTCTAACATTACTTAGCTCGGAATACTAAACTAAACTAAAGGCCTCTTAACCTCTGGAGGATCACAAAGGTCACCACATGAGTTCACTGAACAAGCCAAAGAACATAATTTATTCCGGAACATCATCTTGAGGTTATCTTGAGATGATTTCGGGGCTTTTAGTGTCCCCGCGGCCCGGTCCTCGACCAGGCCTCCACCCCCAGGAAGCAGCCCGTGACAGCTGACTAACAACCAGGTACCTATTTTACTGCTAGGTAACAGGGGCATTCAGGGTGAAAGAAACTTTGCCCATTTGTTTCTGCCTCGTGCGGGAATCGAACCCGCGCCACAGAATTACGAGTCCTGCGCGCTATCCACCAGGCTACGAGGCCCCTAACATGTAACATGGAACATTGTCCACGACTAAAAGTTAAACGCTCGGTGGATAGATATATATAAAGATAGATATATACACATCTCTCGACGGTGGCTATACTTCCAGAGAAGTGTGGTATAGACTGCTTTGTGAGTGTATAACGATCTAGAGATAATTACACGAGCGCTGAAGACTCAAAAGGAACGCTTAACGAGGAGTAACTGGGCGCCACTCCCCTCCCTTCCGTCCTTTCAAGGCATGAGGGAGGGGAAGGTGAGAGGGGATGGGATGGTTAGTGGTGGGACGTAGTGGGAGGAGGGGAAAGAGGAGGCCGAGTGAGAGAATATGGGGGTGGAGAGTGAGAGGTGGTTGGAAAGGGGGGGAGGGGGGTTGAGAGGTGGTTGGAAGGGGGGGGGGTTGAGAGGTGGTTGGAAGGGGGGGGGTTGAGAGGTGGGGTGAAGGAGGGCATGGGAGAGGAACGAGAGGTATAGGAAGAATGAGAGTTAAGAGGGAGATAAACACGAGAGGGCGAGTGGGAGAGGAGAGGAAAGAAAGAGGAATATCAGAGAGGGAAAGTTGAGAGAAAAGATGAGCACGAGAGTGAGAAGAGCGAGTGAAGGGGGGAGAGAGCAGGTCAGAGAGAGAGAGCAGGTGAGAGAGCAGGTGAGAGAGAGAGAGCAGCTGAGAGAGAGAGAGCAGCTGAGAGAGAGAGAGAGAGAGACAGGTGAGAGAGAGCATGTGAGAGAGCAGGTGAGAGAGAGAGAGCAGGTGAGAGAAAGAGAGCAGGTGAGAGAGAGACCAGGTGAGAGAGAGAGAGCACGCGAGAGAGAGAAGAGCAGGTGAGAGAGAGGGAGAGAGCAGGTGAGAGAGAGAGAGAGAGAGCAGGTGAGAGAGAGAGCAGGTGAGAGAGAGAGAGAGAGCAGGTGAGAGAGAGAGAGAGAGCAGGTGAGAGAGAGAGAGAGCAGGTGAGAGAGAGAGAGAGAGCAGGTGAGAAAGAGAGAGCAAGTGAGAGAGAGAGAGCAGGTGAGAGAGAGAGAGAGAGCAGGTGAGAGAGAGAGAGCAGGTGAGAGAGAGAGAGAGAGCAGGTGAGAGAGAGAGAGAGAGCAGGTGAGAGAGAGAGAGAGCAGGTGAGAGAGAGAGAGAGAGCAAGTGAGAAGAGAGAGAGCAGGCAGAGAGAGAGAGAGAGAGAGAGAGAGAGAGAGCAGGCAGAGAGAGAGAGAGCAGGTGAGAGAGAGAGAGAGAGCTGGTGAGAGAGAGAGAGAGAGCAGGTGAGAGAGAGAGAGAGAGCAGGTGAGAGAGAGAGAGAGAGCAGGTGAGAGAGAGAGAGAGAGCAGGTGAGAGAGAGAGAGAGAGCAGGTGAGAGAGAGAGAGAGAGCAGCAGTGAGAGAGAGAGAGAGCAGGTGAGAGAGAGAGAGAGAGCAGGTGAGAGAGAGAGAGAGCAGGTGAGAGAGAGAGAGAGCAGGCAGAGAGAGAGAGAGAGAGCAGGTGAGAGAGAGAGAGAGAGCAGGTGAGAGAGAGAGAGAGCAGGAGAGAGAGAGAGAGAGCAGGAGAGAGAGAGAGAGAGAGAGAGAGAGAGTGAGGAGAGAGAGAGAGCAGCAGTGAGAGAGAGAGAGAGCAGGTGAGAGAGAGAGAGAGCAGGTGAGAGAGAGAGCAGAGAGAGAGAGAGAGAGAGAGCAGGAGAGAGAGAGAGAGAGCAGGAGAGAGAGAGAGCAGGTGAGAGAGAGAGAGAGAGAGCAGGTGAGAGAGAGAGAGAGCAGGTGAGAGAGAGAGAGAGCAGGTGAGAGAGAGAGAGAGAGAGCAAGTGAGAGAGAGAGAGAGAGAGCAGGTGAGAGAGAGAGAGAGCAGGTGAGAGAGAGAGAGAGCAGGTGAGAGAGAGAGCAGGTGAGAGAGAGAGAGCAGGGTGAGAGAGAGAGAGAGAGCAGGTGAGAGGAAACCAGGCAGAACACCGTGTATATTGTAAAGGTCGATCTGACGGTCAATATCCGGCAACACCTTGCCATACACCGCTGCCTCTGGCAACACTGGCGATTCATAAATAATTACTCATCATCGAGGAGTTTATTCACCTTACTCACTCCCTACTCAAGACTCTGGCAACACTGATCATTTCCACTCACAAGTCTGGCATAAGGACAATAATTACTCACTTTACTCACCTATTTATTTACTTACCTTGTGGGGTCCCGGTAGTACAGTTGGGTTCGGTCTCGGCTCACAATAAAGATTTCTGGGTTCGAATCCCGAGCGGGGCAGAAATGGTTGGGCGTGTTTCCTATCACATAATGCATCTGTTCATCTAACATTAAATAGGTAGCCGGGAGTTAAGCAACTGTATATTTTATACATACATACATATATACATATATATATATATATATATATATATATATATATATATATATATATATATATATATATATATATATATATATATGTCGTACCTAGTAGCCAGAACGCACTTCTCAGCCTACTATGCAAGGCCCGATTTGCCTAATAAGCCAAGTTTTCATGAATTAGTTGTTTTTCGACTACCTAACCTACCTAACCTACCAAACCTAACTTTTTCGGCTACCTAACCTAACCTAACTTTTTCGGCTACCTAACCGAACCTAACCTATAAAGATAGGTTAGGTTAGGTAGGGTTGGTTAGGTTCGGTCATATATCTACGTTAATTTTAACTCCAATAAAAAAAATTGACCTCATACATAATGAAATGGATAGCTTTATCATTTCAAAAGAAAAAAATAGAGAAAATATATTAATTCAGGAAAACTTGGCTTATTAGGCAAATCTGGCCATGCATAGTAGGCTGAGAAGTGCGTTCTGGCTACTAGGTACATATATATATATATATATATATATATATATATATATATATATATATATATATATATATATATATATATATACAGCCTGCCTGTCCCTAACAACACGATTATGTCTGTGTCGTTTGGATTATATGAGTAAAATGAGCAAATTTGCCTTCCTCATTATTTACCTGCCTCATTGTTTCCCTTTCCCGAGGGGCCTGACATCTGAGTGGACAGCGCTTCGGATTCGTAGTCCTGAGGTTCCGGGTTCGATCCCCGGTGGAGGCAAATTGTTTGTGCCCCCATTGTTTCCCCTGCCCCATTGTTTCCACTGCCCCATTGTTTCCCCTGTCCCATTGTTTCCCCTGCCCCATTGTTTCCCCTGCCCCCATTGTTTCCCCTGTCCCATTGTTTCTCCTGCCCCCATTGTTTCCCCTGCCCCCATTGTTTCCCCTGCCCCCATTGTTTCCCCTGCCCCCCATTGTTTCCCCTGCCCCCCATTGTTTCCCCTGCCCCCCATTGTTTCCCCTGCCCCCATTGTTTCCCCTGCCCCATTGTTTCCCCTGCCCCCATTGTTTCCCCTGCCCCATTGTTTCCCCTGTCCCATTGTTTCCCCTGTCCCATTGTTTCCCCTGTCCCATTGTTTCCCCTGCCCCCATTGTTTCCCCTGCCCCCATTGTTTCCCCTGCCCCATTGTTTCCCCTGCCCCCATTGTTTCCCCTGCCCCATTGTTTCCCCTGTCCCCATTGTTTCCCCTGCCCCCATTGTTTCCCCTGCCCCCATTGTTTCCCCTGCCCCATTGTTTCCCCTGTCCCATTGTTTCCCCTGCCCCCATTGTTTCCCTCCCTCACTGTTTTTTTCTGAATTAACCCGAGGGCCACTTACACTGTAGAGGCCTCGACGAGGACAGAAAGCCGGCGGCTTGTCCCAGGTTCCCCCCCCCTCCTCCTATTTGCCCTGATGATTGTTTTCAAATTGAAATTAAGCTGGATAGTTTTCCCTCATTGTTTGACCAACCGCTTGGGCTGGACAGTAAAGCGAAGATCTCACTATGTAGGTCGGAGTTCAATCCCCGATCGTCCAAGTGATTGGGCACCATTCCTTCCCCCCCCCCCCGTCCCATCCCAAATCCGTATCCTGATCCCCTCCAAGTGCTATATAGTTGTAATGTCTTAGCGCTTTCTGTTGATAGTTTCCCTTCCCCTTCATTATTTCTCTTCTAATCTTTCCCTTCTTTATGTATTGGCAAAGGCACCTGATAATGTAGTGGCCTCCCCTTCTCCGGGTTTTAGTACGGGAGCCTCGTCACCATTGGTCGAGTTATTGACCCACTCATAGTATTGATGCTCTCCATGGCACAGTGCTGGTGTCCGGACATCATCATGGTGGTGGTGCTAGTGTCCAGACATCATCATGGTGGTGGTGCTAGTGTCCGGACATCATCATGGTGGTGGTGCTAGTGTCCGGACATCATCATGGCGGTGGTGCTGGTGTCCGGACATCATCATGGCGGTGGTGCTGGTGTCCGGACATCATCATGGCGGTGGTGCTAGTGTCCGGACATCATCATGGTGGTGGTGCTAGTGTCCGGACATCATCATGGTGGTGGTGCTAGTGTCCGGACATCATCATGGTGGTGCTAGTGTCCGGACATCATCATGGTGGTGCTAGTATCCGGACATCATCATGGTGGTGCTAGTGTCCGGATATCATCATGGCGGTGGTGCTGGTGTCCGGACATCATCATGGCGGTGGTGCTGGTGTCCGGACATCATCATGGCGGTGGTGCTGGTGTCCGGACATCATCATGGCGGTGGTGCTGGTGTCCGGACATCATCATGGTGGTGGTGCTGGTGTCCGGACATCATCATGGCGGTGTTGCTGGTGTCCGGACATCATCATGGCGGTGGTGCTGGTGTCCGGACATCATCATGGCGGTGTTGCTGGTGTCCGGACATCATCATGGCGGTGGTGCTGGTGTCCGGACATCATCATGGTGGTGGTGCTAGTGTCCGGACATCATCATGGTGGTGCTAGTGTCCGGACATCATGGTGGTGCTAGTGTTCGGCCACAATCACGTTGCTGCCAAATCACAAAATTCGGACTTTTCAAACCGATCATATCAGATTTTCTCGAGATATGGTAGGATGGAAGAGGACTTGAAGTAACTTACATATACAAACTTGTAGTCCTCAGTAGTGCACGATATTCATAAAGCAGCATTACATATATGATTTTTTTTTTTTTTGCTTACAAAAAAGCAAAATGCATTTTTTTTTTTTGCTCAACAAAAGAAATTATAATTTCAACACTTTGAAATTAGAAACACTTTGCATCTAATTGAGGTCCTACCTCAATTAGATACAAAGTGATTCTTTTGAAGCAGAAGAGATTTACATTAAATATTGTATTATTTTTGTTCAAGATCACATAACGTGACTTTTGACCTTAAAGATATATATAAAAGTGGCTTAACCTTTCTCTGAGAAAATATGTTATAGAGTTAAATTCGTTCTTCCTCCGGTACAAGTTTTAATTTAGGGTGTATTTAAGAACGGGAGTAAAGAAGCTACACATATGATGAAGAATGTGCCGCTGGGATGGTGGTTCAAGTATGTTTATTGAGACAAGAAAAAATACATCTCAAAAGGATAGAGTATTTCTAAAGGATAGAGCAGGCTATTTCTACCCCCTGGGATGAAGGCTACGGATCAATACACCCGATTGCTCAATATGCTCACTAGATGTAGTGGTGGCCAGCGAATAGATCAATAGCCAGGTCTTTCTGTAAGTTTAATTTACACTCCTCCTTTAGCAATTTCACATTGTGATTGTGGAAAACCAGGTTGTTACCTGTGAATATGGACTTGTGCAAGATTGTTCAAGACTAGCCTCTTTTGTAGCTGCTCTTCTCAGCCGCCTCTTTTGTAGCTGCTCTTCTCAGCCGCCTCTTTTGTGGCTGCTCTTCTCAGCCGCCTCTTTTGTAGGTGCTCTTCTCAGCCGGCTCTTTTGTGGCTGCTCTTCTCAGCCGCCTCTTTTGTGGCTGCTCTTCTCAGCCGCCTCTTTTGTGGCTGCTCTTCTCAGCCGCCTCTTTTGTGGCTGCTCTTCTCAGCCGCCTCTTTTGTGGCTGCTCTTCTCAGCCGCCTCTTTTGTGGCTGCTCTTCTCAGCCGCCTCTTTTGTGGCTGCTCTTCTCAGCCGCCTCTTTTGTAGCTGCTCTTCTCAGTCGCCTCTTTTGTAGCTGCTCTTCTCAGTCGCCTCTTTTGTAGCTGCTCTTCTCAGTCGCCTCTTTTGTAGCTGCTCTTCTCAGTCGCCTCTTTTGTAGCTGCTCTTCTCAGTCGCCTCTTTTGTAGCTGCTCTTCTCAGTCGCCTCTTTTGTAGCTGCTCTTCTCAGCCGCCTCTTTTGTAGCTGCTCTTCTCAGCCGCCTCTTTTGTGGCTGCTCTTCTCAGCCGCCTCTTTTGTAGCTGCTCTTCTCAGTCGCCTCTTTTGTGGCTGCTCTTCTCAGCCGCCTCTTTTGTGGCTGCTCTTCTCAGCCGCCTCTTTTGTGGCTGCTCTTCTCAGCCGCCTCTTTTGTAGCTGCTCTTCTCAGCCCCCTCTTTTGTAGCTGCTCTTCTCAGCCGCCTCTTTTGTAGCTGCTCTTCTCAGCCGCCTCTTTTGTGGCTGCTCTTCTCAGCCGCCTCTTTTGTGGCTGCTCTTCTCAGCCGCCTCTTTTGTGGCTGCTCTTCTCAGCCGCCTCTTTTGTAGCTGCTCTTCTCAGCCGCCTCTTTTGTGGCTGCTCTTCTCAGCCGCCTCTTTTGTGGCTGCTCTTCTCAGCCGCCTCTTTTGTGGCTGCTCTTCTCAGCCGCCTCTTTTGTGGCTGCTCTTCTCAGCCGCCTCTTTTGTAGCTGCTCTTCTCAGCCGCCTCTTTTGTAGCTGCTCTTCTCAGCCGCCTCTTTTGTAGCTGCTCTTCTCAGCCTTTTCTGACCATCATGAAGTCTTTCTTGTCAGGCGTACTTTCCCTTGAGGTGCTTCCGGGGCTTAGCGTCCCTGCGGCCCGGTCGTCGACCAGGCTTCCTCCAGGCGTAACTAATTTTTTTTAGGATGTTTACGATTTGGCTAGAGCAAAATATTCCTGATTGTTTTGCTAATTGGTTAACTTTGCTCATCATTGTAGTTACTTGCGTAAATAAATTCTTTGCTCTATACTGATTCTCCAGTTATGAAAAAGTGACAATTTTTTTTTTTTTTTTTTTTTTTTGGGGGGGGGGGGGGTTCTTAAATTTCTCTTTATGTTTTCAATAATTGTCTTTACATTGACTATAATTTTCTTGACATTGTCTATAATTTCATTATATTGTCTATAATTTTCTTTACATTGTCTATAATTTCATTATATTGTCTATAATTTTCTTTACATTGTCTATAATTTCATTATATTGTCTATAATTTCATTATATTGTCTATAATTTCATTATATTGTCTATAATTTCATTATATTGTCTATAATTTCATTATATTGTCTATAATTTCATTATATTGTCTATAATTTCATTATATTGTCTATAATTTCATTATATTGTCTATAATTTCATTATATTGTCTATAATTTTCTTTATGTTGTCTTTATATTGATATATGAGAGCTTCACAACTTCGATCATAAGACGCGGGTTCCTCGGTGGAATATCCCGCTCTCTACAACTTTTTTTTTCTGTAATATGTTTCTTCCTTCATTCTCCTCTTCTTGATGGGTGATACTCCAACACTGATTTTCATATCACTATCACTCCATGTCACTATCACTCCATGTCACTTATCACTCCATGTCACTTATCACTCCATGTCACTTATCACTCCATGTCACTTATCACTCCATGTCACTTATCACTCCATGTCACTTATCACTCCATGTCACTTATCACTCCATGTCACTTATCACTCCATGTCACTATCACTCCATGTCACTATCACTCCATGTCACTATCACTCCATGTCACTATCACTCCATGTCACTATCACTCCATGTCACTATCACTCCTCAATGGACGTGATTAGCCTTCCTCACTAAGAGAATTCCTTGTAATAGTTTTCCCTACCATTCTTACAATGGTAGAAAAACGGTATCATGTGTTCACTATTCACACTTGTTCATTATTCACAATTGTTCACTGTTCACGGTAGCACCTTCCATAAGTATTTTCAACCTGTGCTTTGACCTTTAATGTGCAGTGTGCCGGAGCACTGAGTATGAGAAAATCAGTGGAACTCTGAGAAGGAGTCGAACCTGCACACTGGGTACTCCCAAGCACACGCCTTAAACCGCTGAACCACGACTAATCCTCCTCTCACGGCTCCTACCGATTCTCTCATTCATACGTCACCTTAATGTGATTTCTTTGTGCTGTTCATTGCCACGCACTTCACAAAGTTACCACTACTCGCTGGTGTCGAGGTACAGGACTACCAGTACCTTGCACCACTAGTTGAAGTGGTTGTGCCTTCTACCAGTACCTTGCTCCACTAGTCTTAGTGGTAGTCCCTGCTTGTTGTTTTTGTTTTAGATTCAGCTACTCGTAACAAAAAATTGCAAGCAGCACGGGCTATGGTGAGCCCGTAGTGGACTTACCTGGCACTTACCCACTAGAGTCCGTAGTGGACTTACCTGGCACTTACCCACTAGAGCCCGTAGTGGACTTACCTGGCACTTACCCACTAGAGTCCGTAGTGGACTTACCTGGCACTTACCCACTAGAGTCCGTAGTGGACTTACCTGGCACTTACCCACTAGAGTCCGTAGTGGACTCTATGGGCAAGAGCTTCCATAGTCCACACCACGGAAGCTCTAGCAAGATAGAGAAGCTGTGATACCCAATGAAAATGTGCAGAAATTTTTGATGATGCTAAATTTGTTAACTAATAGCTGGGAAAAAACTGTAAAAATTAAAACTTGAAGTTTAGCTTTCCTCTGAACACACACAACTATTCACAGTGAGTTTATATGTTCGTTTGTGTAGCTGAGCAGACAATCTGGTCGTAAGTTAGGTGCTAGATGTGAAACAAATTAATGTACCAAAATTTGTGCTAAAGTTAGCTCAAAGAGAGCTAAAGTTAGCTCAAAGAGAGCTAAAGTTAGCTCAAAGAGAGCTAAAGTTAGCTCAAAGAGAGCTAAAGTTAGCTCAAAGAGAGCTAAAGTTAGCTCAAAGAGAGCTAAAGTTAGCTCAAAGAGAGCTAAAGTTAGCTCAAAGAGAGCTAAAGTTAGCTCAAAGAGAGCTAAAGTTAGCTCAAAAGAGAGCTAAAGTTAGCTCAAAAGAGAGCTAAAGTTAGCTCAAAGAGAGCTAAAGTTAGCTCAAAGAGAGCTAAAGTTAGCTCAAAGAGAGCTAAAGTTAGCTCAAAGAGAGCTAAAGTTAGCTCAAAGAGAGCTAAAGTTAGCTCAAAGAGAGCTAAAGTTAGCTCAAAGAGAGCTAAAGTTAGCTCAAAGAGAGCTAAAGTTAGCTCAAAGAGAGCTAAAGTTAGCTCAAAGAGAGCTAAAGTTAGCTCAAAGAGAGCTAAAGTTAGCTCAAAGAGAGCTAAAGTTAGCTCAAAGAGAGCTAAAGTTAGCTCAAAAGAGAGCTAAAGTTAGCTCAAAAGAGAGCTAAAGTTAGCTCAAAAGAGAGCTAAAGTTAGCTCAAAGAGAGCTAAAATTAGCTCAAAGAGAGCTAAAGTTAGCTCAAAGAGAGCTAAAGTTAGCTCAAAGAGAGCTAAAGTTAGCTCAAAGAGAGCTAAAGTTAGCTCAAAAGAGAGCTAAAGTTAGCTCAAAAGAGAGCTAAAGTTAGCTCAAAAGAGAGCTAAAGTTAGCTCAAAGAGAGCTAAAGTTAGCTCAAAGAGAGCTAAAGTTAGCTCAAAGAGAGCTAAAGTTAGCTCAAAGAGAGCTAAAGTTAGCTCAAAGAGAGCTAAAGTTAGCTCAAAGAGAGCTAAAGTTAGCTCAAAGAGAGCTAAAGTTAGCTCAAAGAGAGCTAAAGTTAGCTCAAAAGAGAGCTAAAGTTAGCTCAAAAGAGAGCTAAAGTTAGCTCAAAAGAGAGCTAAAGTTAGCTCAAAGAGAGCTAAAATTAGCTCAAAGAGAGCTAAAGTTAGCTCAAAGAGAGCTAAAGTTAGCTCAAAAGAGAGCTAAAGTTAGCTCAAAGAGAGCTAAAGTTAGCTCAAAGAGAGCTAAATCGGCAACCCTGCCGAGAAGGTACATTTGTGGACCAGCTGACAAAACAATACTTAACCCTTATTGTTGATAATAAGTATTTTGTGAGGTAACTGCCAGCTTCGATGCCTGCCATAGGATCGAGACGTTGATTCCTTACACCTGATTCTTTTGTGTACCTAGTTCCTAGCAGTGCATAGGAACCCGGGTACTCCCAGCCTTGAGTCTTGTGTGGGCTGCAGACTGAGGCATTGACCAATACCTGGAGACATTGAGGGATGAGGGAGAGTAGAAGAGAGGTGAGGGAGAGTAGAAGAGAGGTGAGGGAGAGTAGAAGAGAAGCGAGTGAGACTAGAAGAGAGGTGAGGGAGAGGAAAGGTGTGGGAAGAAGAAGAGAGACGAGAATATCAACAACACCAGAAGCCACTCAAGCGCCAGAGACCAGACCTGATATCGTGCCAGCTTTCTCGTACAAGTTATGTACGCGGTCTTGCAGTAAATCCCCCCCCCCCCACTTTGCACACCCCAATTCGACCCCTCCCCTCCCCCTCCACTCTACAAGCCATGCCTCGGCCAGGCAGCACTATGCTCTCAATAATACTGGGCTGGACAGAAGGCCTGTGACGGTGACAGTGACAACGTGCCCGTGTATATATGCGCTAAGGAATTGACAGTGAACAGATCACATAACAAAATGTTGGCAAGATTATTTATAATTAAGATCACACCTAAAATGGTTTAAGATCACATCTAAAATGGTTGAAGATCACACCTAAAATGGTTTAAGATCACACCTAAAATGGTTAAAGATCACACCTAAAATGGTTAAAGATCACACCTAAAATGGTTAAAGATCACACCTAAAATGGTTAAAGATCACACCTAAAATGATTAAAGATCACACCTAAAATGGTTGAAGATCACACCTAAAATAGTTTAAGATCACAAACCTTAAAAAATTATCACAAACTCTAAAAACAACTTTTCTGGTAACCAATTTATCGGATTTTTTTTTTTATCCTTCAGAAAACTAAATTGCCCTGAATATATTTTAGCAATAACATGTGCGGTGGGAAATAACTGTGTGAACATGTGAGAGCGTCGAGACCCCGCCTCAAGTGCAGGTGAGATTTCCTTAGTCACTTCCGATGACGGACATTTTTTTTATATATAATTGAAAAATTGGGAATGATCGCGGAAGAAATAAAAAAAAGTCTGAATTTTGCGTGTAATTTGAGCTCCACGACCCGTTGTGTCCAGAGCCTGGCCACAGGTGGTAGTCTGAGCTCCACGACCCGTTGCGTCCAGAGCCTGGCCACAGGTGGTAGTCAGAGCTCCACGACCCGTTGTGTCCAGAGCCTGGCCACAGGTGGTAGTCAGAGCTACACGATCAGTTGTGTCCAGAGCCTGGCCACAGGTGGTAGTCAGAGCTCCACGATCAGTTGTGTCCAGAGCCTGGCCACAGGTGGTAGTCTGAGCTCCACGACCCGTTGTGTCCAGAGCCTGGCCACAGGTGGTAGTCTGAGCTCCACGACCCGTTGTGTCCAGAGCCTGGCCACAGGTGGTAGTCTGAGCTCCACGACCCGTTGTGTCCAGAGCCTGGCCACAAGTGGTAGTCTGAGCTCCACGACCCGTTGTGTCCAGAGCTTGGCCACAGGAACAAATTAAAGTTTGCATTAAAGTTAATGGGGAGACTCCAAGCAAGGGATGACTTTCCCAGCGCAGGCGACCGTTAACCAGTAATAGTGTCCCACGGTGGCTGGGAGAGCGCCCACACCCCCCACACCTGGCAGCTGTGGCGGTGTGGCGAGGTGTGGAGTGAGAGGGGGAGGGAGAGAGAGTGGGGGAAGAGAGGGGCTGGCGTGTACAAGGAGCAACACCGCCGGTATAGGGATAACAGAGCCATGAACGCAGCTACAGCAGCAGCAACACAGGGGGCAGATGAGTGTTGCCTCACTACGCCACTCCCTGCCTCTCTCTCTCTCTCTCTCTCTCTCTCTCTCTCTCTCTCTCTCTCTCTCTCTCTCTCTCTCTGAACAATTCTTTACCTTTTTTATTAACACATTTAGATACATCTGCATCTGTGCAGCCTACCCTACACACCTGTGCAGCTCGGTCGGCCGAGGGGGAGCCGGTCGGCCGAGCGGACAGCACGCTGGACTTGTGATCCTGTGGTCCTGGGTTCGATCCCAGGCGCCGGCGAGAAACAATGGGCAGAGTTTCTTTCACTCTATGCCCCTGTTACCTAGCAGTAAATAGGTACCTGGGTGTTAGTCAGCTGTCACGGGCTGCTTCCTGGGGGTGGAGGCCTGGTCGAGGACCGGGCCGCGGGGACACTAAAAAGCCCCGAAATCATCTCAAGATAACCTCAAGATAACCCTACGCTATATGAAGGGGAGTACAGTGTGTGTCAAAAAGCTAGCTACGTGATGCTAAAATCCCCATCACACAGGATGGTTAGTCATACAGAGGCATGTGATAAGTAGTCTGCACTGGCAGACTCCGGATGCATTATGAGGATATCATCATCAACACAAGAGTGAATAAGGCAGCAGTGATACTAAAAGTCCCCATCTGGCAGGATGGGTAGTCATACAGGGCCATATGTTCAGTAGCCTGCACTGGCAAATTTTGGGTGCACTATGAGGATATCTTCAAGAACACGCGAGTGAATAAGGTAATTGCAGAGCTCCAGGTACCTCATGCCAACTGATCTGAAAGGTCTAATAACTGGGCATTCGGTGATGTAATGTGGGAGATCATGCCCCAGTTCCTGTTCATAGAGTTTGCACCTGGAGTGCTCAGGATTGGGAAATCCGACATCTGTAGCCACCTGCCACAGGTAACCCAACCTGATCCTGGCAACCACTGTGTCGCACAGTCTGGTCGACGTTTTGTGCTGCCCATTAACAAAGGTTTCAGATCTGAACAAATCATAGGCTTTTATACTGGTGTTTTCAGGTCGTTGGGAGTCAGTAATTTCTATAACGAAGCACTTTGCTGGATAAGTCTACGGGGATCACAACCAATGTGAGTGATTTAACTTCGTGAAAACCGGAGGGCGGAGTTGGGTTAGGTGACTATATTTGTTAAAGTGTGGCACTGCAGCCGACCCCGACTGGTCTATGACACTCCCCGACCCCATTTGTTTCATATGTGATAGTTGGGCGAGGCCAGCCCCCAGCCGTTTAGCCTCCATTCTTGGACAAACATGAATCTCATAGATATAGATTATGTCGAGAGTAAATATGTAAATAAAATAAAAATAATAATTTCTGACGATAGCGACCACAATGTTAAAATGTTAGTGCTTTATCTAAGCTATAGGCACGGCAATATTGACTCTCTATTAGTCTAATGGGCGTCAAGCTTAATGGGTCAGGTGGGTAGCCTACTTGTGGGCGCTTCAGGATGACAAAACAACGACATATTCAATGATGATCAGATCGTCAGAACGGACTGATTGCCCAAACTCATCAACTGTTTTTGTTTGTATCTAAACACATTACAGGAGCAGACGACTGTTCGAACTCCTGTTACCAAGCTGAGAGTTGGCAAAGTGGTGATTAGAAAATATAAATTCCTGACTGGTGGATTCGAACACCTCTCCCCCCCTCCCCCATGCCGCCAGAAAACTGTCAACAGAGGCGGAAATCGGCAGGATTTTTTTTTCAACTGTAGGGTTGAAGCCAACGCGGGTCTTTTAATCTGTGGCTGACCTACCTTGTGTCTGCATACGACCCGTCAATCATGTTAACCCCCCCCCCCGTCCCAAATTACTTTCAGGCGTACAATAAGAACATAAGAACAAAGGTAACTGCAGAAGGCCTGTTGGCCCATACGAGGCAGCTCCTATCTATAACCACCCAATCCCACTCATATACTTGTCCAACCCGCGCTTGAAACAATCGAGGGACCCCACCTCCACCACGTTACGCGGCAATTGGTTCCAATAGAGGCGACACCTGCCAAGGCTGCCCCCAGGACTCGATCCCGGGTCGTCTCCCCCACAGGCCAGCGAACGATGGCTTTAACCCCGACACAGCACAAACAGCTGTTGACGGATTTGAGAGAATTTAGTATTTTCCATCCCCCCTGAGAGGCAAGTGCACTCAATCGGTGACCGCGAGTATGCTCAATCACGCTAAATACCGTCATTCCGGAGCGTTAGCGCACACTTTCCCTCCCCAGCTCTTGGCCAACAAGGGGTGACTTGCGGTGGCGGACAACCTTGTCTTGCTCCTTAGCGGTGACGGCTTCGTAACACCGCGCACCACCACAGCCGCTCTCATTATCATCAAGCACATGATCTTGGACTCAAAAATATTAGAAAGTAAGATGCAACCAATGACCACACGAGAAACACCTGCAAAGCGTACAACACAGGAAACACCTGCAAAGTGTACAACACAGGAAACACCTGCAAAGTGTACAACACAGGAAACACCTGCATAGCGTACAACACAGGAAACACATGCAAAACGTACAACAGAGGAAACACCTGCAAAGTGTACAACACAGGAAACACCTGCAAAGTGTACAACACAGGAAACACCTGCAAAGTGTACAACACAGGAAACACCTGCAAAGTGTACAACACAGGAAACACCTGCATAACGTACAACACAGGAAACACGAAACACCTGCATAACGTACAACACAGGAAACACCTGCATAGCGTACAACACAGGAAACACCTGCATAGCATTCGGTCAGTTCCGAACGCTATCAGTTCGGTCACGAACTTAGAAGTTCGGTCATCTCCCCCCCCCCCCTCCCCCTCGCGACAATAGCATTGACTTGTAAAGTATATGGAAGAGGAACAAAAGTATACCACCAGACTTGTCAAAAGTATAACAAAAGTATAAAGCCTTCTGTGGTTTAGCACCCACAGAAGGCTCCCCCCCCATGCTGCTGCTTTACTCCCTGATGTGTAGGCATGCAGCCAATGCATTGTCGGAAAGAGAATGTAACAGTGCTCGGAGTTATCTAGAAGGCTTTCGACAAAGTCTGACACACACACACACAGAAGAGTGTGTGTGTTAGGGTTAGGGTTAGGGGGGGACATGATCAGGGTTAGGGTTAGTGACAGAAGAGTTAGGGGGGACATGATCACCACATTCAAGATTCTGAAGGGAATTGATAGGGTAGATAAAGACAGGCTATTTAACACAAGGGGCACACGCACAAGGGGACACAGGTGGAAACTGAGTGCCCAAATGAGCCTCAGAGATATTAGAAAGAACTTTTTTACTGTCAGAGTGGTTGACAAATGGAATGCATTAGGAAGTGATGTGATGGAGGCTGAATCCATACACAGTTTCAAGTGTAGATATGATAGAGCCCAGAAGGCTCAGGAACCTGTACACCAGTTGATTGACAGTTGAGAGGCGGGACCAAACAGCCTGAGCTCAACCCCCGCAAGCACAATTAGGTGAGCACACACACACACACACACAAACACACACAAACACACACACACACACACACACACACACACACACACACACACACACACACACACCCACCAGCTTTGCTTGATCTGATATTTACCCTAAATGAGTCGGATATAAGGGAAGTTAAGTTGGAAGCCCCCTTGGGAATGAGTGATCATAGTGTATTGAGCTAGGAATTATCTCCCCCGAAAAAGAACTGGGAAACAAAGGGCTGGCGTACCGAAAGGGAAACTATGAGGAGATGAATAAATTCCTGTGGGATATACATTGGGACACAGAACTCGGAACCAAGTCCGTACAAGACATGATGGACTATGTCACCCAAAAGTGTCAGGAGGCTGATAGCAGGTTTATCCCAGCCCGACAGGAAAAAAACGAGAAGCATAAGAAGAATCCGTAGTTTAATAAGGAATGTATGAAAGCAAAGGAGCCGAACAAAAAGGCGTGGAGGAACTTCCGTAATAACAGAACACCAGAAAGTAGAGAGAGATACCAGAGAACCAGGAACGAGTATGTCAGTGTGAGAAGAGCAGCTGAGAAATGGTATGAAAATGATAAAGCTAATAAAGCCAAGACCGAACCAAAGCTACTCCACAGTCACATCAGGAGGAAGACAACAGTGAGGCAACAGGTGATGAAACTTAGAACAGGCGAGGACAGGTATTCAGAGAAAGACAAAGAGGTGTGTGTGAAGAACTAAACAAGAGGTTCCAGGAGGTCTTTACAATAGAACAAGGAGAGGTCACGGCGCTAGGAGAGATGGCAGCAAACTAGGCGACCTTGAAAAGGTTCGAAATTACAAGAGATGAGGCAAGCACAATTATGTGAGTACAATTAGGTGAATACATCACGAGCAAAGTTCTGAACAAAACCTCAGAAGGACCTCACCACTACTGACCAACTTCTCCAAGACGTGAGCCGAACACACACACTTCCTCGGGGATCATTACCCCTGGGACACACTTCCTCAGGGATCATTACCCCTGGGACACACTTCCTCGGGGATCATTACTCCTGGGACACACTTCCTCATGGATCATTACCCCTGGGACACACTTCCTCAGGGATCATTACCCCTGGGACACACTTCCTCGGGGATCATTACCCCTGGGACACACTTCCTCATGGATCATTACCCCTGGGACACACTTCCTCAGGGATCATTACCCCTGGGACACACTTCCTCGGGGATCATTACCCCTGGGACACACTTCCTCGGGGATCATTACCCCTGGGACACACTTCCTCGGGGATCATTACCCCTGGGACACACTTCCTCGGGGATCATTACCCCTGGGACACACTTCCTCGGGGATCATTACCCCTGGGACACACTTCCTCGGGGATCATTACCCCTGGGACACACTTCCTCGGGGATCATTACCCCTGGGACACACTTCCTCGGGGATCATTACCCCTGGGACACACTTCCTCGGGGATCATTACCCCTGGGACACACTTCCTCGGGGATCATTACCCCTGGGACACACTTCCTCGGGGATCATTACCCCTGGGACACACTTCCTCGGGGATCATTACCCCTGGGACACACTTCCTCGGGGATCATTACCCCTGGGACACACTTCCTCGGGGATCATTACCCCTGGGAAGCACCGCACTCCACTCGCCCACAAACACAGTTAACAACATAAACAAATCAACAGCGCCAGTAAAACGCAAAAAAAAAAAAAAAAATGCACGGGAAAAAAATAAAAATTCTTTGGCATGCCGAGAGAAATAGAGCGTAGGTTTAATACCTGGTGTATATCGCCTTTAGCGGAGTGTGGAGGTAATGCTGCGTGCACGCCACTCTCCCTCACAGCCGCACGTGCACGCCACTCACTCACTGCCGCACGTGCACGCCACTCTCCCTCACTGCCGCACGTGCACGCCACTCTCCCTCACTGCCGCACGTGCACGCCACTCACTCACTGCCGCACGTGCACGCCACTCTCCCTCACTGCCGCACGTGCACGCCACTCTCACTCCCTACCGCACGTGCACGCCACTCTCACTCCCTACCGCACGTGCACGCCACTCTCCCTCACTGCCGAACGTACACGCCATTCTCCCTCACTGCCGCACGTGCACGCCACTCTCCCTCACAGCCGCACGTGCACGCCACTCACTCACTGCCGCACGTGCACGCCACTCTCCCTCACAGCCGCACGTGCACGCCACTCTCCCTCACAGCCGCACGTGCACGCCACTCTCCCTCACAGCCGCACGTGCACGCCACTCTCCCTCACAGCCGCACGTGCACGCCACTCACTCACTCACTGCCGCACGTGCACGCCACTCTCCCTCACAGCCGCACGTGCACGCCACTCTCCCTCACAGCCGCACGTGCATGCCACTCTCCCTCACAGCCGCACGTGCACGCCACTCTCCCTCACAGCCGCACGTGCACGTCACTCTACCTCACTGCCGCACCTGCACACTGTCGGACCAGGGAGAGGGTGGTGGGGAAGAGCTCAGGAGCTGAAGCCTGGTCCTGCAAATTATTAGGTAAGTGCTGTTAGGTGAAGCACGTACAGACACCAGCACGCCACATCCCTTCCAAAACACCACAAACCTAAGAAAAGATCCAAAAAAATCCACCAAGACTGGTTCCTGTGCAGAGGGTCCTGAGCAACGAGGAAAGACTGAGAAAACTAGCCCTCGCCACACTAGAAAACACCAGAAATATGGGGGAACATGATAACAACATACAAGATACTATGAAGGTTGACACAGAATACACACAAGCCACGTTGAAAGCGAGGAATAATGTCTATAATTACAAATCAATGGAATAAGATGGATATCTGACTCACATACACCTGACTTTTTAACGTGTCCTCATATTTTATATTAATATATTACGTATATATATATATATATATATATATATATATATATATATATATATATATATATATATATATATATATATATATATATATATATATATTATATATATATTATTAAATATGACCGAAAAAGTAAGATTAATAATTCTAACACGAATTTTCTCAATCTTTCGTACATTACGCTTCACTGTTGGAGGTAAATCAAAAATCAATTCTCCAAAATTCATTTTTATTTCTAGTCTGACGCGACACGGGCGCGTTTCGTAAAACTTATTACATTTTCAAAGACTTTAGTTCACAAATACACAACTGAATAGAACTTACGTATCTCCGATTTTATATCTACATTTGAGTGAGGTGGAAGGGGTGATGTGGCATTAACACAAGACAGAACAAAATGTGGTATTAATAGGGTATTAGTACAACTGACGATTTACTATAAAACCAGAAAAACGGCCAGCCTACTCATGAGAAACTCTCCAGACACAAAACAGAACGCTTTAAAAGAGACTAACGTCGTCTATGCCTTCAAATGCCCACTTGGGGACTGTAAGCTCCAAAAACCCAGTATATATGCAAGACAACAACATCTCTTTCTAGGCGTTTAACGATGCATAAGCAACAGGGCTCCATTAAGGAACATATAATCTCTTCCCACAACCAAACCATCGCCAGAGAAATCCTAGTAAACAACACAGAAATCATCGATAGATACAGCGATAGCAGGCGGCTTGACGTTTGCGAGGCACTACACATCAAGAAGTCAACACCAGCAATCAACAGCCAATTATTGCACAACTATATTCTACCCACCTCAAGACTCCGCTCCAATATAGAAGCATCAAGAAATATGGACCAATAGGCTTTCTACAAACACTTCTATTCAATATCCATTGCTTCGTGTTCTGTCTTGTGTTGATGAAATTAATACCCTATTAATACTCTTGTTCTGTCTTGTGTTGATGAAATTAATACCCTATTAATACCACATTTTGTTCTGTCTTGTGTTAATGCCACATCACCCCTTCCACCTCACTCAAATGTAGATATAAAATCGGAGATACGTAAGTTCTATTCAGTTGTGTATTTGTGAACTAAAGTCTTTGAAAATGTAATAAGTTTTACGAAACGCGCCCGTGTCGCGTCAGACTAGAAATAAAAATGAATTTTGGAGAATTGATTTTTGATTTACCTCCAACAGTGAAGCGTAATGTACGAAAGATTGAGAAAATTCGTGTTAGAATTATTAATCTTACTTTTTCGGTCATATTTAATAATATATGTCTACAGGAAAGACTGCTACCAAAATATACTAATATATTATATATATATATATATATATATATATATATATATATATATATATATATATATATATATATATATATATATATTATAACTGTCTACTATGGGCTAAAGGCATTGTATAGCATTATTTTTTCCAGGATGATGATGATGTATATGGTCGGTAATGAGTAACGTCGTGCCTTTCTTTCTCCAGTATGAACAGTGTTCGTATTAGAGATTAACGACAAACGTTAATAGTGAACACAGACTGCTAACGTGTGTGATGCACTCATAACGTGACGTTAGGCGTGTAGCACCCACTCCTGGCCTCAGGTGCCGGGCCATGATGTGTGCCTTACACTGTATCCAAGAGTCATTGTGGCGTAGGTGAGCCACAGTTGACCGGCTTGGCCCCCAGGGTTGACCGGCCTGGCCCACCAGGGTTGACCGGCCAGGCCCACCAGGGTTGACCGGCCAGGCCCACCAGGGTTGACCGGCCAGGCCCACCAGGGTTGACCGGCCAGGCCCACCAGGGTTGACCGGCCAGGCCCACCAGGGTTGACCGGCCTGGCCCCCCAGGGTTGACCTGCCTGGCCCCCCAGGGTTGACCGGCCTGGCCCCCCAGGGTTGACCGGCCTGGCCAACCAGGGTTGACCGGCCTGGCCAACCAGGGTTGACTGGCCTGGCCCCCCAGGGTTGACCGGCCTGGCCCCCCAGGGTTGACCGGCCTGGCCAACCAGGGTTGACCGGCCTGGCCCCCCAGGGTTGACCGGCCTGGCCCCCCAGGGTTGACCGGCCTGGCCCACCAGGGTTGACCGGCCTGGCCAACCAGGGTTGACCGGCCTGGCCAACCAGGGTTGACCGGCCTGGCCCACCAGGGTTGACCGGCCTGGCCCACCAGGGTTGACCGGCCTGGCCCACCAGGGTTGACCGGCCTGGCCCACCAGGCTTGACCGGCCTGGCCCACCAGGGTTGACCGGCCTGGCCCCCCAGGGTTGACCGGCCTGGCCCTCCAGGGTTGACCGGCCTGGCCCCCCAGGGTTGACCGGCCTGGCCCCCCAGGGTTGACCGGCCTGGCCCCCCAGGGTTGACCGGCCTGGCCCACCAGGGTTGACCGGCCTGGCCCCCCAGGGTTGACCGGCCTGGCCCACCAGGGTTGACCGGCCTGGCCCACCAGGGTTGACCGGCCTGGCCCACCAGGGTTGACCGGCCTGGCCCACCAGGGTTGACCGGCCTGGCCCACCAGGGTTGACCGGCCTGGCCCACCAGGGTTGACCGGCCTGGCCCACCAGGGTTGACCGGCCTGGCCCACCAGGGTTGACCGGCCTGGCCCACCAGGGTTGACCGGCCTGGCCCACCAGGGTTGACCGGCCTGGCCCACCAGGGTTGACCGGCCTGGCCCACCAGGGTTGACCGGCCTGGCCCCCTGACGCCGGTAATACCAACACACACGACTGGAGGCCCCCACACACACACACGACTGGAGCCCCCCCCCCCCCACACACACACACGACTGGAGGCCCCCCCCCCCACACACACACGACTGGAGGCCCCCACACACACACACGACTGGAGGCCCCCACACACACACACGACTGGAGGCCCCCACACACACACACGACTGGAGGCCCCCCCACACACACACGACTGGAGGCCCCCACACACACACACGACTGGAGGCCCACACACACACACACACACGACTGGAGGCCCCCCCCCCCGCACACACACACACACACACACACACACACACACACACACACACACACACACACACACACAACTGGAGGCCCCCACACACACACACGACTGGAGGTCCCCCCCCCCCACACACACACACACGACTGGAGGCCCACACACACACACACACACACACACACACACACACACACACACACACACACATATTCTCAAGGAATACACACACACGCACACAAGATTCTCAAGGGAATCGACAGGGTTGATAAAGATAGGCTATTTAACACAAGGGGCACACGCACTAGGGGACACAGGTGGAAACTGAGTGCCCAAATGAGCCACAGAGATATTAGAAAGAACTTTTTTAGTGTCAGAGTGGTTGACAAATGGAATGCATTAGGAAGCAATGTGGTGGAGGCTGACTCCATACACAGTTTCAAGTGTAGATATGATAGAGCCCAATAGGCTCAGGAACCTGTACACCTGTTGATTGACGGTTGAGAGGCGGGACCAAAGAGCCAGAGCTCAACCCCCGCAAGCACAACTTGGTGAGTACAACTAGGTGAGTACACACACACACACACACACACACACACACACACACACACACACACACACACACACACACACACACACACACACACACACACACACACGAGCTCATAACGAACAGAAACGTCAGGTAGAAAGAGGATAGAAATAGCCTCAAGCTACTCCATCCTTTTGAGAAGTATTTTATTGTCTCAATAAACGTACCTGAACGCCAAGTAGAGAGTAGACTAGCAGTAGATAATATTTCCCCCCTTAAAGGCTTCATCAAAGCATACATCTCTAGTGTTTATAAAGTCCAAGCCAGGGTACTGGGCTTTTTTATATGACTATATTGATGGACTTCTTGAAAGGCCTGAAAGATGCAGTCAACCCATCCTTTTCTTATTTTCAATCTGATCCCTGTCTCATATTGCTCAAAGATTCTCTCTCTCTCTCTCTCTCTCTCTCTCTCTCTCTCTCTCTCTCTCTCTCTCTCTCTCTCTCTCTCTCTCTCTCTCTCTCTTGATACCATGCAACCTGTGCATGCCGTCTGCACTGGTCGGTAGTCCAAGCTCTTGCACGAATATTGGCACCTTATTCAGTTCGTTCAACCACCCAGCCCCACCAGCAGTGACTTTCACATCCAGGAAGGCTCTTTCCATAGCTATTGTGCATTTATGCTTACGAAACCTCTACATCTTTCTTCAATCATGAAGGAGCCGTTTACAATTAATCAAACGGTTTTATGAGTCCAGATGCACTAGGAGGTTGTTTATAACAATAATAACCTCGGATTGTGAAGTTTCTAGGTTCGTAAACTGTTTAATAAATGTAAAAACAAACTCGCCATAAACGTTGATTGATGCACTGGTTTCGTAGTGGTTGTGTTTGACAAGACCTGGCCCAGGGGACCTTACTCGTAAGATCGGGATGTGCTTGCAGGCACACACGCTGCTCCTGGTCAACCCGTTCTCTCTACCTATACACTTAATGTTTCAGCCGAACCTGCCAATCCGTTAGAAATGCAACATATTAGTACAAATTGAAGCACCGTAGCGTTGTTGTTTTCTATGCATCGGCTGCTTCGAGACACACACACACACACACACACACACACACATGGGATGAGAGGAAACGATGACCTAGTGAGACTCGACCTGGTCTTCACTCTGAACGACTCCGACATAAGAGAAATCGGTTTTGAGACCCCAGTAGGAATGAGCGACCACAGTGTACTGGCGTTTGAGTACCTGATTGAAGAAGGATTATTGAACTCGAGGAGGGGTACTGAAAACAAAAGGCTGGCATTCCGAAAGGAAAACTATGAGGAGATAAGAAAATTCTTAACAAATATAACATGAGAAACAGCTAAGGGGTAAGACGGCCCAAGACATGATGGACTACATCACGCAGAAGTGAAAGGAGGCAGCAAACAAATTTGTCCCGGTCCGAAAGGAAAACAATGAAATGAAGATGAGAAACCCATGGGATAATCAGAGATGTAGGATAGCTAAGCAGCAAAGTAAAAGGGCGTGGAGAAACTATAAAAATAACAGGACACTTGAGAGCAGAGAAAGATACCAGAGTGCCAGGAATAAATATGTCAGGTTGAGAAGAGAGGCAGAAGGAGAATACGAAAATGACATCGCAAGCAAGGCAAAGACTCAGCCTAAACTGCTACACAGCCACATCAGGAGAAATACAACAGTAAAGGAGCAGATAATGAAATTGAGGATAGGGGCAGACGGATTCACTACAAACGACAAGTGCGAGGAACTGAATAAGAAATTCCAGGAGGTCTTCACTTTAGAGCAAGGAGAAGCTCCAGAAATAAGAGAGGGAGTAATTAACCTTGATCCACTAGAAGAGTTTGAGATTACCAGTGGGGAAGGAAGGAAGCTTTTACTAGAGTTGGATGTGACAAAGGCTATAGGCCCAGATTAAATCTTCCCTTGGATACTTAAGGAAGGAGCAGAAGCATTCTGACTGCCACACTCCATAGTGTATACCGAATCACTGGCAACAGGGCAACTGCCAAGAATTTGGAAAACGGGTAATGTAGTCCCGATATACAAGAAAGGGGATAGACAGGAAGCACTGAACTACAGGCCAGTGTCCCTAACTTGCATAAGATTCAAGCTGACGGAGAAGATTGTGCGAAAAAAGCTAATGGAACATCTGGAGCGAAAGAACTTTGTAACAAAGCATCAACATGGGTTCAGGGATGGCAAGTCCTGCCTCATAGGATTAATTGAATTCTACGACCAGGCAATAAAATCAGGCAAGAAAGAGGGGTGGGCAGACTGCATAATTTTGGATTGCCAGAAAGCCTTTCACACAGTACCACACAAGAGGTTAGTGAAAAAGCTGGAGATGCAGGCAGGAGTGAAAGGGAGGGCACTCCATTGGATAAGGGAGGACCTAAGCAACAAAAGACAGCGAGTCAGTGTGAGGGGTGAGGTCTCAGATTGGCGGGACGTCACCAGTGGAGTCCCGCAGGGGTCAGTCCTTGAACCTATACTGTTTCTGATATATGTAAACGATCTCTCAGAGGGTATAGAATCGTTCCTCTCACTGATTGGTGATGATGCAAAAATTATGAGGAGGATTAAAACAGAGGATGATAGTATGAGGCTACAAGATGACCTAGACAGACTGAGTGAATGGTCCAACAAATGGCTGTTAAAAATAATGAAACGAAGCGGTGGAAACAGGAGGCCAGACACAGGATACAGAATAGGAGATGAAGTACTTCATAAAACGGACAGAGAGAAAGATCTAAGAGTTGATATCACACCAAACATGTCTCCTGAAGCCCACATAAAAAGAATTACTTCTGCATACGCGAGGCTGGCAAACATCAGAACAGCGTTCAGGAACCTGTGTAAGGAATCATTCAGAACCCTGTATACCACATACGCAAGACCAATCCTGGAGTACGCGGCCCCAGCATGGAGCCCGTACCTTGTCAAGCACAAGACGAAGCAGGAAAAAGTTCAGAGGTATGCCACTAGGCTAGTCCCAGAACTAAGAGGCATGAGTTACGAGGAAAGGCTGCGGGAAATTCATCTCACGACACTGGAAGACAGAAGAGTAATGGGAGACATGATCACTACCTACAAAATTCTCAGGGGAATTGACAGGGTAGATAAGGATAAACTGTTTAACACGGGTAGTACGCGAACAAGGGGACACAGGTGGAAACTGAGTACCCAAATGAGTCACAGGGACGTTAGAAAGAACTTTTTCAGTGTCAGAGTAGTTGACAGGTGGAATGCATTAGGCAGTGATGTGGTGGAGGCTGACTCCATACACAGTTTCAAATGTAGACATGATAGAGCCCAGTAGGCTCAGGAACCTGAACATCAGTTGATTGACTGTTGAGAGGCGGGACCAAAGAGCCAGAGCTCAACCCCCACAAGCACAATTAGGTGAGTACGCACACACGTTCAAAGCGTTATATGACAAAGAGTGCTGGGAAGACGGGACACCACGAGTGTAGCTCTCATCCTGTAACTACACTTTGGTAATTACACACACACCTTCAGGAGGCGGCAGGTTGACGGGGCCCTCGGTAGGGTCAAGGCAGGTCCTCGTCAACAATGGATATTCTAAATGGTCGCAGACATTAGATGGAACATGAACCTCCATACAACCTCCGATGAAGAGCTTGAAACTCCAGAATCTTTTAGCCAATCGCCGCTAGCACATTCCTATTGGCCAATCGCTGCCAGCGACACACACACACATTTCCGGGACAGACAGAAATGGACTCTGTCACCGCCCCCAAGCGGCGACAGAGTCCGTTATGATTCTGTACAATAGCCAGTTGATGCGTTACTTCACCAAGGTCAGTGTGTGAGTGTGTCTGCCCTGGGCGTCATATGGAACCAGGCGAGTGGAGCTTACACCATCATAGACCTCCCCCCCCCAACACACACACACACACACACACACACACACACACACACACACACACACACACACACACACACACACACACGAGTGAGCCCGTAATTGAGTTCGGTTATTCGCGATAACCTTGTTACTGTGATATTTGGGTCAAAGTTTTAAATGGAGGTGGGGTTTCCTCCTTTTTCCCTGTTTCTTTTTCGCTTCTGTTTTAGCGCACTGGTTTTAGTCTTGTTTTAATAACATTATCTTGGTGGCGGATGTAGATGCAGAATGTTCACTAGTGTGTCCCATTCTTCAACTGCTTTTCTAATCATTGTAGTCGCTGTGGAATTTGCATCTAATGCAGCTGCTGTCGTTGGATTAATGTTGAGTTTGATGCGCAGGGCTTCAGTAGCTTCACATTCCAGTAAGTAGTGCAATAGTGGCGCCTCTGCTTCTGTTCCACAGATATGACACTCTTTAACTATTGGGTTTATTACCTCCCAGCAGCACTTGTAACCAAGTCTGAGTCTGTGTATGGCTACTGCAATGTCTCTGGATATCTTTTTGCCAGGCTTGAAAGAGTAGTACCCAGTGGCTTGTTCGTACCATATCGCAGTGGATCTTCCTTCCGCTACTTTGGCTCTGTGGCGACTTTTGATAGTTGGAGTATTTTCTTCTTGATTTGCTCCTTAATCTGTGAAAAACTTGGAGGTATTTGAACCTGTACAACAGGTAGAGCAGTGGCAGTTTTTGCTAGTGAGTCTGCCTTTTCATTACCATCTATGCCAATGTGACTTGGTATCCAATTTAGGGTGATTGACAGCCCTTGATTGTGGGCTTGTTTTCCTATATGTAGGATTTTTGTGATGAGTTGTATATTATCTGTGCGCTGGCTGAATAACAATGCCTGGAGCGAAGATTTAGAATCGGTATGAATGATGACATCATGTAAATTATTCTCAATTGTATAATTTATGGCCTCCTTCAGGGCATATAATTCTGTTTGCAATGTTGAGCACCCACTATTCATGCTCCAGTAAGCTTCATGGTTGTTAGTGTAAACTGCTGCCCCAGCAGAACCTCTTTCTTGATCAACTGATCCATCTGTGAAGATGTGAGTCGTTGTAGGTCTTGAGATGGTTTCCATTTGTTGTTCTATGACTGCTTTGAGCCTCTGCGAGTCACATGCTGATTTTTTAACTGGTAATCCTTCAATGATTATCTTTAGACTCGATTCTTCCCATGGAGGAGGCTGCCGAAAGTGTTGATATGGTCTATCTTCTCCTTTGTTTTTAATGGTCCATTTCAAGTCCACTTTCTCTAGAATCTTGACCAGATTATCCGTCCATGCACTTGTTCTATATTGAAGGTTTCTGTGAAGCGATCTGTGTATGCTATCTTTGATTGACAGTCTGGCGGTGGTTCCAACAAGTTTTGCTGTTATGGTGGCTATCCTTTGTTTGATCCTGTTTTCTAAGGCTGGTAAGTTGGTTTCCATTCTTAGATTCTCTCGACGCGTCCATATAGGTGCTCCCAGCATTGTTCTGAGGGCATCATTTTGAGACACTTCCAGTTTCTCCCATTGGTTATCACTGAGGGATGTAAGAGCAGGAGCAGCATAGTCAATGAGTGACCTAACTGCTTGAACGTAGTACATTTTGAGTACTGGTAGAGATGCACCATCTCTAAGACTTGTCAGGGAGCGCAAAGCTGAGTTTCTGGCTTTACAACGTTGCCGAAGATATTCAATTTCTTGAGTGAATTTCAACTGGCTGTCTATTATGACTCCTAGGTATTGAAAAGAGGTAACCCACTCAATTTCATGTCCTTGTATTGCGAGTCTGATGTCTTGAGTTCTCATTTTAACGGCCATTGCTTTGGTTTTATTGCTGTTTATTTTCACTGCTATGCGTTCCACTTCCCTGCTGATGATATCTAGGCATTTTTGTGCACGATTCATAGCGCCTTTGCCATTGATGATGACCACAAAGTCGTCTGCATAGTTAAGCAGTTTGGCTTTTGGTAACTTGAGCTTCATGAATTGTTCCATGAGACAGTTGAAGAGGAAGGGGCTTAGTATTCCTCCCTGCGGAGTCCCATTTTCCAGCCTCTTTGAGGAGGATGTTTTTCCTTGGAATTTGACTTTAGCTTCTCTGTTGATTATACTTTGGCAAATGCAAGAGCGTGTCCCTTGATTTTCTTATCCACAAGGCAGCACAGTGTAGCTGGAGCATTGGCTAGCTCTAAGGCTTTTTCAAGGTCCAGAAAAATAAGGATTCCTGGTTTGTCATAGATTTGATCCAGGTGGGAGGTAAGGCATTCTGTGGTTTTTCTGTCAGTAAAATCATTTTGGTGCAGTGGTTTGGCTTTCCATTCAAATCAATTAAGAGCCATTCTTTCTGCAGTTTTGGCCAGACAGCTTGTTAATGAGATGGGTCTTGGATTTCCTGGGTCTTTAGGTTTTGGAATGGGAACTATAATTGCACTGTTCCAAGAGAGTGGTCGAGGGCTTCTTCACCCTTTTCTCCTAGCTTGGCCAGCATGTTGTAAGTGATTTTGTCCTCACCTGGAGCTGTGTTTTTAGTTTTCTTTGTAGCTCTTCTGAGTTCTTTCAGATTGAAAGGTTGGTCTAGTTCGTCAGGAAAGGCTAAAGCATCGTCTATTTTTTTCCATCTTGCTGCTTGAAGTCTTTGTTGGTGAGTCAGAGATACTTGAAGATGTTGAGTGGAACTATCTCTTGAAGCAAAGAGATTTGCTAATCTTTCTGCTTCTTGCTCTGGCTTATGTTGTTGGGTAATTGTTTTCCTCTTGGGGATGGCGTGATTTGCTGCTCTATGTATTGCATTTACTAAATCTTTTTCCATTTCTTCAGTGTTGTCAGGAGGAGTGTGCCTCATATGCCATCTTAGTTCTATATAGTAGCCAAGACTCACAGTTTTCTTCTGATAATTTTCTTCTCTCTTTATCTTGTCTTGATTCATTTAGTTTCCTAAGACGTTCCCGAATCTTTCTTGTTCAGAAGAAAGTCAATTTATTCTTCTGTTCATAAATGATCAGAGATCCGTGTCATTAGTCAATGGTTTCGCGTTTAATAATTAAATGATTTACGTTAACTTCTGGGTGACTACATAACACATGGAACGGATATGAGGACAGCAACAGTTTCGTTCCTTGCAGGGCTGGAGTTCGATCCCCGATGGTTCAAGTGGCTGGGAATCATTCCCTTCATTCTGGCCAATATCCCTCGCTTCTTGTTCTTGTATGCCCGTATAAATGCCATTTAGACATTGAATTAGACCTTTCTGCAGATAATTACATTACTTAGTCTTTAGCTTAAGTTTTCAGATTTATCTTAACTACCGGAAGAGTCAGGCCGGAGTGAACCGGATTGCGAGGATCAAAGCCTAAAACAATATTAGTCTGTCTCTTATCCTTTAAATATAACCCCCCTATGCAGGCGATGAGCCACAATAACGTGATTGAAGTATGTTGACCAGACCACACACTAGAAGGTGAAGGGACGACGACGTTTCGGTCCGACCTGGACCATTCTCAAGTCGATCATCCTGGACCATTCTCAAATCGACTTGAGAATGGTCCAGGACGGACCGAAACGTCGTCGTCCCTTCACCTCCTAGTGTGTGGTCTGGTCAATATAACCCCCCTAAACTATACTCGGCAGAAATCCAAGATGATAGTGCACACAATCCTTGTCAGCCCCCCTCCCCCCTACTGTAGGGAAAGGGGGAGTGCACCCTGCAGATGGGAGGGGGGGGGGGGCGTGAGAGATAACCAGGACGTGAAGACAGTCAATGTAACACTTTACCGTCACTGACCTCTTGTGTGACACACCACAGCTCGGGGGGGGGGGGCGTGACACCCTCACCTACCAAGTGTAGCAGTTGCTTGAGACGCAAGAAACACCAAGTGTATCATCCTACACCTCAATGGGGTGTAGGGAGGGTCTCCTACCTACACCTCAATGGGGTGCAGGGAGGGTCTCCTACCTACACCTCAATGGGGTGTAGGGAGGGTCTCCTACCTACACCTCAATGGGGTGCAGGGAGGGTCTCCTACCTACACCTCAATGGGGTGTAGGGAGGGTCTCCTACCTACACCTCAATGGGGTGCAGGGAGGGTCTCCTACCTACACCTCAATGGGGTGTAGGGAGGGTCTCCTACCTACACCTCAATGGGGTGTAGGGAGGGTCTCCTACCTACACCTCAATGGGGTGTAGGGAGGGTCTCCTACCTACACCTCAATGGGGTGTAGGGAGGGTCTCCTACCTACACCTCAATGGGGTGTAGGGAGGGTCTCCTACCTACACCTCAATGGGGTGTAGGGAGGGTCTCCTACCTACACCTCAAGGGGGTGTAGGGAGGGTCTCCTACCTACACCTCAATGGGGTGTAGGGAGGGTCTCCTACCTACACCTCAAGGGGGTGTAGGGAGGGTCTCCTACCTACACCTCAATGGGGTGTAGGGAGGGTCTCCTACCTACACCTCAATGGGGTGTAGGGAGGGTCTCCTACCTACACCTCAAGGGGGTGTAGGGAGGGTCTCCTACCTACACCTCAATGGGGTGTAGGGAGGGTCTCCTACCTACACCTCAATGGGGTGTAGGGAGGGTCTCCTACCTACACCTCAAGGGGGTGTAGGGAGGGTCTCCTACCTACACCTCAAGGGGGTGTAGGGAGGGTCTCCTACCTACACCTCAAGGGGGTGTAGGGAGGGTCTCCTACCTACACCTCAAGGGGGTGTAGGGAGGGTCTCCTACCTACACCTCAAGGGGGTGTAGGGAGGGTCTCCTACCTACACCTCAAGGGGGTGTAGGGAGGGTCTCCTACCTACACCTCAATGGGGTGTAGGGAGGGTCTCCTACCTACACCTCAAGGGGGTGTAGGGAGGGTCTCCTACCTACACCTCAAGGGGGTGTAGGGAGGGTCTCCTACCTACACCTCAAGGGGGTGTAGGGAGGGTCTCCTACCTACACCTCAAGGGGGTGTAGGGAGGGTCTCCTACCTACACCTCAAGGGGGTGTAGGGAGGGTCTCCTACCTACACCTCAAGGGGGTGTAGGGAGGGTCTCCTACCTACACCTCAAGGGGGTGTAGGGACGTCCCCATACACCCCCAGGAGAGTGGAGAGACACCCTCGCCTTACCCAACAAGTCCTACACTCGCTGACTGAGGAAACAACATAACCACTCCTCCATATAACAACCACCACCATCTGAGCCTACAGTTACCTGTTGTTTACAACCCCCCTCACCCCCCCTCTCCCATCTTACTCAGCACAGTTACTCACTGTCGTAATTACTCAATTACCTCACCAACATAATCGTCAGCAGTGGGAATACAATGATAATTTTATTAGCTCGTAAACGGCCAGATCTAACACGGTGTGTTGAGGTGATCTGTGTACAGGTGGAGGCGTGTTGAACACAGAGCACCACCAACACCCAGGTGGAGGCGTGTTGAACACAGAGCACCACCAACACCCAGGTGGAGGCGTGTTGAACACAGAGCACCACCAATACCCAGGTGGAGGCGTGTTGAACACAGAGCACCACCAACACCCAGGTGGTGGCGTGTTGAACACAGAGCACCACCAACACCCAGGTGGTGGCGTGTTGAACACAGAGCACCACCAACACCCAGGACGAGGCGTGGTGAACACAGAGCACCACCAAGACCCAAAACAAAAGGTAAATGTCGCCAATGCCTTTACATAACTCCTTGATGACTGTCGGTTCCAACGCTCTCAATATTAAGGCAAGACGTAAACGTCTCCTTCAAGGAACCTGACAATTGACAAGAAATTGCTGGTGCACAAGACGGTGCTGGTGCACAAGACGCTACTGGTGCACAAGACGCTACTGGTGCACAAGACGCTACTGGTGCACAAGACGGTGCTGGTGCACAAGACGCTGCTGGTGTACAAGACGCTGCTGGTGTACAAGACGGTGCTGGTGTACAAGACGGTGCTGGTGCACAAGACGCTGCTGGTGTACAAGACGCTGCTGGTGTACAAGACGCTGCTGGTGTACAAGACGCTGCTGGTGTACAAGACGGTGCTGGTGTACAAGACGGTGCTGGTGTACAAGACGCTGCTGGTGCACAAGACGGTGCTGGTGCACAAGACGCTACTGGTGCACAAGACGCTACCGGTGCACAAGACGCTACCGATGCACAAGACGCTACTGGTGCACAAGACGCTACCGGTGCACAAGACGCTACCGATGCACAAGACGCTACTGGTGCACAAGACGCTACCGGTGCACAAGACGCTGCCGGTGCACAAGACGCTACCGGTGCACAAGACGCTACTGGTGCACAAGACGCTACCGGTGCACAAGACGCTACCGATGCACAAGACGCTACTGGTGCACAAGACGCTACCGGTGCACAAGACGCTACCGGTGCACAAGACGCTACCGGTGCACAAGACGCTACCGGTGCACAAGACGCTACCGGTGCACAAGACGCTTCCGGTGCACAAGACGCTACTGGTGCACAAGACGCTACTGGTGCACAAGACGCTACCGGTGCACAAGACGCTACTGGTGCACAAGACGCTGCAGGTGCACAAGACGCTACCGGTGCACAAGACGCTACCGGTGCACAAGACGCTACTGGTGCACAAGACGCTACTGGTGCACAAGACGCTACTGGTGCACAAGACGCTACCGGTGCACAAGACGCTGCTGGTGCACAAGACGCTGCTGGTGCACAAGACGCTACCGGTGCACAAGACGCTACTGGTGCACAAGACGCTACTGGTGCACAAGACGCTACCGGTGCACAAGACGCTACCGGTGCACAAGACGCTACCGGTGCACAAGACGCTACCGGTGCACAAGACGCTACCGGTGCACAAGACGCTACCGGTGCACAAGACGCTACTGGTGCACAAGACGCTACTGGTGCACAAGACGCTACCGGTGCACAAGACGCTACTGGTGCACAAGACGCTGCTGGTGCACAAGACGCTACCGGTGCACAAGACGCTACTGGTGCACAAGACGCTACTGGTGCACAAGACGCTACCGGTGCACAAGACGCTACCGGTGCACAAGACGCTACCGGTGCACAAGACGCTACCGGTGCACAAGACGCTATCGGTGCACAAGACGCTACCGGTGCACAAGACGCTACTGGTGCACAAGACGCTACTGGTGCACAAGACGCTACCGGTGCACAAGACGCTACTGGTGCACAAGACGCTGCTGGTGCACAAGACGCTACCGGTGCACAAGACGCTACTGGTGCACAAGACGCTACTGGTGCACAAGACGCTACTGGTGCACAAGACGGTGCTGGTGCACAAGACGCTGCTGGTGTACAAGACGCTGCTGGTGTACAAGACGGTGCTGGTGTACAAGACGGTGCTGGTGCACAAGACGCTGCTGGTGTACAAGACGCTGCTGGTGTACAAGACGCTGCTGGTGTACAAGACGCTGCTGGTGTACAAGACGCTGCTGGTGTACAAGACGGTGCTGGTGTACAAGACGCTGCTGGTGCACAAGACGGTGCTGGTGCACAAGACGCTACTGGTGCACAAGACGCTACCGGTGCACAAGACGCTACCGATGCACAAGACGCTACTGGTGCACAAGACGCTACCGGTGCACAAGACGCTACCGATGCACAAGACGCTACTGGTGCACAAGACGCTACCGGTGCACAAGACGCTGCCGGTGCACAAGACGCTACCGGTGCACAAGACGCTACTGGTGCACAAGACGCTACCGGTGCACAAGACGCTACCGATGCACAAGACGCTACTGGTGCACAAGACGCTACCGGTGCACAAGACGCTACCGGTGCACAAGACGCTACCGGTGCACAAGACGCTACCGGTGCACAAGACGCTACCGGTGCACAAGACGCTACCGGTGCACAAGACGCTACTGGTGCACAAGACGCTACTGGTGCACAAGACGCTACCGGTGCACAAGACGCTACTGGTGCACAAGACGCTGCAGGTGCACAAGACGCTACCGGTGCACAAGACGCTACCGGTGCACAAGACGCTACTGGTGCACAAGACGCTACTGGTGCACAAGACGCTACTGGTGCACAAGACGCTACTGGTGCACAAGACGCTACCGGTGCACAAGACGCTACTGGTGCACAAGACGCTGCTGGTGCACAAGACGCTACCGGTGCACAAGACGCTACTGGTGCACAAGACGCTACTGGTGCACAAGACGCTACCGGTGCACAAGACGCTACCGGTGCACAAGACGCTACCGGTGCACAAGACGCTACTGGTGCACAAGACGCTACCGGTGCACAAGACGCTACTGGTGCACAAGACGCTACTGGTGCACAAGACGCTACCGGTGCACAAGACGCTACTGGTGCACAAGACGCTGCTGGTGCACAAGACGCTACCGGTGCACAAGACGCTACTGGTGCACAAGACGCTACTGGTGCACAAGACGCTACCGGTGCACAAGACGCTACCGGTGCACAAGACGCTACCGGTGCACAAGACGCTACCGGTGCACAAGACGCTATCGGTGCACAAGACGCTACCGGTGCACAAGACGCTACTGGTGCACAAGACGCTACTGGTGCACAAGACGCTACCGGTGCACAAGACGCTACTGGTGCTCAAGACGCTGCTGGTGCACAAGACGCTACCGGTGCACAAGACGCTACTGGTGCACAAGACGCTACTGGTGCACAAGACGCTACCGGTGCACAAGACGCTACCGGTGCACAAGACGCTACCGGTGCACAAGACGCTACCGGTGCACAAGACGCTACCGGTGCACAAGACGCTACCGGTGCACAAGACAGTGCTGGTGCACAAGACAGTGCTGGTGCACAAGACGCTACCGGTGCACAAGACGCTACTGGTGTACAAGACGCTGCTGGTGCACAAGACGCTGCCGGTGCACAAGACGCTACCGGTGCACAAGACGCTACTGGTGCACAAGACGCTACTGGTGCACAAGACGCTACTGGTGCACAAGACGCTACCGGTGCACAAGACGCTACCGGTGCACAAGACAGTGCTGGTGCACAAGACAGTGCTGGTGCACAAGACGCTACCGGTGCACAAGACAGTGCTGGTGCACAAGACAGTGCTGGTGCACAAGACGCTACCGGTGCACAAGACGCTACCGGTGCACAAGACGCTACCGGTGCACAAGACGCTACCGGTGCACAAGACGCTACCGGTGCACAAGACGCTACCGGTGCACAAGACGCTGCCGGTGCACAAGACGCTACCGGTGCACAAGACGCTGCTGGTGCACAAGCCGCCACTGGTTCATGGCCTGGCTGTCCAAAGTGACAATCAAAAAATACATTTACGAATACATTCAAGTAAAATATTACTTACAATACACTTTGTATTACACAGTGTGAGAACTGTCGAGGGACGAGTCTGTAAGGTCGTCAGCCCCGTACACCACACAGATATTTCCGCCAGACACCCTAGTACAAAAAGCCGCTGGGCGTCACCCACAACAGGCTGAGCGAACACACACACACACACACACACACACACACAAGGCCGCGCACGCACACCTGGACTGCGTTCACACACAGCACACCACTGGCACCTGTGGTTACTTATACAGCTGCTGAAGCTGCTAGAAAGACTTGAACAGCTGCACAACCTTCCCCTTACCCTTCACTACCTTCCCCTTACCCTTCACCACCTTCCCCTTTCCCTTCACTACCTTCCCTTTTACCCTTCACAACCTTCCCTCTTACCCTTCACAACCTTCCCCTTACCCTTCACCACCTTCCCTTACCCTTCACCACCTTCCCCCTTACCCATCAACACCTTCCCTTACCCATCAACACCTTCCCTTACCCTTCACCACCTTCCCTTACCCTTCACCACCTTCCCTTACCCTTCACCACCTTCCCCTTACCCTTCACTACCTTCCCCTTACCCTTCACCACCTTCCCCTTACCCTTCACTACCTTCCCCTTACCCTTCACCACCTTCCCCTTTCCCTTCACCACCTTCCCCTTTCCCTTCATCACCTTCCCTTACCCTTCATCACCTTCCCTTACCCTTCACCACCTTCCCCTTACCCTTCACCACCTTCCCTTACCCTTCACCACCTTCCCCTTACCCTTCACCACCTTCCCCTTACCCTTCACCACCTTCCCCTTACCCTTCACCACCTTCCCTTACCCTTCACCACCTTCCCCTTACCCTTCACCACCTTCCCTTACCCTTCACCACCTTCCCCTTACCCTTCACCACCTTCCCCTTACCCTTCACCACCTTCCCTTACCCTTCACCACCTTCCCTTACGCTTCGCCATCTTCCCTTACCCTTCACTACCTTCCCCTTACCCTTCACTACCTTCCCCTTACCCTTCACCACCTTCCCCTTACCCTTCACTACCTTCCCCTTACCCTTCACCACCTTCCCTTACGCTTCGCCATCTTCCCTTACCCTTCACTACCTTCCCCTTACCCTTCACTACCTTCCCTTTACCCTTCACTACCTTCCCCTTACCCTTCACCACCTTCCCCTTTCCCTTCACCACCTTCCCCTTTCCCTTCATCACCTTCCCTTACCCTTCACTACCTTCCCCTTCCCCTTCACCACCTTCCCCTTTCCCTTCACCACCTTCCCCTTTCCCTTCACCACCTTCCCCTTTCCCTTCATCACCTTCCCTTACCCTTCACTACCTTCCCCTTACCCTTCACTACCTTCCCCTTACCCTTCACCACCTTCCCCTTTCCCTTCACCACCTTCCCCTTTCCCTTCATCACCTTCCCTTACCCTTCACTACCTTCCCCTTACCCTTCACCACCTTCCCCCTTACCCTTCACCACCTTCCCCTTACCCTTCACCACCTTCCCCTTACCCTTCACCACCTTCCCCTTACCCTTCAGTAACCGGTCCTCCACAATCCTCCTATGTTGCTATATTACAACCGCTTGCTAACGCTCCTAACCGCTTGCGACCGCTCGCTACCGGTGCGGTCTCAGGCCCGGCCGCTCCTTAGGCAATCACCGCAAACTTGGCCATTGTATTTTAACGACTAATTCGCCGTCCTTTGCCTGTCAAGAGTCGCCTTGTTACAGTGTCTGGACCCGCGGTCAAGCCCGTCTCTTGGGTCTTGGAGACGTAATAAAGGAAATATGTCCTAGTTTATGTTTCAGTATAAGATGGAAAATGTGGGGAATGGGTCCGGTTGTGTGGTGGGGGGTTGTGGGGGTGGTTGTGGGGGGGGTTGTGGGGGTGGTTGTGGTGGGGGGTGTTGGGGTGGTTGTGGTGGGGGGTGTTGGGGTGGTTGTGGGGGGTGTTGGGGTGGGTGTTGGGGTGGTTGTGGGTGGTGTTGGGGTGGTTATGGGGGGTGTTGGGGTGGTTGTGGGGGGGTGGTTGTGGGGGGGGGATTGTGGGGGGGGGGGTTGTGGAGGGGGGGTTGTGGGGGGGGGGTGTGGGGGGGTGGTTGTGGAGGGTGGTGGTTGTGGGGGGTGGATGTGGGGGGGTGGATGTGGGGGGGATGGTTGTGGGGGTGGTTGTAGGGGGTGGTTGTGGGGGTGGTTGTGAGGGGTAGTTGTGGGGGGTGGTTGTCGGGGTTGTGGGGGGTGGTGGTTGTGGGGGGTGGATGTGGGGGGGTGGTTGTGGGGGTGGTTGTGGGGGGTGGTTGGGGGGGTGGTTGTGGGGGGGGTGGTTGTGGGGGGTGGTGGTTGTGGGGGGTGGTGGTTGTGGGGGGTGGTGGTTGTGGGGGGGGTTGTGGGGGGGGGTTGTGGGGGGGGTGGTTGTGGGGGGGTGGTTGTGGGGGGAGGGGGTTGTGGGGGGAGGGGGTTGTGGGGGGAGGGGGTTGTGGGGGGAGGGGGTTGTGGGGGGAGGGGGTTGTGGGGGGAGGGGGTTGTGGGGGGTGGTTGTGGGGGGTGGTTGTGGGGGGGTGGTTGTGGGGTGTGGTTGTGGGGGGGTGGTTGTGGGGGGGTGGTTGTGGGGGGGGTGGTTGTGGGGGGGGTGGTTGTGGGGGGGGTGGTTGTGGGGGGGTGGTTGTGGGGAGGGTTGTGGGGGGGGGGGGGTTGTGGGGAGGGTTGTGGGGAGGGTTGTGGGGGGGGGGTTGTGGGGGGGGGGTTGTGGGGGGGGTTGTGGGGGGGGTTATAAGGGGGGGTTGTGGGGGGGGGGGTTGTGGGGGGGGTTGTGGGGGGGGGGGTTGGGGGGGGGGGTTGTGGGGGGGGGGTTGTGGGGGGGGGTTGTGGGGTAGGGTTGTGGGGGGGTAGTTGTGGGGGGTAGTTGGTGGGGGGTGTTGGGGGGGGTGGTTGTAGGGGGTGGTTGTAGGGGGTGGTTGTAGGGGGTGGTTGTAGGGGGTGGTTGTAGGGGGTGGTTGTAGGGGGTGGTTGTAGGGGGTGGTTGTAGGGGGTGGTTGTAGGGGGTGGTTGTAGGGGGTGGTTGTAGGGGGTGGTTGTAGGGGGTGGTTGTAGGGGGTGGTTGTAGGGGGTGGTTGTAGGGGGTGGTTGTAGGGGGTGGTTGTAGGGGGTGGTTGTAGGGGGTGGTTGTAGGGGGTGGTTGTAGGGGGTGGTTGTAGGGGGGTGGTTGTGGGAGAGGGAATTCACGGTGTTTAACGAAGCTTCTTATCTTTGAACTGTCCGACAACGAAGAACAGCAAAGCAATATAGCTTCGAACTGAGTAAAAGAGGAGGCAGCCCGACCTCCAAACAAAGACCCAAAAGTGATTCCACCCACCCGCCAAACCCCCTGTTTATGAATGAAAAACGGTTTACACGAGACTCACTACTGATGACGTTCGAACACTTCCAGAACAAGTGCTTCACTGACGAATTTTGTTCGAACCACAACGCTATAAATGCTTCACCCACGTACTACAAATACAAATAATCGCCAACAGAACCTAAACACCTAACCTAACCTAACCTAACCTATGTCTATATATGCACAATACGCTATATTGTACATATATTATACAATATAATATTAATTTATATTTGAGAAAACTCCCGTTTTGAATGAACAGCATTTAAAAATTTGTGAATGCGTCTGTGGGGTCGACCGCTGGATGGAATGGACTTGAGTCGAGGACGGGTTGCAGCAGGAAGATGGAAAAACTTGGCACTGGGACGTGGGGAGGATCTTTCCATTTCTTTCCAATGTGGAAAGAAAGCGTCTTGTCCCAACATATCCTCCCCCCCCCCGTAACGAACCCGCGTGACACGGAGCGTTACGAAGCGGCAGGGTGTGTATCAGGGAGCACCAGGGAACGTCAGGGAGCACCAGGGAACGTCATGGAGCACCAGGGAACGTCATGGAGCACCAGGGAGAACCAGGGAACGTCAGGGAGCACCAGGGAACGTCTGGGAGCACCAGGGAGCGTCAGAAAGCACCAGGAAGCACCAGGGAGCGTCAGGGAGCCCCAGGGAGCGTCAGGAAGCACCAGGGAGCGTCAGGGAGCGTCAGGGAGCGTCAGGGAGCCCCAGGGAGCGTCTGGAAGCACCGGGGAGCGTCAGGAAGCACCAGGGAGCGTCAGGGAGCGTCAGGAAGCACCAGGGAGCACCAGGGAGCGTCAGAAAGCACCAGGAAGCACCAGGGAGCGTCAGAAAGCACCAGGAAGCACCAGGGAGCGTCAGAAAGCACCAGGAAGCACCAGGAAGCACCAGGGAGCGCCAGGGAGCGTCAGGAAGCACCAGGGAGCGTCAGGAAGCACCAGGGAGCGTCAGGAAGCACCAGAGAGCGTCAGAAAGCACCAGGAAGCACCAGGGAGCGCCAGGGAGCGTCAGGAAGCACCGGGAGCGTCAGGAAGCACCGGGAGCGTCAGGAAGCACCAGGGAGCGTCAGGAAGCACCAGGGAGCGTCAGAAAGCACCATGAAGCACCAGGGAGCGTCAGGAAGCACCGGGAGCGTCAGGAAGCACCAGGGAGCGTCAGGAAGCACCAGGGAGCGTCAGAAAGCACCAGGAAGCACCAGGGAGCGCCAGGGAGCGTCAGGAAGCACCGGGAGCGTCAGGAAGCACCAGGGAGCGTCAGGAAGCACCAGGGAGCGTCAGGAAGCACCAGGGAGCGTCAGGAAGCACCAGGGAGCGTCACAGAGACTCGGGATGTATTGCACAACATTAGAAAACGTCAGGGAGCGTAATGGAGCATGATGGAGCATCAATCATTGCAACACCTGGACGCTGCCTCATTACTCAGGGTGCCACTAACCTTCCAGCTGGCGAGCTGGAAAACAAGAGAGATGATGATGATTCAGACACATGTTTCATCAGCCTCCAAGCCTGTCTTGGGGGGGGGGGCACACTTTCAAACCCGTCTTGGGGGGGGCACACTGCCAAGCCCGTCTTGGGGGGGGCACACTGCCAAGCCCGTCTTGGGGGAGGGGGGCTCACTTTCAAACCCGTCTTGGGGGGCACACCTCCAAGCCCGTCTTGGGGGGCACACCTCCAAGCCCGTCTTGGGGGGCACACCTCCAAGCCCGTCTTGGGGGGCACACCTCCAAGCCCGTCTTGGGGGGCACACCTCCAAGCCCGTCTTGGGGGGCACACCTCCAAGCCCGTCTTGGGGGGCACACCTCCAAGCCCGTCTTGGGGGGGGGGGCACACTGCCAAGCCCGTCTTGGGGGGGGGCACACTGCCAAGCCCGTCTTGGGGGAGGGGGGCTCACTTCCAAACCCGTCTTGGGGGGCACACCTCCAAGCCCGTCTTGGGGGGCACACCTCCAAGCCCGTCTTGGGGGGCACACCTCCAAGCCCGTCTTGGGGGGGGGGCACACTGCCAAGCCCGTCTTGGGGGGGGGCACACTGCCAAGCCCGTCTTGGGGGGGGCACACTGCCAAGCCCGTCTTGGGGGCACACCTCCAAGCCCGTCTTGGGGGGCACACCTCCAAGCCCGTCTTGGGGGGGGGCACACTGTCAAGCCCGTCTTGGGGGGCACACCTCCAAGCCCGTCTTGGGGGGGGGGCACACTGCCAAGCCTGTCTTGGGGGGGGGGCACACTGCCAAGCCCGTCTTGGGGGGGGGGGCACACTGCCAAGCCCGTCTTGGGGAGCACACTGCCAAGCCCGTCTTGGGGCGGGCACACTGCCAAGCCCGTCTTGGGGGGGGCACACTGCCAAGCCCGTCTTGGGGGGGGGGGGGGCAGGCTGCCAAGCCCGTCTTGGGGGGGGGGGCAGGCTGCCAAGCCCGTCTTGGGGGGGGGCACACTGCCAAGCCCGTCTTGGGCGGGCACACTGCCAAGCCCGTCTTGGGGGGGGCACACTGCCAAGCCCGTCTTGGGGGGGCACGCTGCCAAGCCCGTCTTGGGGGGGGGGGGCAGACTGCCAAGCCCGTCTTGGGGGGTCCAGGAAGCACTGGTGTACACGGGTGTCAGTATACACAGTGGTTGGGGGGGGGAGGGGGAGCAGACTCCACACACACAGTAGAGGAAGCGTGACGGGCCGGGGGCTGAGCCCGGGTCTTCCTGGTGTAGAGATCATTGGTTGTTCCACCACCAGCCTCCGGTGCACCCCCTCCCCTCCCCTCACCCCCCCCCCCCCTCTCTCTCTCTCTCTCTGGTGTGTGCTCACCTACTTGTTCTCACCTAGTTGTACTTACGGGGGTTGAGCTCTGGCTCTTTGGTCCCGCTTCTCAACTGTCAATTAACTGGTGTACAGGTTCCTGAGCCTATTGGGCTCTATCATATCTACACATATCAGACAGTTTGAAAATGACATCGCGAGTAAAGCCAAGACCCAACCAAAGCTGCTCCACAGCCACATCAGGAGGAAAACAGCAGTGGAGGAACAAGTGATGAAGCTGCGGAAAGTGGAGAACAGATACACTGAGAATGACAAGGAGGTGTGTGAAGAAATCAACAAAAGATTCCAGGAGGTCTTCACAATAGAACAAGGAGAAGCCCCTGCACTAAATGAAGAAGAGGCAAACCAAGCAACCTTGGAGGAATTTGACCTCACCAGTAATGAGGTCAAAAGGTGTCTGCTGGAGCAGGATGTGACAAAGGCTGTTGGGCCTGACAGAATCTCACCATGGATACTAACGGAAGATGCAGAAGCACTAAGTGTGCCACTCTCTATGGTATATAACAGGTCACTAGAAACAGGAGATCTACCAGAAAGTTGGAAGACAGCTAACGTAGTCCCAATATACAAAAAGGGTGACAGGCAAGAGGCACTGAACTACAGACCAGTTTCCTTAACTTGTATACCATGCAAGGTGATGGAGAAGATCGTGAGAAAAAGGCTCGTAGAACATCTGGAGGGAAATAATTTTGTGACACACCACCAACATGTGTTCAGAAATGGTAAATCGTGCCTCACAGGTTTAATAGAATTCTATGACCAGGCAACAAAAACTAGGCAGGAAAGAGAAGGGTGGGCCGATTGTATTTTCCTGGACTGCCAGAAAGCCTTTGACACAGTACCCCATAAAAGGCTGTTAAAAAAGTTGGAGCAACAGGCATGAGTAAAAGGGAAGGTGCTGCAGTGGATAAGGGAGTACTTAAGCAACAGGAAATAGCGAGTAACGGTGAGGGGGGAGACATCAGAGTGGCGAGGTGTCACCAGCGGAGTCCCACAGGGCTCAGTAGTTGGCCCCATCCTGTTTCTAATAAATGTAAACGGTTTTCCGGTGGGTATAGACTCATTCCTCTCAATGTTTGCTGATGATGCAAAAATTATGAGAAGAATCAAGACGGATGAAGATAGACAGACACTACAGGACGACCTGGACAAACTGGAGGAATGGTCAAGAAAATGGCTGCTAAAGTTCAACTCAGGAAAGTGTAAAGTAATGAAATTAGGCGAAGGGAGTAGGGGGCAGAACACAAGGTACCACCTGGGAAGTGAAATCCTGCAAGAGTCAAAGAGAGAGAAAGATCTGGGGGATGATATCACACCGAACCTGTCCCCAGAGGCCCACATCAAAAGGATATCATCAGCGGCATATGCTAGACTGGCCAACATAAGAACTGTCTTTAGAAACTTGCGTAAGAATAGTTCAGGACCCTGTATACCACTTATGTCAGACCAATCCTGGAATATGCAGCGCGAGCCTTAAGTCCATACCTAGTTAAACATAAGACAAAGTTAGAGAAGATTCAGCGGTATGCCACCAGGCTCGTCCCGGAACTGAGAGGAATGAGCTACTAGGAAACGCTAAAGGAGCTGAACCTCACGTCCCTGGAAAACAAAAAAGTAAGGGGAGACATGATAACCACCTACAAAATTCTCAGGGTGGTTATCATGTTATGCTTGTTATAGATATTGGACTCCATGCTGGAGCTGTATTGACAGGGTGGACATAGACAAACTCTTCAGCACGGTTGGGACACGAACAAGGGGACACAGGTGGAAACTTAGTACCCAGATGAGCCACAGAGACGTTAGAAAGATTTTTTTTCAGTGTCAGAATTCTTAATAAATTGAATGCACTAGGAAGTGATGTAGTGGAGGCTGACTCCATACGCAGTTTCAAATGTAGATGTGATAGTGCCCAGTAGGCTCAGGAATCTGTACACCAGTTGATTGACAGTTGAGAGGCGGGACCAAAGAGACAAAGCTCAACCCCCGCGAGCACAATTAGGTGAGTACACACACACCACATCACACACACACACTCACACACATCTCACACACACACACACACCCACACACACACACTCTTCTGTCTTCCAGCGACGTGAGGTTTAATTCCCGTAGTCTCTCCTCGTAGCTCATACCTCTCAGCTCGGGTATTAGTCTGGTGGCAAACATTTGAAATTTTTCCAGTTAAGTGTTATGCTTGACTAGATATTGGACTCCATGCTGGAGCTGTATACTCCAGGATTAGTTTGACAAAGGTGTTATACAAAATTCTGAATGATTCCTTACACAAGTTTCCAAATGCCGTTCTTATTTTGGCCAACCTGGCAAATGCTGCTGGTGTTATTCTCTTGATATGGGTTTCAGGGGACAGGTCTGGCGTGATACCAACCCACAAGTCTTTCTATCTCTCTGACTCTTGAAGAATTTCATCTCCCAAATGATACCTTGTATCTGGCCTCCTGCTCCCTACACCTTTCTCCATTACATTACATTTGCTTGGGTTAAATTCTAACAATAATTTGTTCAACCATTACTTCAGTTTGTCTAGGTCTTCTTGAAGCTCAAGCAGTCCTGCTCTGTCTTAATCCTCCTCATAATTTGGGCATTGTCAGCAAACATCGAGAGGAATGAGTCTATACCTTCTGGGAGATTATTTACGTATATCAGAAACAGGATAGGTCCGTTTACAGAACCCTGTGAGACCCCATTGGTAACTTCACGCCAATCTGAGGTCTCATCCCTCATTGTAACTCTCTGCATCCTATTGCTTACGTAGTCCCTTATCCACTGGAGCACCTTACAAGTTACTCCTGCCTGTTTTTCCAGCTAATGCTTCAGTCTCTTATGGGGTACTGTGTGAAAGACCTTTAGACTGTCCAATACAATTCTGTCCGCCCATCCTTATCTTTCATGCTTAATCTTTGTCACCTGATCTTAGAATTCTATTATGCCTATAAGGCAAGTTTTACCCTCCCTGAACCCATGTTGATGGGTTGTCACGAAGTCTCTTCTCTCCAGATGTGTTACTAGGTTTTTTCTCACTATCTTCTCCATCACCTTGCTTGGTATACAAGTTAAGGACACTGGCCTGTAGTTCAGTTCCTCTTGTCTGTCACCCTTTTTGTATATTGGGACCACATTAGCCGTCATCGATATTTCTGATAGGTCTCCCGTCTTTAGTGACCTACAATACACTGTGGAGAGAGGCAGGCAACGTGCTTCTTCAAACTCTTTCAATACCAATGGTGAGATTCCGTCTGGGCCAACAGCCTTTCTCACATCCAGATCCAACAGATGCCTCTTGACGTTATCCTTTATAATTTCGAAATCTTCCAATGCTGCCTGGTTGACTGCCACCTCTCCTGGCGCAGAGACATCACCTAGTTCTATTGTGAAGACCTCCTTGGAATCTCTTGTTGAGTTCTTCACACACCTCTCTGTCATTCTTTGTGTGCCTGTCCACACCCGTTTTAAGTTTCATCACCTGTTCCTTCACTGTTGTTTTCCTCCTGATGTGACTGGAGTAGCTTTAGTTTGGTCTTAGCTTTATTAGCTATATCATTTTCATACCTTTTAACAGCTTCTCTTCTTATACTAACATACTCGTTCCTGATTCTCTGGTATCTCTCTCTGCTTTCAGTTGTTCTGTTATTTCGGAAGTACCTCCACGCCCTTCTGTTAAGTTCCTTTGCTTCCATACATGCCCTATTAAATCACGGATTCTCCTTTTGCTTCTCGGTTTTTTCCTGTCGGTCCTGTGTGTGTCAGAGAGAGAGACAGACAGAGACAGAGAGAGACACAGACAGACAGATAGACACCGACCGACCATTCTCACCAGCTCTCACCTTGTGAGGGCTTAGAGCTTCAACACTTGGGTCCCGCCTTTCGAGGACCTCATACTCTGATCTCTACATTTGAAACCAAGTAAAAAAAACACTCTTCCCCTTCACATCTCTGACCATCATATTTATTCATTCCTGCCTAATACAAGTTATGTGTCATATCTCTATGACACAGTCGGTAGTTATCTGTATTGAGTATGACCCTTGTTTAGTTTCCAGTTATGCCAAATTGTTCATATATGTCTGGCAGATGTGCCAAGCTAACCAGCCGGAATGTGGTTAGTTTGGCGCATGTGGTCGATGATGTGTTGGTAACGTGTGACTCCCGTGTGAAAAGTTCAGTTGCTTCGAATAATATGATTAAGATCGCCAGAAGATCTAGACATAATTTACTTTCGTATATAAGAACCAAAACAGCTTTAGGAAAAGGATGCCATACCTATATGAAATATGAAGCAATATGTACAGTGAGACAGGACAAGGATGGTCAAACTCAATTTCCGGAGTTCTAATGCTCTTGTTTACAGAGCATTAAAGATTGATACACAAACTTTTTTTGATAAGAAAGTACCGACATGAGAAAGAGGGTAAGGAAAAGACGTAGAGAGTTACAGGGACGGAAGGGGGAAGTTTGATTGATGTAAGGTGACAAGCGACGTCCCGCAAGGACCAGTCGAAGGCCCCTCAATACTCCTGACTTTCATCAGTGACAGAACCACACCACAAAGATGCT
>NC_059611.1:346155-423655 GCF_020424385.1 Procambarus clarkii
ACGCCCACCCCCACCACGCGCCCACATCCCCTCCCCTCCACCACACCCAACCCCTCCCTCCACCACGCCCACATCCCCTCCCTCCACAACGCCCACACCCACTCCCTCCACTACACCCCCACACATCCCCTCCCTCCACCACGACCCACCCCCACTCCCTCCACCACGCCCACATCCCCTCCCTCCACCACGCCCACACCACTTCCCTCCACCACACCCACCCCCCCCCTCCACCCCCTCCACCACGCCCACACCCACCTCCCTCCACCACGCCCACATCCCCTCCCTCCACCACACCCACCCCCCCACACCCTCCACCACGCCCACATCCCCTCCCTCCACCACGCCCACATCCGCCCACCACCCCACCCCCTCCACCACCACCCACACATCCCCCCTCCCTCCACCACGCCCACCCCCACCACTCCCTCCACCACACCCACACATCCCCTCCCTTCACCACACCCACAGACGTTGTCTTCAGACACCACTACCTACACGACAACAGCCAACATCACCACCACAACCACCAGCAACCACCAACATCCAGCACCACCACTACCACCATCACCACCACTAAAACCACCATCCAGCACCTCAAACACCAACCACCACAATCAACCACCACCACAATCAACCACCTGTTCAATACGCTTCCACTACACATAAGGGGCATTACTGGCCGACCCCTCACAGTGTTCAAGAGAGAACTTGACAAACGCCTCCAAAGGATACCTGATCAACCAGGCTGTGATTCATACGCCAGGCTGCGAGCAGCCGCATCCAACAGCCTGGTTGACCAATCCAGCAACGAGGAGGCCTGGTCGATGACCGGGCCGCGGGGACGCTGAGCCCCGAAATCCTGGCAAGGTAACCGCCACCGCCCTCGGATCACTATCTGCTCCCAGCGTTGATATCTCCAACGTGGGTTTTATTTTATTTATTTATTTTTTACATATACAAGAGTTCTTATATTCCTGTACAGCCACCAGCAGGCACAGCGTTTCAGGCGGGTCCTTAATCCTAGTTTCCCCCGGAATATGACCCGCTAAATCGTTTAACAAGCAGGTACCCATTTATGGCTGGGTGAACAGAGGCTTCAGTTAAGTATCAGTCAGTTCTCCCCGGCCAGGATACGAACCCAAGCCAAAGCGCTCGCGAAACACCGGCCGAGTGCTTTACCAAGCCGCCAGGGTGCACTGCTAATTCTCTTATCTTTTTCTTTTTTTTAGGGTTTTATTTTTGTTTACCATGAAGCCTATATACACCTGTCTTCTTCCTCCTTATAGCCGGTATATATGTGTCTGGCTTGTTCCAGAGTATGTATATTACTGCTTTGCCTCTCATGTATACATGGCATAACTGGCTTGCCCCGAGCACGCCCACGCACACACACACTGCCAGAGCCTGTCTATGTAATTTTAATAACCCTCCAGAGGTTGACAGTCATTAAGCCCAACACCAAACCAAGTTCTTTCCAAATTTACCAACAAAGTTTGTTTTTAAAATAAAAACTTAGAAAAAGTGAACTTGCACCACTCTTGATACTTCTAACACCCTTGCGTTTCTGTCTGTCATTTGTAGGTCCTTGTATACTCTAATACGTCATTCTAATTATAATTTTCCTTGAACCTTACCACAGTAGATTAATCTATTCTGTTTAATGTTGCAAGATAAACAAACTGAATTCCTGAATCCTGACATTTACTTATGATATTCCTCTGGTTATTATACATTAACCTTAACTCCCAGCCCAAGGTACTGGTAGTTAACTCCCCTCAGTCTCTGCACCTCTACAGTACCTCTGGGTATTGCTGATATTTCCCAATTTACCTCCCAATTCCTTCAGATTCCCCTTGAAAATTTTTAATTTCCTTCAAAATCTCACTGGAAACTATTTTATTAATGCTGATTATTGTTGCAATACTTGCATAAGATTGAGTGATTGATGAAGATTAAGCCACCCACCAAGAGGTGGCACGGGCATGAATAGCCCGTAATTGCATAAGGCTATTTTTTTAAAGTAAACACTATTTACTATTATTCCCTCATTGTTGCTTCTTTGTACGGCATCTCATTCATTCTCAGGTACTCTACATCACCTTCGCTTTTATTTACGATTTTGATGGTATAATTTAAACATTTTTCTTTTAGATTCTTAATTTTATATTCCCATCAGGAGCCGATTTAGAAATGCTGATGAAATTAAATATTTTTATTATTAATATTTCCCCGAGTAATGCTTGTAACAGATATGACACATGATTTTAGTCACTGCTCTCATTTGATAAACACCTGCGAAGGATACCTGGTTAACCAGGCTGTGATTCATACGTCAGGCTGCGAGCACCCGCGTCCCACAGCCTGGTTGACCAGATGACCAACCAGACCTGGTCAGAAACCGTGCCGCGGGGACATTGATCCTCGGAGCCTCCACAAGGTAGCCACAGGGTAGGTAGGTGTTTACCCTTGCTGATATTGGTCAGTTCCAATATTTACTTTTTACATCTAAATTTACAATTTCTTACAAAATCAAACAGAGGCAAATAACGGATAGATTCAGTATCTAGCAATGAAATTGTGCAGTTACCTTATGATTTGTGATTGTCTTAGATTACAGAACAGTGTACGTCTCAAGCCTCGAAATTGGTCCATTCTGAGATGAGAGCGATACAGAACCATTGAACATATACGGTAACTATATATATATATACACCGTATCTATACCCTTACCTTAGCTGTTAAATCTGTAATGTTCAATAATAATATTATTATTATTATTATTAAACAGCATTAGGAACAACACAGTTTAACATTTTTACATTGTGTAACCTCCAGCTCATGGGCTCCAACCCATCCCGGAGGTACGTACTAAGACTTTTATAGGTAACGTCATTTCATTACAAGCTAACAGCAAAAATCCACACGAAATTTTTGTCTACTTTAATTCCAGAAATCATATCTCTGTGTTACCTCAATCCATCCCGTCTTCTTGGCTTCGGCTCCCTCTCCTTCCTCATCTTCTTCCCTTTCCTATTTCCCTTCTTCTCCCTCTCTTCTTTCCGGTTCTCTCTTGCTTCCCTCCTCTATTCCATTTGCCACATCCTTCCCCCCGTGCTGACACTTTACCCGAGAGCACACAGGAAGCCCCCTACCTCCACCCCTTTCTCTTCTGGCCCCTCTCACCTAGCCTCCCACACCCCTCTCCCATTATCTAGGAGAAGATTATAAGGGAGAAGAGACGATATCGTCTCCTCTCCCTTCTATCCCCCTCCCATTCCCTTTGTCCTACTTCCTTCCATCTCACATTTCCTCTTTCATTCTTCTTTCTCTGTCTCGTCTCTCTTTCTCTCCTCATCTGATCTCAGCCTCTCTCTCTCTCTCTCTCTCTCTCTTTATTCTTGTACGGAGTATGTTGTCATCTCAAAGAATAACACTGTTGCCCTGCTTGCAAAGACAGCCTGTCGCAGACCAGTAGTAGATATTAATACAGGCGTTATAATATATTAAGATATTAATTTAGAAATTACTATAAGCTAATATCCGATGAAACGCTTATACTGACCTACCAAATTCAAAGACCTGAAAGCTGAAGCCTCAAACATTAAGCCGAATACCATGAGGAGAAACCTATATATGGATCTAATAAGGGCAACAACTACCTATTAATAGGGATATTAACTCCTTATTAATAGGGATATTAACTCCCTATTAATAGGGATATTAACTCCTTATTAATAGGGATATTAACTCCTTATTAATACAAGTAACAGGGTAATGTGATGTTATATTGGCTAGAATACACCTAGTTATAGCACTATCTGGCAGCTCTCTCAAAACTCAAGTGTCGAATACACAAGTGTGTCAACTTTATGTGAGAGAGAGAAACATGCATTCCCTTGAACATTATATATTGTGTAGAATGTCCCACATTGACTGACTTCCGCGACCCTGGCTGAAGACATTCTGATCCCCCGTAAACATTATCTCAGTACTGCAACACTTTGATCATACACTGGACTTGTACCAAGATTTATTATATAACGCAACAATAACGCAAGGAATGTGATGGAATTATAACGAGCTGGTTTAAAAGGCACCTTAAATCTCCTTCTGTGGACGAGTGTTTCACTTACCTGTTTCTGAATGCTAACGAACCCACTGAATTAAGTGTCGAACAGATCTTTAACCCTCTCCATGGCGAACTGAAGGAACTGTATACAGGTTGGATAGCATTGTATACATGTATGGCCATGTATGCAGAATATCCCCCCCCCCATGGTCCGAGTTGTCCGGATGAGCGACGACATCGTCTGAAGGACGGAAAGGACCGGATCCCAAGTTAACCGGACCCAAGCGTGAAAACTGGGACACATTGCTGGTTTGTCGGTTCTGCGTCACGCTGCGTCACGCTACGGCGTCACACCAACACTACAGCGTTACACCAACACACTACAGCGTCAGGGAGAGGCCCCCCCCCACCTCCAGGTGAGGGAGAGGCCCCCCACCTCCAGGTGAGGGAGAGGCCCCCCACCTCCAGGTGAGGGAGAGGCCCCCCACCTCCAGGTGAGGCCCCCCCCACCTCCAGGTGAGGGAGAGGCCCCCCCACCTCCAGGTGAGAGAGAGGCCCCCCCACCTCCAGGTGAGAGAGAGGCCCCCCCACCTCCAGGTGAGGGAGAGGCCCCCCACCTCCAGGTGAGGCCCCCCCACCTCCAGGTGAGGGAGAGGCCCCCCCACCTCCAGTGAGAGAGAGGCCCCCCCACCTCCAGGTGAGGAGAGGCCCCCCACCTCCAGGTGAGGGAGAGGCCCCCCCACCTCCAGGTGAGGGAGAGGCCCCCCCACCTCCAGGTGAGGGAGAGGCCCCCCCACCTCCAGGTGAGGGAGAGGCCCCCCCCACCTCCAGGTGAGGGAGAGGCCCCCCCCACCTCCAGGTGAGGGAGAGGCCCCCCCCCACCTCCAGGTGAGGGAGAGGCCCCCCCCACCTCCAGGTGAGGGAGAGGCCCCCCCCACCTCCAGGTGAGGGAGAGGCCCCCCACCTCCAGGTGAGGGAGAGGCCCCCCACCTCCAGGTGAGGGAGAGGCCCCCCCACCTCCAGGTGAGGGAGAGGCCCCCCCCACCTCCAGGTGAGGGAGAGGCCCCCCCCACCTCCAGGTGAGGGAGAGGCCCCCCCCCACCTCCAGGTGAGGAGAGGCCCCCCCACCTCCAGGTGAGGGAGAGGCCCCCCAACCTCCAGGTGAGGGAGAGGCCCCCCCACCTCCAGGTGAGGAGAGGCCCCCCCACCTCCAGGTGAGGGAGAGGCCCCCCCCCACCTCCAGGTGAGGGAGAGGCCCCCCCCCCACCTCCAGGTGAGGGAGAGGCCCCCCACCTCCAGGTGAGGGAGAGGCCCCCCCACCTCCAGGTGAGGGAGAGGCCCCCCCACCTCCAGGTGAGGGAGAGGCCCCCCCACCTCCAGGTGAGGGAGAGGCCCCCCCCCACCTCCAGGTGAAGGAGAGGCCCCCCCCACCTCCAGGTGAGGGAGAGGCCCCCCACCTCCAGGTGAGGGAGAGGCCCCCCCCAACCTCCAGGTGAGGGAGAGGCCCCCCCCCAACCTCCAGTGAGGGAGAGGCCCCCCCCCCCAACCTCCAGGCGAGGGAGAGGCCCCCCCCCCCAACCTCCAGGCGAGGGAGAGGCCCCCCCCACCTCCAGGTGAGGGAGAGGCCCCCCCCACCTCCAGGTGAGGGAGAGGCCCCCCACCTCCAGGTTAGGGAGAGGCCCCCCCCCTCCACCAGGTGAGGGAGAGACGGTCTTGTCTATCCATTGAAGCTCCCCCTCTCCAATTTCCGGTCCCTGGTTCACTCTCCCTCACCCTCCCCTCACCTCCTCCCCTTCCGACTCCCTACCCCTTTATCCTGTCTCTTTCCTCCCTCCGTGGCTCCTCCCCCTTCCTTCCTCACCTCCTCACCCTGTCTCTTAGCCACCCGTCCTCTAAGTCCACATGTATAATAATTGATCGAGGCGATTAACAACAGGCTAACCATAGCCCGTGCTACTTGCCCCGCTCCTGTGCCAGGTAAGTTACGGGCTCACCATAGCCCGTGCTACTTGCCCCGCTCCTGTGCCAGGTAAGCTACGGGCTCACCATAGCCCGTGCTACTTGCCCCGCTCCTGTGCCAGGTAAGTTACGGGCTCACCATAGCCCGTGCTACTTGCCCCGCTCCTGTGCCAGGTAAGTTACGGGCTCACCATAGCCCGTGCTACTTGGAATTTGTTCCAAGTAGCTGAATCTATAACAACAACAACGATTAACAAAGCCTATCTACACCAGAGAGTAGCTGAAGGTTCGCCCTCTGCAACATGGTATCTTCAGGCAACCAAATTAGAAAGGTTAAATATCCCAAAAGGAATCCACAGGGAAATAGCAGTTAGGTTATATAGACTACGTCTAGGTTACAGATGCAACTGGGAGATTGGTGAACCCCGACAGAGAGAGTGCATCTTCTGCCAAACTGTCACTCAAAAGCCACTACTTCACTATCTCCTGGAATGTGAAGCAACCAACGACCTTAGAAGAGCTTTAAGAGTCCCCTGACTCTTGCAGTAACCACCTTGAAGCCATCAACACTGCCACTCTCCTGGTCAAAAAAAGGTGTCCAGCAGCTGGAGACCCTCATAAAGACTGTCAAGCAGCATCCTCCCCCGCGATAGCATCTTGAAGATTAAATGCAACCTCAGAACACTGAATAGAATTACTGAACAAAAAATTGTACCACTTACGGGCTATTCATGCCCGTGCCACCTCTTGGGTGGCTTAATCTATATCAATCAATCAATCGAGGCGATTATTCCTGTGATCAACTATCTCTGGCACCCTGAATGATCACTGCCATAGTCCCTGACTGCATCCCCTTAACGTCAACGAAGGTAGGTCTTAGGGGACTCCGCCATAGGGCTTCGATCGTAAATTTTCCAGAATTAGGGTCTGTAGGCCTATGTGAGATCGTGTTACTGGCCGACAGGTAGGCCTAGCCTACAGTCCCAGTGTCGTTCAAGTGATCATATTTTAATTGTATGGGTTACGGTAATTATATCCCAAGTTAAAAGAAAAATACCATTGCACTTCAAAAGTACGAGATGTCATGAGTGAACATGAGAAAAATGTAGCCTATGAGAATAAAGTATGAGAAACATGGCCAACTACAGAGAAAATTGGCGCCAAAAGTAGATCAATGACTCATTAACATTTCTAGAGACCTACATCCAACGTGTAGACAACGTTGATGGTTGAATATTGTATTGTTGCATTACTTGCTGTAGATTAGCACTATAAAAAGAGGATCAACTAACAATTATTTAAAATTGAATTACACACGACAGTACAGACACCAATCAGGCCATTAAGACTGATATCGTACACCTTCACCCGCTGAAGATAGCCGTTAGCCTCATAAATTGGCATTTTTGAATATTAAGAGTTGTTAAAACATCAACTAGAAGGAAGAACGGGTAGTTTAGCACAGACATCAACGGTACCTCCCCTTATCTACGTGCCTCGCAAGATCATCAATATTGATGTATCTTGCAATAATAAAATGATAGAAGGTGGGGGGGGGGGGAATGTTTAGACTTTCATGGATGGACTCATATTGATCCGTTGCCTCCCCCCCCCCTCGCCTGTATCTGTCCCCCCTTCTACCATTTTTCCTCCCCCCCCCCCTTAACACGTGAACCTGTCTACCGCCCCCCCCCTATTGACTTCCACCCTCTCATCCCCCTTCCCATCCCCCTCTCCCTTTCTCCTTTCCCTAGCCCATATTCCGTCCCGCCCTCCCCTCCCTTTCCACTCTCGCCCTCCCCTTCCACCCTTTTCACTATCACGCTCTCCTCGTTATCCCCCCCCCCTTCCCTCCCGCCTTTCCATCCTATCCCTTCTCCCCTTTTCCTTCGCCACAAAGGAGACGAACAGGAAATTCATAATTACACAGCGGATCATTCAGGTGTAACACTTGGCCCAGTTTATACAGCTCTGGCGGGGTGAGACGAGCTCCTGGCAGCCCCTCTATGTGTGTACTGTGGCCCATGTGTACTCGTGTGTGGTCCATGTGTGCTCGTGTGTGGTCCATGTGTACTCGTCTGTGGTCCATGTGTACTTGCAAATACCTGCTCGCTCCCTCTCGTATACACATTTATTCTGAATCAAGAGAGAGTATAGGGAGATTACCACCTCTCCCTCTCTCTCTCTCTCTCTCTCTCTCTGGTATGAGAGAGAGAGAGAGAAGATATACACCAGACTTGCTCTTCCATCCCCCCCCAACCTCCCTAAACCCCCCCCCCCCCAAACCCCCGCCTCCACTCGTGCAAACCGAGAAATTCGGGGGGGGGGCGGGGGGAGTGGAAGTAGCCGGGGGGGGGGGGGGAATAGCCCCCCGTCTCCCTATCATTACCCCCCCCCCCCACCGCCAAGTTCTCTCCCCCTCGCCAATTAGGTACCGGACTACCGGAACTGAGTACCGGGGGACTTCTCCATGTAGGTTCACTTCGGAGCCTCGAATTTCATTTCTCTTCTCTCCCCACTATGTGACGATATGTGATGTACTGACACTAAACCAGGGAGGGGGGATAGCAGGGAGGGGGGATAGCAGGGAGGGGGGATAGCAGGGAGGGGGGATAGCAGGGAGGGGGGATAGCAGGGAGGGGGGATAGCAGGGAGGGGGGATAGCAGGGAGGGGGGATAGCAGGGAGGGGGGATAGCAGGGAGGGGGGATAGCAGGGAGAGGGATAGCGATATCAGGGAGGGGGATAGCGATACCAGGGAGGATATCAGGGAGGAGGATAGCAGGGAGGAAGTATTAAGGAAGTTCAAGAAGGCCTATTGACCCATTCCAGGTTGCTCCTATTTACATGCACCCCCCCCCCCTTTATTTTTACGGGCACAATACTATGGCTAAAAACTACGATGCTCCAACGTCTGAAAATTGTGGGAAAAGTAGCGTGTCAGTCCGTCCTTCATAGTGGTCTAAGATGGGCCGAAACGTCGCATCCTTTGTTTCAAAGATGTGTGGGTTGGGCGTCTCGTTCATGTATGTCTATCCCACGCTTGAAACACTCCAGCGATCCTACGGGTCTTGTATTTCCCGGAATTTTGTTCCGTAGATCAACCCAACCGGTTTCTAAACCCAGAGTATTTACTCGTTTGGGGCAAGGAGAGGAAATAAATCATCAAGGTATCATGCCCTAAATCATCAAGGTATCATGCCCTAAATCATCAAGGTATCATGCCCTAAATCATCAAGGTGATTTAAAATCACCTTAAAATACGTCACCGTCAGGTTACGTCAGCAGAACGTAACGGATGCGTCATTTCCGTGGTTGGTTTACCTCAGTTTACCGTGGGTAGGAATACCTGTGGTAGTGTCCTAGCTTCTCGCTATTGGCTGACCTTCCTCCCAGGAACCAACCCAAAACCCATTGCCTTACTCCTAGGTGCTTATATACTGCTAGGTGAACAGAGGCAGCTGGTGAAAGAAACATGCCCAGCCGTCTCTGTCCTACACCAGGAATCGAACGAGGGACTTGTGCTTGCAAGCCAACGACGTAGACCACTACGCTAGAGGCAGCTGGTCAACATTGGCAAACTGGGTTGTTAGTTTATGGCTCAAATTACCGGATGACATAATAGGCCTAACCCACCTAGCGTGGGTTAGGCTGCAGGCGATGAGTCACAATAACGTGGCTAAAATATGTTGACCAGACCACACACTAGAAGGTGAAGGGACGACGACGTTTCGGTCCGTCCTGGACCATTTTCTCAAGTCGATTGTTGGTCAGGCATCACAGTGAATGACTGCTTCGATATAAATAGGAGTTGTTTTGTTGTTATTATAAGTTCAGCTACTCGGAACAAGTTCCAAGTAGCACGGGCTATGGTGAGCCCGTAACTTACCTGGCACAGGAGCGGGGCAAGTATCACGGGTTATGGTGAGCCCGTAGTGGACTTACCTGGCACAGGAGCGGTGCTGTCTGAAATAGGAGCTGCCTTGGCATAGGTTTAATACGGGCTACTCATGCCCGTGCCACCTCTTAGGTGTCCTAATCTTCATCAATCAATCAATCAAAGCCTAATTACCCTTTCTCCAGTCTCCTTAAGTCTTATCTTGCCTTGTGCGCTTAGAACCCAAGATACGAAATTGATATATAGGATTGTCCATCAAACATGTATTCTAATTCTAAACACCAGGAGCAGACGACTTCTGACTCCTGTGAGGAAGGGAAAGCTCTCTAAGACTTCAACCCGTTCTCGCACTTGCCCCTAGTCAATATTGACTTATTTAATAAGTGCATATGTGACATACTAATTGATTGTAAATATTTTAGTTTACCTTGAAAAGCTTCATAGAAAACACCGACCTCACCTAACCTTCTTAGTATGTCAAGAAAAGCATCTTATTGCTTCTTATTCACAATTATTAACTTATCAGCGGTATAGGTTAAGTAATAATTGTAATTAAGAAGCAATAAGATGCGTACCTTAACATACTAAGAAGGTTAGGTGAGGTCGGTGTTTTCTATGAAGCTTTTCAAAGTAAACTAAAATATTTACAATCAATTAGTATGTCACATATGCACTTATTAAATAAGCCAATATTGACTAAAAGCAAGTGCGAGAACGGGTTGAAGCCTTACACTACTAGTTTCCTCCCCCCCCCCCTGGAACACGACTCGTAATATCGCTTTACAACCAGGTGCCCAATTAGTGGTGGATGGCGGGAACTACCGCACGCCGCCGCGACACCCGCACGACATCGTACGTCGTGGGAAGGTGGTGTACGTGGGACCGCCGCCCCCCCCCCCCCCCTGTGACAATTACAGTGATGGTGGTCACACTACTGAGTACTCCTCCTACCCTTCCTCCTCTTCCTCTTCCGCCCCTTCTCCTCCTCTTCCTCCCTTCCTCCCTCCAACTCCACTTTGTCCTCCCTCCTCCTCTTCCTCCTCCTCCTCTTGAGGAAGAAGATAAAGAGGAGGAAAAAGAGAAAGAGGAGGAGAATAATGAAGAGGATAAGGAAGAAGAGGAGGAAGAAGAGGAGGAGGATAAGGAAGAAGAGGAGGAGAATGAAGAGGAGGAGGAGAATGAAGCAGAGGAGGAGAATGAAGCAGAGGAGGAGAATGAAGAAGAGGGGGAAGAGGGAGAAGAGGAGAGATAAGAGAACGAAGAGGATACGGAGGAAGATGAGAAGGATGCAGAGGAGGAGAAGGAAGAAGACGAGAAGGAGGAGAAGGAGAAGGAAGAAGAGAAGGAGAAGGAAGAAGAGGAGAAGAAAGAGAATGAGAGGAAGAGGAGAATGGAGAGGAAGAAGAAGAAAACGACATACGAGTACAAAGTGTAGAAGGCAGGGAAGGAGATAGACAAGAATGGAGTAAATAGACAAGAGAAGAAACAGAGGAGAAGGACAAATAGACGAGGGAGTCCAAGAGGAGGAGGAGCCCAGCAACTATAGTGATGGAGAAGCCTCCTCCTTAACGCACCATCCCGGTGACAGTGTTGCTCCCACAGGTCAATCACCATCCCGGTGACAGTGTTGCTCCCACAGGTCAATCACCATCCCGGTGACAGTGTTGCTCCCACAGGTCAATCACCATCCCGGTGACAGTGTTGCTCCCACAGGTCAATCACCATCCCGGTGACAGTGTTGCTCCCACAGGTCAATCACCATCCCGGTGAGTGTTGCTCCCACAGGTCAATCACCACCACAGTCACCAGTTGACGCCCCGAGAGAAGGCTGCTTCCTGGCGCTGGTGTAACCAAGGGGCCTAACCTCCACGAACCTCGGGGTTAGGTCGCGAGGCTCTAACCAACCCTTTTTGTCATATTTCTTGTTTTTGTAACATATTGGAATTATAAATATATATAATAAACAAGAAGACCGCCAACCTACTCATGAAGAACTCTCCAGACACCAAACACAACGCCTTAAGATAGACCAACGTCGTTTATGTCTTCACATGCCCTCTTGGGGAGTGTCAGCCCCAAAGATCTCAGTATATAGGCAAGACAACAACGTCTCTCTCTCTAGGGGATTAACAATGCACAAACAACAGGGTTCCTTCAAGGAGCATATAATCTCCACAAGCAACGAGACCATCACCAGAGACATCTTAACAAGCATCACTGAAATAATTGACAGGTATAACGTCAACGGAAGACTGGACATGAGCGAGGCACTACACATCAAAAAGTCATGACCATCAATCAACAACCACTTAAGACATAATTACCTCCAACCCACTTCAAGACCCCGAGCCAACACAGAGACAGGACCCAATGACTCTGCCTTAGACACACAAGCAGCAGCAAGAGCATCAGCTGCTTGTGTTGATGCATGTAATACCCTATAAATATCCCCCTATGTTATGCCATTCATCCATTTGTTTCATCGACTTATTCTATACCACCTCACCCAATGAGAAGATAAGCCTGTGCAAAGGGATGGTAAATCACAGCCCCGCTCCTCTGCCAGGTAAGTCCACAACGGGCTCACCATAGCCCGTGCTACTTGGAACTGTTTGTTCCAAGTAGCGAATCTTAAACAATTACATGGTAAATTAGTCTTTGAGAATGTAAGGAGTGACCTTGCGAAACGCATCCCTAGGCGCTAGAGCAAAATTACAAGTGTAAAAATGAGCTTCGGAGAGAGAATTTTATTAGCTCTCTTTATAAAATTATCTTTTATAATTTTATTAACTCTTTTCCCGACAGTGAAGAAAAACATAAGAAATATTGAGAGGATTCGTGTTAAAATTATTAATCTTACCCTTTCGGTCATATTCAACTATATATATATATATATATATATATATATATATATATATATATATATATATATATATATATATATATATATATAACTGAAAACTCACACCCCAGAAGTGACTCGAACCCATACTCCCACAACTGGTATGTACAGGGACGCCTTAATCCGCTTGACCATCACGACCGGACAAAGGAAGTGATAGCCGAGGCTATATGAACCACTTCCCCGCCGGCACTCGGATGGCAATCTTGGGCATAGCATTTTATCAAATCACCTCATTCTTTGGGGCACACGTGAGGAACACAAATGCAAACAAGCCTGAATGGTCCCCAGAACTATATACAACTGAAAACTCACACCCCAGAAGTGACTCGAACCCATACTCCCACAACTGGTATGTACAGGGACGCCTTAATCCGCTTGACCATCACGACCGGACAAAGGAAGTGATAGCCGAGGCTATATGAACCACTTCCCCGCCGGCACTCGGATGGCAATCTTGGGCATAGCATTTTATCAAATCACCTCATTCTTTGGGGCACATAGTCCTGGGGACCATTCAGGCTTGTTTGCATTTGTGTTCCTCACGTGTGCCCCAAAGAATGAGGTGATTTGATAAAATGCTATGCCCAAGATTGCCATCCGAGTGCCGGCGGGGAAGTGGTTCATATAGCCTCGGCTATCACTTCCTTTGTCCGGTCGTGATGGTCAAGCGGATTAAGGCGTCCCTGTACATACCAGTTGTGGGAGTATGGGTTCGAGTCACTTCTGGGGTGTGAGTTTTCAGTTGTATATAGTCCTGGGGACCATTCAGGCTTGTTTGCATTTGTGTTCCTCACGTGTGCCCCAAAGAATGAGGTGATTTGATAAAATGCTATGCCCAAGATTGCCATCCGAGTGCCGGCGGGGACGTGGTTCATATCGCCTCGGCTATCACTTCCTTTGTCCGGTCGTGATGGTCAAGCGGATTAAGGCGTCCCTGTACATACCAGTTGTGGGAGTATGGGTTCGAGTCACTTCTGGGGTGTGAGTTTTCAGTTGTATATAGTCCTGGGGACCATTCAGGCTTGTTTGCATATATATATATATATATATATATATATATATATATATATATATATATATATATATATATTAGTATATTTTGGTAGCAGTCTTTCCTGTAGACATATATTATTAAATATGACCGAAAAAGTAAGATTAATAATTCTAACACGAATTTTCTCAATCTTTCGTACATTACGCACATTAAATAAAAAATATATATATATGACAATGTCAGACCACGGAGGAAAAATGAAACAGGAATTTCCTTAAGTACTTTCGTATATTAATACATCTTCAGGAGGGAGTGTCAGTGTCATCACTCCTTCTGAAGATGTATTAATATACGAAAGTACTTAAGGAAATTCCTGTTTCATTTTTCCTCCGTGGTCTGACATTGTCACATTTTTAATCGTGTTTATTTTCGTGATTTACACACACACACACACACATTATATATATATATATATATATATATATATATATATATATATATATAATGTGTATATATATATATATATATATATATACAATTTTGCATCATATATATATATATATATATATATATATATATATATATATATATATATATATATATATATATATATATATATATATATATATATATATATATATATATATATATATATATATATATGTAGCACACTGCTACAGCTTTGTTCCGATCGGCTCGGAGACCCTCGGTTCGTGGGGAAAATGTGCATTGAAGTTCCTGAAGGAATTGGGGGACAAATTGATCAGCGCTACAAAAGACCAGAGAGCAAAAAGTTTCTTGTTCCAGCGCCTCAGTGTTGCGATTCAGAGGGGAAATGCCTGTTGCGTCTTGGGCACTAGTCCAATTTCAGAGGAATTCGAAGAAGTGTTTGACTTGCAACAATGATCGAACCCGTCTGTGACATTCATCAATGTTTCCCATTGTTGTGTTTTTCAAGATATCCATAACCTTTAAGCACCTTTTTGCATTATTATTTTTGTATCAACCCATGTATATCTTGTAACCATCAAATGCATAATAAAGCACAAAAAATAAAAAAGGAAGGGGGTGGTAGGAGAAAAGCACACAGAAACTGTATTGGAGGGGATCTAAACATTCCCTCTAATGCGTTATGCGTGGTTTCCTCCGAGGCTATGGGTCCCCCTTCTTCCAGCTAGATATATATATATATATATATATATATATATATATATATATATATATATATATATATATATATATATATATATATATATATATATATATATATGTCGTACCTAGTAGCCAGAACGCACTCAGCCTACTATGCAAGGCCCAATTTGCCTAATAAGCCAAGTTTTCATGAATTATTTGTTTTTCGACAACCTAACCTACCTAACCTAACCTAACCTAACTTTTTCGGGTACCTAACCTAACCTCTAAAGTTAGGTTAGGATAGGTTAGGTAGGGTTGGTTAGGTTCGGTCATATATCTACGTTAATTTTAACTCCAGTAAAAAAAAATTGACCTCATACATAATGAAATGGGTAGCTTTATCATTTCATAAGAAAAAAATTTGAGAAAATATATTAATTCAGGAAAACTTGGCTTATTAGGCAAATCAGGCCTTGCATAGTAGGCCAAAAAGTGCGTTCTGGCTACTAGGTACGACATATATATATATAATCGTACCTAGTAGCCAAAACGCACTTCTCGGCCTACTATGCAAGGCCCGATTTGCCTAATAGGCCGAGAGATTTTCTTTATTTTCAATAAATTGTTTCCTACTGGTTTATTTTAATTATTATTATTATTATATTATATTAAAAACATAAATTATTGATTTAGTTTGGTTAGGTTTGGTAGGGTTGGTTAGGTTCGGTCATATATCTACGTTAGTTTAAACTAAAAAAATTTAAAAATTAGCTCATATATAATGAAATGAATAGCTTTATCATTTCATACGAAAAAAAATAGAGAAAATATGTTAATTCAGGAAAACTTGGCTTATTACGGAAATCGGGCCTTGCATAGTAGGCTGAGAAGTGCGTTCTGGCTACTAGGTACGACATATATATACACACACACACACACACACACACACACACACACACACACACACATACACCCCCTCCCCCTTTAATGCCCAAATCACTCCCTCCTTGACCAATCACACACACACACACACACACACACACACACACACACACACACACACACACACACACAAAGTACACCAGTAAGAGGCACAACCACCACTCCCCCCCCCCCTCTTCCCTTAAACAAACGCTTCAATCATTCCCAAGGTGTACACCGGAGGGTACAGGAGTATAAACAGGACCTGTAACGTTAATTATCAGAGAATCGACGAGAAGACTAGGGGGCAGGATTCAGCCATTATTTACGCAACCGCTTAACGAAACCTGTACATCTTTCCTCAATCATGACGGCTTTGGTGACAATTATTAAACACCGTTCGAGTAACTAAACTCCCAGGGCCAAGCCATTCTTATAAACAACCTCGGAGCCCGCAAACTGTTGAATAAATGTAAATGAAACTGGCATGATTGAGGCGAGATGAACAGGTTTCGTAAATGCTTAATGAATTCTGGCCTTGACCAAAACTTCCACTTGTCCTCACACTTAGTGCACGGAGGTCTTAACGCTATCGATTACGTTAAACATTCAGTGCTATCTTGAGGTTGTCTTGAGATGATTTCGGGGCTTTAGTGTCCCCGCGGCCCGGTCCTCGACCAGGCCTCCACACCCAGGAAGCAGCCCGTGACAGCTGACTAACACCCAGGTACCTATTTTATTGCTAGGTAACACGGGCATAGGGTGAAAGAAACTCTGCCCATTGTTTCTCGCCGGCGCCCGGGATCGAACCCGGGACCACAGGATCACAAGCCCAGAGTGCTGTCCGCTCGGCCGACCGGCTCGTGCTTTAGTGAAGTTACTAACACCCGTAACACTGACGAACATGTGCTTCAAACAAACTGGGTAGCTTGCCAATTCAAACGCTTCTGGTTCATCTTCATATATGACGCTTGTCAAAATGGCCAAGACATTCAGTTAAACCTTCCCAGGTTCGTCTCCCACCGAGAATAAACACAAACTTTCAGGTCGGATTGCGGATTGAACATCTTATTCAAACCCAAAATGAACCACACCCGCGACCTCTTCTACCATTTCTAAACCAAGTCTCCACCGAGCCTATAAACCTTCATTTGCTAAAACCCTTTAGAAAAATAACGACTCGATGTTTGCCATGTGGTTTAAGAAGTTGAAGGCAATATCTTATCTATTGCAGACGTGGTTTAAGAACTTTAACTTACCTTTAGTATCTGTAAATCAGCTACGATGTTGTATCTCTTGTACAAAACGTGTATTGAAGTTACCATTGGAGACAATATTCAATTAAATTTTCAGCACCCAAGAGCTAGAGTCCGGCTCTGACAGACATCTGACTTGAGAAACATTGCTCAAATGATAGTTGCAAATATCCTGGTTGACATTGCAATGCCTGCACTGTCCTTAGCTGTCTATAAAGCTTGTCTCCATGTCCTGTATGCAACACTGTCAATAAAAGCTTGTTGCAGAAGACAGTTAACTTTCAGATTATCAGTTATAAACTATAGTAACATATACAACACACAACTACTATAAATTGTACACATTTTAACAGTTCAGGAAACAGCAGGTAACACAGTCCAGGATGCGAGAGTGAACACAAAACAGTATCTAGGAGTGAACACAGCCCAGAGTGCAAGAGTGAAGACACAAGAGAGACGCGTGCACTCAGGCCTCACGCGCGCGAACTCACCGCGTGTTGAGGACCAACTGCTGGCGGGAACCTCCACGCGTGTCAGTGTTGCCAGATGCTGGTGACCACGCGCCTTACAATGCCAGCACAAAATATAATATCACCCGTACAGACGCTAATCAATGTTGATTTACCTCATAACAAATCATCCCATTTATCAATAAAATGTAACTTTCATTTATAAAAAGATATCAGCAAGAGTGGTTAAGCTGAGGGAATATCATGTTGATATCAAGACACAGCTGGCAACAGCACTTCCTTTTCCCACGCGCTCGGCGTTGCCATAAATAATTAATTTAATATATTTTTTATCCCATTTGCCTTTATAAAATCAAATAAAAATACGATAATATAGTTTATATACATTACATAACTTGAATTACTTCCCACGCGAAGCTTTCGACAATCTGAGTCTTCAGGATTAATATATTCTCCAATAATTAATCAGTGCAGCACTCTTGTTGACATGTGGTCCATCCTGTAGGTGTAGTTCCAGGTGGGTATTCAACGGTAATTTGAGGGTAGGGTACAGGGTACACCCCGAGAAGTGTACCCTGCTTCTCTGTGTATATATACCTGGAGAGTTTACTTTCAATCTAGCTCTGTTCTGGACTAAAGTATCCTTTCTGGTTGGTCCGTAAACCATTATGTTGGTTTTAATAACCCTGCAGAGGTAGATAGCCCTCAATAACCCTCCAGTGATGGATAGCCCTCAATAACCCTCCAGGGGAAGATGGGCCTCAATAACCCTCCAGAGGAAGATAGACCTCAATAACCCTCCTGAGGTAGATAGGCCTCAATACAAACACCAAACAAACTTTAACTACAACTTCAGAACTATATTCTCACTGAATGGTAGTAGAGTGGACGCTCCCAGACCACCGTCTGGGTAACACAAGCGGCAGCTGCTATATGAGGCTCGCTGTTTCTACGCGGAATATTACTTGAAAACAAAAAGTTGCACCAGACTTCTGTTGGAAGTATTGGTTGACTTGACGGAGCGACTACAGCGCCGTGCTGGTCAACGCTGTAGTGGTCAATGTTGTGGTGGTCAATGTTGTGGTGGTCAATGTGCTGGTCAATGTTGCGCTGGTCAATGTTGTGGTGGTCAATGTTGCGCTGGTCAATGTACTGGTCAATTTTGTGGTGGTCAATGTTGTGGTGGTCAATGTGCTGGTCAATGTTGTGGTGGTCAATGTTGTGGTGGTCAATGTGCTGGTCAATGTTGCGCTGGTCAATGTTGTGGTGGTCAATGTTGCGCTGGTCAATGTACTGGTCAATTTTGTGGTGGTCAATTTTGTGGTGGTCAATGTTGTGGTGGTCAATGTTGCGCTGGTCAATGTACTGGTCAATTTTGTGGTGGTCAATGTTGTGGTGGTCAATGTTGTGGTGGTCAATGTTGTGGTGGTCAATGTGCTGGTCAATGTTGTGGTGGTCAATGTGCTGGTCAATGTTGTGGTGGTCAATGTGCTGGTCAATGTTGTGGTGGTCAATGTTGTGGTGGTCAATGTTGTGGTGGTCAATGTTGTGGTGGTCAATGTGCTGGTCAATGTGCTGGTCAGTGTTGTGGTGGTCAATGTTGTGCTGGTCAATGTTGTGGTGATCAGTGTGCTGGTCAATGTTGTGGTGGTCAATGTGCTGGTCAGTGTTGTGGTGGTCAATGTTGTGGTGGTCAATGTGCTGGTCAATGTTGTGGTGGTCAATGTGCTAGTCAATGTTGTGGTGGTCAATGTGCTGGTCATTGTTGTGGTGGTCAATGTTGTGCTGATCAATGTTGTGGTGGTCAATATTGTGGTGGTCAATGTGCTGGTCATTGTTGTAGTGGTCAATGTGCTGGTCAATGTATTGGTCAATGTTGTGCTGGTCAATGTTGCGCTGGTCAATGTTGCGCTGGTCAATGTCGTGCTGGTCAATGTTGTGGTGGTCAACGTGCTGGTCAATGTTGTGGTGGTCAATGTTGTGGTGGTTAATGTACTGGTCAATGTTGTGGTGGTCAATGTGCTGGTCAATGTTGTGGTGGTCAATGTGCTGGTGAATGTTGTGGTGGTCAATGTGCTGGTCAATGTTGTGGTGGTCAATGTGCTGGTCAATGTTGTGGTGGCCAATGTGCTGGTCAATGTTGTGGTGGTCAATGTTGTGGTGGTCAATGTGCTGGTCAATGTTGTGGTGGTCAATGTGCTGGTCAATGTTGTGGTGGTCAATGTGCTGGTCAATGTTGTGGTGGTCAATGTTGTGGTGGTCATTGTGCTGGTCAATGTTGTGCTGGTCAATGTTGTGCTAGTCATTGTTGTGGTGGGCAATGTTGTGCTGGTAAATGTTGAGGTGGTCAGTGTTGTGCTGGTCAATGTTGTGCTGGTCAATGTTGTGCTGGTCAATGTTGCGCTGGTCAATGTTGCGCTGGTCAATGTCGTGCTGGTCAATGTTGTGCTGGTCAATGTTGTGCTAGTTAATGTGCTGCTCAATGTTGTGCTCGTCAATGTTGTGCTGGTCAATGTTGTGCTGGTCAGTGTTGTGCTGGTCAATGTTGTGCTCGTCAATGTTGTGCTGGTCAGTGTTGTGCTGGTCAGTGTTGTGCTGGTCAATGTTGTGCTGGTCAGTGTTGTGCTGGTCAATGTTGTGCTGGTCAGTGTTGTGCTGGTCAGTGTTGTGCTGGTTAATGTGCTGGTCAATATAATGTTGAATATAATCGCCAATATTCAATCTATCATCAAAACATGGCGCTGTACGTTTCAAAATGTGTAAGTCAAATACTGACTTGTTAATGTCATCATAAGTAAATATTGACCTAATCAAATCTACCTAAGTTAGTATTTAGTTTATAGTCAATATAACTATGTTCAGAATTATGACTGGAGCATATCTGGGGAGGGTCTCTGGAGTTCTTCTACTCCACGAGGAGGCCTGGTCGACGACCGGGCCGCGGGGACGCTAAGCCCCGGAAGCACCTCAAGGTAACCTCAAGGTAAGGTAGGCCTGAAGCCAGGCTCGACTTGTGATAACTTGGTCCAACAGGCTGTTGCTTGCATGTGCCTGTAGGCCTACATATCCACTACAACCCGGTTGGTCCGGCACTTCTTGCTTGAACTTATCAAATTGTTTCTTGAAGAAGTCCACCTTCGTTCCAGCAATATTTCCAATGCTTACTGGGTGGGTATTGAACCTCTGATGTTCAGATAGTGTTCTCCGATTGTGTCTATGGAACCTCTACTCCTCACTGGTTCTATTCTGCATTTCCTTCTGAAATTTTCTCTCCAGTACCTTGTTATTTTACTGGGCAAATTTGGGACCTGGAACTCCAGTATATACTTTTTGCTATCTCTCTCGTCTCCTCTCCAGAGAGTACATTTTGAGAGCTTTTAGGCGGTCCAATAATTTAATTGGTTTATCGTGTCTATGCGTGCCGTTTATGTTCTCTGTATTTCCTCTATTTCAGAAATCTCTCCTGCTCTGAAAGGAGAAGTAAGTACCGAGCAATACTCAAGACGGGACAGCACCAGTGATTTATACTATTAACATTGCTGTGGGGTCCCCTTATTTGAACGTTCTCATAATCCATCCTATTATTTTCCTGGCCGCCGCAATATATGCTAGGTTATATTCACTAAATGTCGGGTCGTCAGACATCATAATGTCCATATCTTTTACATGTTGTTTACCTTCCATGGTTGGTCTGATTGTGTTCTGTACCCTGTATTATGTTTAAGTTCACCATTCCAATATACCTAAGTACCTGGAAATTTCTACTGTTTAACATCACCTAAGCTTCCATTGCCCAGTCGAAGACTTTATTAACATCAGATTATAGTTTTTCAGTGTTTTCTACAGAGGAAATTGTCAGGCTGATTTTTGTATCATCAGCAAAGAACGACACGAAGATGTGATTTGTAGTTTTGTCTATACCTGAATTTATTACATTTTATTTTATTGAATACTCTTTGAAATTTGTTTATCAGAAAATTTAAAATTCATTGCTCCACTTTACCTGTTAGTTGTATTGATCAAATTTTAAGCGCTATCACTCCTTGGTTACACTTATCAAATGCCTTTGAAATTTCTGTGAATTCAACATCTGCATTTTTATTTTTTTTATACAACTTCCATCGAAAAAATATATGCATGAGAATATATATATTTTTTCATTTCAAATTCAGGGGTTCAGACACAAGTTTTACAATGGGAGCAGTCTACAAATTCTGAACACAGATGTAAATAAATTCAACGCTACCTCGGAAATTTCATTTTAAGTAATAAACTCAGCAAAAATCACCTAATACTAACATAAAATTTTAATATTGACCTCCGCCAGCCTGATAACCTACTAATAGCTAGCTTCCTCAACTGTATAAACACTTCGATACTATTACCTATAATCACTAAACCTACCATAATTACACCACCCATGGCCATATTCAGACAAGCATAACCACCTCTGGAAGTGATGGTACAACTGAACCAGGTACAACCCTACAGTTCTTCTAACTAGTGTGGCGAGAATCTGGAATAGAACAGTAACTATTCTGGCAGATCTTGTGTCAATGGCACATTAATAAAAAAAGAGAAAACAAAGTAAAAAAAAAAACTGCTTGATACCTCTATTGTGTGAGAGCTGCGGGTAGAAACCAAAGAGAATAAAAACTTCAAACATTTAATATAAAGAAATGACTTTAATTTTACACAAAATGATAAGTAACAATTAATGAAAACAGAACCCCTCATCCACTTCGCTTAAACACAATCAAAATAGAAATACACATGTGAAATTTACGTTAATAACAAAGGTGCGGGTAATACTTTATACAAAATGCTATGTGCGTCTACCGTCACCCGGAGGCGAGAGTAGATGCTACAGCCATGAGCACTCGAAGGGTAATCTGAGGCTCTGAAGATTGATGATTGATAAAGATTAAGCCACCCAAGAGGTGGCACGGGCATGAATAGCCCGTAAGTGGTGGCCCTTTTGAGCCATAACCAGTATCAGTAGATGATACTGTAGATCTGTGGAGGTGCGACTGCACCCTGCGTGGACGCTCAGGTACTGTAGGGTGGAGGGGAGGGGTGATGCCTTGTGTCTAGACAATACGTTTGGGCACCTATTGTTGTTGTTGTTGTTGATATTGAACCTTTATGTTGTAGCATGCTGGTAAGTAGGAGGTAAAGGAACAGGCAGGATCTACAGGCAGGATCTACTGCTAAGCAGGAGATTACCATAACACTAGCATTGGAAAACTGGAACAACGAAGATTGGCTTTAAACTGCAAGCAAATTTGTTGTTGCTGTTAATATAAACAGGGAGTCTGAGCTCAATAATTTAGCAAACATCTACATATTCAAACGTTTATATTAATATTTTGAATAACCTAGGTATTCGAACATTTCTTCACTAAGCTTGAAGCTTCTATAATACTCACTTTCCTATACTAATTAAATAAGTCTTGAAGGATTAACAACCCTTGGCTTAACAAAGGATAAAATCAATGAATAAAAAGCATGAGAATGAAAAGAAATATAGGATTGAGTCATCGAAAAATAACTATCTCAGATATATTCTTCAGTGCTGTTGCTGTAATCCACAAGTTAGGTGTGAATATTAGCTAGTGAATCAAGCACTACAACATTTAACAAATGATGGCTGAATGCTTTAGAGAAAATTCGAAATGAAGCCATGAGGATAACGCTTGGAGCCCCCAGATGCACAAGAATCATGAACATGAGGGAGGAGCTGAAAGTCCCAACCATATGAGAAAGTATTGAGCAGCTCAGTACTACCTTTTGTGTAGGGGTGATGAGAGACCCAACATCATCCTTACTACTTAGAGAAAAACTGACAGTATTGTATATAGGGGGAGAGTGTTGCCAACGCACCAGCGGGCAACCTATATGCAAGCTGGTTGAGTAGAAATGTTGCCAGTCTCATTATACTAAATATTCCCATTGTATACAACGTACTAACCAATGATATCCCATTATATCTGTACCCTGAAATGCAAGTGTCTTACACGCCCATCAGCAAAAAGAGCAAGGAAAACTCAGCACTCCTGAAAGCAACAACACTTGAAACAATTGATTCCTTTATAAATAACTTACGGCCTCACAAGCACTATGCTTACGCTAATGAGTCTGTTCAAATATCAACAGGTCACACTGCAGCAGCCTGTAGAATATACAATGACAACATATGTACACACACCACAAGTGAGAGACTGAGTAACTGGCTCAGCTCCACACAAGCAGAATTAGCTGCACTACAACTTGCCACTAACGCACTGAAGAACAGTGGCGGAGTAATTTTCTGTGATTCAAAGTCAGCTCTTCATGCCCTTAAAAACCCGAAACACAAAATAGATACTAGGAGTGTTGTAACATCCAAATGAACATTATTACTGCAGAGAGCAAAAGTTTCAGTGTCATTTGTATGGATACCATCTCACATAGGTGTTGTCCTGTATGATGACACAGACAAGTTTAGTTAGTTTAGTTCATTTATTAGGCTGGTATTTCCTCCCCTGACTCCATGTATGACTAACCATCCTGTGAGATGGGGAATATTAGATGAACTTATAGCTGGTTTATGACCTACACTGTATAATCTTTCCTATAGAATAGGGCAGCAACACATTGCTGTGTTGTTGTTGTTGTTGATTTAGGGGCGACGATCGTGGGATCGGATGCGCCCCGGCGTACCGGGTAAGGGTCAATCGCGAGGCCCAGAAAGGTGAAACGCCAAGCCAAATCGGGAAATAAGTGACGCCAATCACTGGAAATTAATATGCCATGCGGCAAAGAAACGCACAGACGGGCAGATGATTGGGGCGCCCCAGGCGTCCTTCAGGGTGACAAGCACCGGCCCCGCCCCACACAGAGAACACCGGGTAGCAAAACCAAAAACTCGGCCCCCAACGAAAACGCAAAAGTCACCAGTGTCCCCCGGCAGAGCAGAAGGCAGCCGCCCAGCATGACTGAGGCAACACCAGGAGCCCACCAAGACCCACCAACCCCCGGCACCTCTCGGCCAAGCCGGCGCCGGACACCGTCTTCCTGCTGGGAGAACCAGCTAGAACACATAAAAAAAGTCTAACAACAATCCTGTAACCCAAGGCGATATGTGCGCCAGACGTCGTACAACCGGATCGTTGAATTGGGATGCCAAACGGCAGTATCAAAGCTAAAACGCGAAAAACAGGACGTGATCCGACAGCTCCCAGGCGGAGGTGTCCAGACGTCCGCTCGGTGTCAAGGTTGAACCAGGAGTCCGCACTCTGTTGTGTATACTTAAGTTTGTTAATAAAATAAAAAATGCAGGAAAGTGACGTTGTTGTCTCTCTCTTGGTACAAATTATATATTCAATATATTCTGAGATCAGTTCCAGTTTTAGTTATCCATTTAGAAGAATGTTGACCTTCAATAAAGAGATTATACGCGCAGTCTACCTGACCCCGACAAAACGAATTATTCACATGTTACCCCTGATAATAATACTTATTTTCTATGATGATCATTTCAGTAATCAGTAAAAAACATGTATTTTTAGATGGGAGGACTATTATATAAACATGCAATAATATGGTTTGACTAATGTTTTTCTTGTAGTTATAAAGTTATATATTCAAATAGATTTTTTATTTTGTTTCAGCAATTACATTTACTATAAAAATAGTTTATTTTCTAAATTACTTGTCCATAAGTATCTACAGAAATTAAATCATCGAAAGGAATAGACCAACCTCAGTTGCACAGAAATATGGTTTATATAGACCTATTGTCCTCTTATGGTAACCCACCGTGTACGTAGGCCTACCCATACAAGCCTACATAAACCTGTATATATATATTTACTTGTAAATTCTGAAATAAAACAAAATTTTATCTTGAATGACCAGATTGAAAGAATGATTCAATTTCGAGGTTTATGGCGTGCTGTTGGCCTCTGTTTGACCCAGGAAAAAAATGTGGGTTCTAACCGGCCTGGCTGGCTGCATAACCGGCCTAGGCCTCCATACACACCTGGACCAACTACACATACCTTAACTTATATCTGGCTTGCACACGCTGCATCGTCAGGGGTCTCGGTAGTACAGGCGGCTTCGTTCTCGACTTACAATCGAGAGAATTCCGTATTCGAAATCCGGAAAGGGCAGAAATAGTTCACCTAGTAAGCAGTAAGTGGGTACCCAGAGCTGTTATTTTTTTTTTTACCACAGATGTGGCCACACATTTACGATGCTAACCACCCTATATACATTTTCGTCTGCCCTCTAAGGACAGGGTTAGAGTGCTGGTCAATGCAGTGCTGTTGAACATATAGTTCAGGGATTTATTGAACAATCAACCACAGAAGGTGATTGTAGTGCTTATAAAATGATAATCTAACTTACATAAATTCACAGATTTACGTCTGTCGTACATAAACAGTGTTGGATGTGTCTTTTTACATAATGCCATTAATGTGCGTTTACAAAGGTGAAATGCAATTCTGACCAGCTTCCACATATCCTGTATACATACATACGTACACACACACATATATATATATATATATATATATATATATATATATATATATATATATATATATATATATATATATATATATATATATATATATATATATATATATATATATATATATATATATATATATATATATATATATATATATATATATATATATATATATATATATATATATATATATATATATATATATATATATATATATATATATATATATATATATATATAATATTTATATATATATATATATATATATATATATATATATATATATATATATATACATATGTACACATATATACACATAAACACACATATAAACATACATACACATATTCACATATGTAATAGAGCCCAATAGGCCCAAGAATCTGTACACCAGTTGATTGACAGTTGAGATGCGGGGCCAAAGAGCCAAATTTCAACCCCAGCAAGCACAACAATTTGGTGAGTACATGCACCTATGTCTCTCCTACTTTGACAGGGGTAAGATAGCTGCTATAGAAACTAGTGTGTTATTAAGCACCCCACCACTGAAGGTAATTAAGATGTTTTTACAAGCTCAGGCTATAGTTACACCCGAAGTCTCGCTAGTAATTTCATCCAGGTTCGAGCCTTTGGTTAGGATAAAATGGGCACAGATTCTTAAGTGTTCGCCCTGTTCACTCATTAGTAACTGGAGACTTGGTTGTAAGCCGATCGCCGCATGATGTTCTAGGCAGGTGTTCGATTAATATGGTACAAGTGGTTGGGCACCGGTCCTCACTCCGTCCTCATATTTCTGCTTTGTCCTCATATCCCAGCTCTTTGTCCTCATATACCAGCGCTTTGTCCTCATATACCAGCTCTTTGTCCTCATATCCCAGCTCTTTGTCCTTATATCCCAACTCTTTGTCTTCATATCCCAGCTCTTTGTCCCTCATATCTCAGCTCTTTGTCCTCATATACCAGCTCCTTGTCCTCATATCCCAGCTACATGTCCTCATATCCCTTCCAAGTGCTAAATTGTCAAACTGACTTAGCGTTTTCCCCTTACATTCGATTGGTCCTTCATAGAGAGATGGCTGTAGGATAATGGCAATAGAAGGAAGAGAACTATGAGGAGAAAGCGCCAAGCCATTACGACTACATAACCCTTGGAATAGTCAGGATAAGGATTTGGAATAGGACGTTAGGGAAGGAAAGGTGCCCATCCACCTGGCGGTCGGGGATTGAACGCCGACCTGCAAGAAGCGGACGTTGTTACTGGTCGTTGGTGGAATTGGGAGGAGGCTTATGGTCAAAATTCGATCGAACCTGTAGACTCTATGGACTGTGCGACACAGTGGTCGGTCCAGAGGTTTACATAGGACTGGGGTAGACAGGAGCAGTCGACGACGTCTGACTCCTATTTAGCCATGTTAAGAGCTGTGCCGCCCTGCCCTTCATCTTGAGTCCAGTCCAACCACTTGGACTGGACGGTAGAGCGACAGTCTCGCTTCATCCAGGTCGGCGTTCAATCCCCGACCGTCCAAGTGGTTGGGCACCATTCCTTCCATCCCGTCCCATCCCAAATCCTTATCCTGACCCCCTTCCCAGTGCTATATAGTCGTAATGGCTTGGTGCGTTCCCCTGATAATTACCTTACCTTACCTTGAGTCTTACACTATGCTAGTTTTCCCCCCTGGAACATGTCATGTCAATCGGTTTACAACCTGTTTGCCAATTACTACAAAATGAACAGGGGGCGAGTAGTTAAGAATCGGTACGCAATCCTACCACGGAGCTCGGACTGGTCTGGAAATTGCTTGCTCACCCCTCAAGTAGGGTGCGCATACTACCACTGCGCCACGGAGACCCTCTAGGTGCACCAATGATCACTAACCAACAACAAACTACAAAACACATACAACTAACAAAATAAACTAGCATGTATGATGAATGATGAGCAGTGGGGCTCACAGGCTCCTAGTTGTCTTGTAATGAAATGTACAATTAGCAAACTGGAGGTTGCAGGAGAGAGAGAGAGAGAGAGAGAGAGAGAGAGAGAGAGAGAGAGAGAGAGAGAGAGAGAGAGAGAGAGAGAGAGAGAGAGAGAGAGAGAGACGGGGGAGGGGTGAGGGGGGGCGGGGGGAGGTGCAGGAGTTACAGGTGCCAAGTTCAGCAGAGACCAGTCTGTGTGGACCACAAGTTGCCTGATGCTTGGCTTGGTACTTCTGTGGTCTATGGTCCACTACACTTAAAAGGACTCGTGTTTTCACCTGTCACAGAACTCACCTCACCTATCATTCACCTGTTCATTCACCTATCAGACACGACTAGTTCATTTACCACTTACTCAGGACTAGTCCATTCACCTCTCACACAATTAAATTTGTAGGTTAGTTTAGCAATTTAAAAGCACTACAATCACCTTCTGCGGTTGATTGTTCAATAAATCACCGAATTATATGTTTAACAGATCTCTAACCCTGTCCATGGAGGACAGAAGAAAATCTATGGTATGCTGGTTAGCATTGTAAATGTGTGGCCACGTTTGTGGTAGAAAATAATAATAATAATAATAATAAAGAACAAAAACTTGTTACACAGGACTTGTTCATTCACCTCTCGCTGCTCACGTCTCTGGCACCGGACCATCACCACCTTCACTACACGAGGACAAAAAATAAAATATTACTATTCTCAAAGCACAGTACGACGGCCATAAACCAAGTCAAGCATTTATTTACGAGTCTCGTAATATCTCTCGTTCCCTCAGTCCCATGTCCAGTGGCACAGGTCGGTACAACAGCTGCTTCACTTTCTTCCAGGTCGGCGTTCGAAGGCTCAAGTATGTGGGCACTGGTCCCTTTTCTCCGTTCTCATATCCCACTTGTTAGTCTAATATCCCTTCCAAGTGTTATTGAGACACACGGATCTGGCGGTCATAATTATATTAAATGTGTAAAGACCAAGTTGTCTAATGACGTTTTGTAACGACCTAACGAGAACATATGATGGCTCTGTAATACGCTGGGTACAGTCATGTTGAGTGACCAGAGAATACAACGGCAAACAGAGGAATACAAATTAATACATAGAACGGCACACTGCACCTCCCTTTCTCACTGGTTCGGGGTCAGGAGACGTGTCAATAAAATATCCCATTGAACAACGACTGAAAGGTAGGGCCCAAGAGCTGAAGCACCTATAGGTCAGGACAACCCAGAGCCCCGCTGCCCTCCGGAACCGTCAGGCATTTTAGGAGGAAACACAGCGAGTAAATATGACTAGGTCTAGAAGAGGCCTATCCTGGATAGCCCTCCTCCAGGCCTATCTAGTCCTGGATGGAGGATATCCGGAGGCCTGGTCAGAGACCGGGCCGTGGGGACATTAATCCCCGGAATCTTCAACGGGTAGGTCAGAAGAAACAATGAGGAGTTCACCGACACGACAAGCGTCAAATTTGAAGTGGTTTTGCCTAACCAGAAGCGTATGAACTTAGACGACCAACTGACCTAAGTCGATGCTCAATACTTCCTGGATGCGTCAGTATTGGTGTGGTTTTAGTGTCACTAAACCGCAGGTAATCTGACGCAGTGGTAGAAACCGTCAAGACTGTGATGCACTATGAAGCTCAGTCAACCACCGTCGTATACACGTATCAAACACCACCACGTGATCAACCATTGTGTGTGAGTGGGCTGCGGTGGAGCTCAACACTCCATGAGTGAACATATTCTCGTGGTAATGGCCTATCTTGAGGTTATCTTGAGATGATTTCGGGGCTTAGTGTCCCCGCGGCCCGGTCCTCGACCAGGCCTCCACCCCCCAGGAAGCAGCCCGTGACAGTTGACTAACTCCCAGGTACCTATTTACTGCCATGTAACTGGTGCATCAGGGTGAAAGAAACTCTGCCCATTGTTTCTCGCCGGCGCCCAGGATCGAACCCGGGACCACATGATCACGCGCCCAGTGTTATGTCCGCTCAGCCACCGCTCCCTTGAAAGGTAGGGCCTGACCGTCTTCCACTACTGTGCTCACCTAATTGTCCTTGCCCGGGGGCTGAGCTTCGGCTCTCCAGTCCCGCCTCTCATCTGTTAATCAACCGCTATCCGCGGGTCCCCGAGCCTATGGGGCTCAACCATGCACATTTGAAACTATGTTTGGTTGTGGTTACCTGTATGTGATCAACTTGGCTGTTGGCACCTCCGCGTTCATTCCACTCTGGGATTTTGTTGTCCTCCAAAGAGGAGTAAAGAGCAGACCACTGCTGACTCCTGCTAGCAGGCAGAGTGTTTACCCTTCCATTACCTCAGGGTAAGCCTTACCCTACTCATTTACCCTGGAACGCCACCCACTAATTAGTTTACAACCAGGTGCTCAATTATTGGTGGGTGAAGGTGCGACAGCTGTCACAGCATCAATGACAGCTGTCAATCACAATGACAGCTGTCAATCACAATGACAATGGTCACTAATGAAGGACTAATAATTAAGTGGATTACGTTCAATATTTCAAATTGTGACACATCTACTATGTTAAAAATACAACGAATTAGTACTAATATACAGCACCGTAATACTGACGCCTTCCATGCGTCAGTATTACCGTTGTTTAGCAGCCCACCAAATCTACACGCCTTGATAGGTTTGGTGGGTTGCTTGGGTTTGTCCGCTTCTGGTTACAGGCAAGACAGTTGTATTTTGTACGGAGTGGCCAGTCCAGAGACCGGCCTGTCTTCACCGCTCAGAATTAACACTTGTGCCCTAAGAGGCTTAACCTTAAGTGTCCATAAATCATAGTCTTTACACGAGCTTGTATACATACTAACTCATGTAAAGCTTGTATCTATACTCGCACGAGTAGTGGAGAATACACAGGAGTAAGGGAGAGAATACACGAGAATCTACAGTTGAGAGGCGGGACCAAAGAGCCAGAGCTCAACCCCTCCGCATGCACAATTGGGTGAGTACGAGAGAGGAGAAAAGTAGCCGTAGGGACCAGGAGAGAGAGACAGCCAGACGCCCACTCTCCAAGCTCAAGGTCATATAAGGGACATGTGGCCGGATGATGCCTGGAACGCCGAGACTCGGTCCTCACTACTCCGGCCAGGGAAGGGACAGCGGTGGGTCGGTAAACCGGCCAGGGAAGGGACAGCGGTGGGTCGGTAAACCGGCCAGGGAAGGGACAGCGGTGGGTCGGTAAACCGGCCAAGGAAGGGACAGCGGTGGGTCGGTAAACCGGCCAAGGAAGGGACAGCGGTGGGTCGGTAAACCGGCCAAGGAAGGGACAGCGGTGGGTCGGTAAACCGGCCAGGGGAGGGACAGCGGTGGGTCGGTAAACCGGCCAAGGAAGGGACAGCGGTGGGTCGGTAAACCGGCCAGGGGAGGGACAGCGGTGGGTCGGTAAACCGGCCAGGGGTTCAATGGGGGGATGCCCACCTTTCCGTTCTCAGACTCTCAGTACCTCTTTGACCAGCGTGGTGTGTGCACGTCGCTCTCCTGCTCGACCCATCTGGCACGACCTCTACCAGTGTGAGTTGTGGCTTACTTTCCCAGCTTGACTGTCGCCAATGCGCAGCTGTCCTTCTGTGTCGCCATGGTGTAGCTGCCCTTCTGTGTCGCCATGGTGCAGCTGCTCTTCTGTATTGCCATGGTGCAGCTGCTCTTCTGTATTGCCATGGTGCAGCTGCTCTTCTGTGTCGCCATGGTGCAGCTGTCCTTCTGTGTCGCCATGGTGCACCTGTCCTGTGTCGCCATGGTGCAGCTGTCCTCCTGTGTCGCCATGGTGTAGCTGCCCTTCTGTGTCGCCATGGTGCAGCTGCTCTTCTGTATTGCCATGGTGCAGCTGTCCTTCTGTGTCGCCATGGTGCAGCTGTCCTTCTGTGTCGCCATGGTGCAGCTGTCCTCCTGTGTCGCCATGGTGCAGCTGTTCTTCTGTGTCGCTATGGTGTAGCTGTCTTCCTGTGTCGCCATGGTGCAGCTGTTCTTCTGTGTCGCTATGGTGTAGCTGTCTTCCTGTGTCGCCATGGTGCAGCTGTCCTCCTGTGTCGCCATGGTGCAGCTGTCCTCCTGTGTCGCCATGGTGCAGCTGTCCTTCTGTGTCGCCATAGTGCAGCTGTCCTTCTGTGTCGCCATGGTGCAGCTGTCCTTCTGTGTCGCCATGGTGCAGCTGCCCTTCTGTGTCGCCATGGTGCAGCTGTCCTTCTGTGTCGCCATGGTGCAGCTGTCCTTCTGTGTCGCCATGGTGCAGCTGTCCTTCTGTGTCGCCATGGTGCAGCTGTCCTTCTGTGTCGCCATGGTGCAGCTGTCCTCCTGTGTCGCCATGGTGCAGCTGTCCTCCTGTGTCGCCATGGTGCAGCTGTCCTCCTGTGTCGCCATGGTGCAGCTGTTCTCCTGTGTCACCATGGTGCAGCTGTTCTTCTGTATCGCTATGGTGTAGCTGTCTTCCTGTGTTGCCATGGTGCAGCTGTTCTTCTGTGTCGCTATGGTGTAGCTGTCTTCCTGTGTTGCCATGGTGCAGCTGCCCTTCTGTGTCGCCATGGTGCAGCTGCCCTTCTGTGTCGCCATGGTGCAGCTGCCCTTCTGTGTCGCCATGGTGCAGCTGCCCTTCTGTGTCGCCATGGTGCAGCTGCCCTTCTGTGTCGCCATGGTGCAGCTGCCCTTCTGTGTCGCCATCGTGCAGCTGCCCTTCTGTGTCGCCATCGTGCAGCTGCCCTTCTGTGTCGCCACGGTGCAGCTGCTCTTCTGTGTCACCATGGTGTAGCTGCCCTTCTGTGTCGCCATGGTGCAGCTGTCCTTCTGTGTCGCCATGGTGCAGCTGTCCTCCTGTGTCGCCATGGTGCAGCTGTCCTCCTGTGTCGCCATGGTGCAGCTGTTCTCCTGTGTCACCATGGTGCAGCTGTTCTTCTGTGTCGCTATGGTGTAGCTGTCTTCCTGTGTTGCCATGGTGCAGCTGTTCTTCTGTGTCGCTATGGTGTAGCTGTCTTCCTGTGTTGCCATGGTGCAGCTGCCCTTCTGTGTTGCCATCGTGCAGCTACCCTTCTGTGTCGCCACGGTGCAGCTGCTCTTCTGTGTCACCATGGTGTAGCTGCCCTTCTGTGTCTCCATGGTGCAGCTGCCCTTCTGTGTCGCCATGGTGCAGCTGCTCTTCTGTGTCGCCATGGTGCAGCTGCCCTTCTGTGTCGCCATGGTGCAGCTGCCCTTCTGTGTCGCCATGGTGCAGCTGCCCTTCTGTGTCGCCACGGTGCAGCTGCCCTTCTGTGTCACCTTGGTGCAGCTGCCCTTCTGTGTCGCCACGGTGCAGCTGCCCTTCTGTGTCACCTTGGTGCAGCTGCCCTTCTGTGTCGCCATGGTGCAGCTGCCCTTCTGTGTCGCCATGGTGCAGCTGTCCTTCTGTGTCGCCATGGTGCAGCTGTCCTTCTGTGTCGCCATGGTGCAGCTGTCCTTCTGTGTTGCCATGGTGCAGCTGTCCTTCTGTGTTGCCATGGTGCAGCTGTCCTTCTGTGTTGCCATGGTGCAACTGTCCTTCTGTGTTGCCATGGTGCAGCTGTCCTTCTGTGTTGCCATGGTGCAGCTGTCCTGTGTCGCCATGGTGCTTCTATCGCCATGTAACGATACATCAAATATTTCGTTAACCGAATGACAAATTTCGGTAAATTCCCAAAAGGCTGAATACTCTTTACTGGAACCTGAAGGCCCTTGATCAGCTGAAAACACTTATGTGTTGAATTGTTAGCAAGTAAATAATAATAATAATTCTCACCTACATTGGTTGGTGAGTTCACTGCCACTGCCGTCCACAGGATGGGTTTGAGGTTTTGTTATGCGGGTCAGTTATGTTACCCGATAACTTCTTCCATAAATCAACAATGGTTTTTCCAAACCAGTATTTACCCAGGCCTTCCCTAAATCTGAATCTATCCAATTTATATCCATTGTTTTGTGTTTTAATTTATGTGGATATTTAGTGCCTAATATGTTTCCATTTATTAAGCCCATTCATCCATACATTTCATTTATGTCACCCATTAAGCCTCGATTTTCTAGAGAATAAATTAAGCGGTCTTCCTATAGCTTAAGAACTCTACTATATGCTTGCATGTAGCAGTAAAGTAGTTCTGGACTCATAATCGCGAAACACGGGTTCGAATCCCGGCGGGACAGATATTCTTGGGCTTGTTTCGTTTCACCTAATGCTTCTGTTCACCTAGCAGTAAATAGGAACCCGGGAGTTAAGCAACGGTTGAGGGTTGCATCCTGTTAGGGGGGGGGGGTCAGTAGTTCCACCTTCTGAGAACCTCAATACAAGCTTAAAGCATGTGTATATATACGAATATATTTCATTCACGTGGACATTAGTTGTCGACGGTTCGAGGCTCGGAATCTGTGAGATGATCTAGTGCCGCCTCTCGTTGATCTATCAGGCTGTTTCTTCCTTGAACCGCTACTTTGTCAAGTGAGGTTTGAGGCTTTTGTGTTCCTGGACTCGTATTTGGTTCGTGGGAGTCAGTCTGGACTGTCTGTATGTGTAACTGTGTGTCCATGTGTTGGTAGGACTTGTCAGTGGGCATTTGTACCCACTGTGGGTTACGTAGGTGGGGTTGACCCCAAGTATAGTACTCAGTTATGTTGTAACTGAATTGATGCGCAAGTTGCACTGTATGCCTTCAAGGCATGGATTAGAATCTACAAGATAATATCAATATTTTTGGCGTTATTAGGCTACTATCTATTTAAATTTCTGAAGTAACATCTCTATTTCCCTTTCTGTAGGGCCACAATGAAAGTGACGGAGGCCCCGTGGGTGACGCTGATGGTGCTGATGTCGACCTGGCAGCCGACCGTCAGAGCCGACAAGCTGCCGACACTTCCTGATCAATACTTAGTCCCTGACCACAAGATAAGTGATCTTGATATCAGGTCGGTGGGCTCCACTCTACCACTCTCTCCTCCCGCCAAGTTACCGACGCCCCCTGTCCCTCTCCAGGTGCTGGACGCGCCCCCAGCGCCTGTCCCCACCTTCCCCCCTGCCATCCAGAGTGACGAGTCTACCCAAGCCAGAAGTGAACCGGCTGCCGTCCCTCCTAGCCCAGTCCTCCCGCTCAATGGTACGTTATTTTTTTTCCATGGGTATTCCTGAGAACTATCCTTGTGTGTGGTCATGGTTATCTTGAGGTTATCTTGAGATGATTTCGGGGCTTTTTAGTGTCCCCGCGGCCCGGTCCTCGACCAGGCCTCCACCCCCAGGAAGCAGCCCGTGACAGCTGACTAACACCCAGGTACCTATTTTACTGCTAGGTAACAGGGGCATAGGATGAAAGAAACTCTGCCCATTGTTTCTCGCCGGCGCCTGGGATCGAACCCAGGATCACAGGATCACAAGTTCAGCGTGCTGTCCGCTCGGCCGACCGGCTCCCGACCAATCAAGTCCCTAAGCCTCTGGCTGGCCCACTAAGTGTTGGCCCAATGGTTGGTGGCCTGCCATAAATCTTTACTTAATGAGTCCTTTTTTTTTTCTTGGTTATTTTTTCCTTGTCATTAAGTTCAAAGGAAATACAGTTGCTAAATACGGATCTAAGCTTTGTAGGCCAATTGCTTGCCGACACAATCCTCCATGACAGAGGAAATTGGTAGAAGTGCAGAATTTAAGTTAAAAATAAATAACTCAACTTTTAAGTTGAGTTATTTATTTATAACTTCATTTATTTATAACTTTAAAACTTATATTATTTATTTATAACTTATAAATAACTTCAACTTTTTATAAAAATAAATAACTTTTAACTCAAATAAATTTGAGTTAAAAATAAAATAAATAATTGAGAGATAAATAAATGTTTGTACATTTAGAAATGACATTGTTTACAGAATTACAAGTACATTATTTAGTAAAACAATAGATAATAATAATACTATTAATAGCCACACACTGATCATTATGTTAATACACTCAATATAATCATGAAATTATTAATTTAGTTTGTTAAACAAGACACAGAACCGTTCCAGTGTTCGGTTCACAAACGAGTGCTCCCGGGTTCCATCCTCGAGCAGGGCGAGAGACATTTGGAATACATTTCTTTACACCTGATGCCTCTATCCCCCCCCCCCCCCTAGGAGTAAATAGGTACCCGGGGGAGAGACAAGTGAATCCACCCTGTGGGTCTCGCTCTGGAAAAGCCCCATTCATTGGCCCCCAGAGGACCTCCATAAGCCTAACGGCTTTGTGTCCCTTAACAATAGGAAACCATTAAGGTGCTACAGTACTGGTTGTGTCCCGCAGGGCTCTACGATGTTCCCAAGGCTGAGACCATCCCACAGACCAGCCAGGGGTCTTGTGAAGCAAAGACCGTTGTGGTCACCTCCAGGGACCTTGTGGTCTCAACCAGCGTCTCCATCTCCCAGGTCAGTCTTCGGGGATGAGAGAGAGAGAGAGAGAGAGAGAGAGAGAGAGAGAGAGAGAGAGAGAGAGAGAGAGAGAGAGAGAGAGAGAGAGAGACAGAGTGTTTAAGATGTATTACTGTATGAATATATTTACCCAAAGGTGATCAAGTCATCTTAGTGTTTGTGTAAACACTGATATGCTCTCCTGATAATTATCTTAGCTATTGGTTGGTATTGCCACAGCCTCGCCTTGATCCCAGATGGTGCAAGTGGTTGGGCACCTTTCCTTCCCTCCGTCCTCCCTTGTCCTCACACCCCAAGCTTCTTATCCTCATACCCTAGCTCCTTGTCCTCATACCACAGCTCCTTGTCCTCATACCCCAGCTCCTTGTCCTCATACCCCAGCTCCTTATCCTCATACCCAGTTCCTTGTCCTCATACCCCAGCTCCTTGTCCTCATATCCCTTCCAAGCACAATACAGGCGTACTAACTTAGGGCTTTCTCTTAATAAATACCTTATCCATGTCTTCTTGAACTGGAATAACCAATGAGCGCAGAGACTAAGCTGGTATAGTGATCCAGTGTTAATGAACGATGTTGTTGTTCTGTGAAGGTGTTCATCCCCTCGACCGTGGTCCAGCGAGTCACCTCTACCAGAGTCCAGCTCCAGACCTCCTACGTCACCGTCCAGGCCCCACCCCAGGTCAGTACTCTGGAAATCAACTGCCTACACCGCGTCTGATTGTTAAGAGATTCAGCCAAGTCGCTTCCAGCTTGGTTTGGGTTCGGTTTGGTGTTGCACTTATAGGGCCTTTCAACCTCTGGAAGATTATTAAGGTCACCACAAGTGCTTACTGACCTTCCAGCAAGTATACTTTAGTCTTGAACATAGTCTAGGGGTAAACTCTCATTGTATTTACACCGTGTAAACTCAGTGTAAACTCTTAGTGTTTGTACACTGAGTAAAGTGTTTTTCACTCCTAAACAAACGGTTCAGCAGCCGGATTAGCGATCAGTGGGCCGCTGTATACGAGGGCAGAGTCCCTTCCTCCCGGGTAAAGCTGCTACCCATCTTCGCTTTAATGGAAGTCCATTCCATCCAGCGGTCGACCCCACAGACGCTTTTATAAATTTTTACATGATGTTAATTCAAAACGGGAATTTTCTCAAATATAAATTAATATTATAATATATTAGCATATTGTGTATATATAGGCATAGGTTAGGTTAGGTGTTTAGGTTCTGTTGGCGATTATTTGTATTTGTAGTACGTGGGTGAAGCATTTATAGCGTTGTGATTCGAACAAAATTCGTCAGTGAAGAACTTGTTCCAGAAGTGTTCGAACATCAACAGTTGTGAGTCGTGTATCAACCGTTTTTCATTCATAAACAGGGGGTTTGGCGGGTGCATGGAATCACTTATGGGTCTTTGTTTGGAGGACGGGCTGAGCGCTGGGTCTACTACGTCAGCCCGTCCTCCAAACAAAGATCCAAAAGTGATTCCGTGCACCCGCCAAACCCCCTGTTTATGAATGAAAAGCGGTTTACACACGACTCACAACTGCTGACGTTCGAACATATCCGGAACAACTGCTTCACTGACGAATTTTGTTCGAATCACAACGCTATAAATGCTTCACCCACGTACTACAAATACAAATAATCGCCAACAGAACCTAAACACCTAACCTAACCTAACCTATGCCGATATATGCACAATATGCTAATATATTGTAATATTAATTTATACTTGAGAAAATTCCCGTTTTGAATGAACAGCATATTAAAATTTATGAATGTGTCTGTGGGGTCGACCGCTGGATGTAATGGACTTGAGTCGAGGACGGGTTGACTACGTCGGTTCTTCAGCGGTGAGTCAATCTACGCAAGAGACAGCCCGTCCTCATCAGCAAAGGTCAAATACTCGTTAATCCATCAGCCAAAAAAATCTCTGTTTAGGAAAACTTTGTTTACATACAGTCCATCCTCATCAACAAAGGTCAAATGCTCGTTAATCTAGCCGCCAAACCCCCTGTTGATGGATATAAATATTTTTAGTCCAACTCGCACGATGTCGTTAGAACACCTCTCAAACATCGTTTCACTGTTAGAACTGCACCTGTGTAAATGCTTTATTTACGTAGTTTAATTACAAGTAATTGATGACAACCTTAACACATAAATTACTCTTATTTAGGTCTACCTATACACTAAAATTCTTATATATATATATATTATATATTACAAAATACAGTGATGTCATCAACTCTTATAGGATTTTAATTTTTTTTAAATATTTGAAAGTGACGATATAATTGCAAGTTTGTTGTGCCATGTTGCAGGTGGTGACGTCACGATTGGTGGAGACCCAGTACTTCACTGTGACCAGAACCAATCCGGTTCTCCAGACGGTCATCAGCGTCACCACCCAGTACCAGCCCCAGTACGTCACAACCACCCAGATCCAGTACGTCCCCAACACCGCCTGCGCCTCCGCCCCGTCCAAAGGCTACTCCTACCAGGCCCCTGAAGGCAGCTACTCGTACCCGGCTCCTGGAGGCGGCGGGGCGGACACCGGCAGTGTCCTGCCCACCGGGTCTCTCCAGAGCGGAAGCGTGGTGCCAGCGCCGGACGGCTACGTCAGTAGCTCCTTCAGCAACAACGGCTTCAACGGACCGTTCTACGGCCCGTTCTACGCCAGGCCAGTGCCACATCCCCAACAAAGCTGGAAAAAGGGATTTTTTGCCAAGTGGGGATTTTAAGATGATAATGTTGGCTGGTTCCACCAAGGATGCCTTAGTAAATGACTACTTCTAGACCTTCTTCACTTCATTACGTACATGGCTTGTTGCTCTAGTGTAGATAAGGATTTTCTACAGCCGGGATAGTTCAATGGAACACGACAAATACAACGTTAATGTTGATTTTGTTTGATACAACGTTGCAGTTCCGTTCAGTGTGTGTGTATGTGTGTGTGTGCTCACCTAATTGTACTCACCTAATTGTGCTTGCGGGGGTTGAGCTTTGGCTCTTTGGTCCCGCCTCTCAACCGTCAATCAACTGGTGTGCAGGTTCCTGAGCCTACTGGGCTCTATCATATCTACATTTGAAAATGTGTATGGAGTCAGCCTCCAACCACATCACTGCCTAATGTGTGTGTGTTCTGGGAAGAATACCAAAAACTACAAAGGAATTGTTTGAAGTCTGATGGGTTGTTGTCAATGTGTAGACGTATATAAAGTTGATGTTGTTTACCGAGTTTTATATATTCCCCATTACTCCTGCAGCAAAACTGATCACTGTTTACCACTCACAGGCCCCAAGCGTCTGCCCCTCCACCCATGGACAGACAGACAGACACTTTCTGTTATAGATATAGATGGCTTTGTTTAATCCCCGTCACAGCAGAATCCATATTTAAAAGATTACACTAATAAAGCAATAAATCTTTAACAACCGACAGGTGAAGCAGCACACAACACCTGTAGACACTCAGGAAACAGCTGTTCATCATAACAAAGGCATAAACATATACAAAGAAAATCTTACGTTGAGGCCTTGAGACAAGGGCGATCGTCTAAAGAAAATTATGCTCTTGGGATTAGTCTTCTGAGGCCTACCTGAAGGGGCCGCCAACCTCACAGGTACTCTGACCACAGAGTACCTGTGAGGCGCACCAGTACACAAGGGTAACTATGTCGCTCGAAATAGATGACACAAGTTTGTCCATATCTAAGGCTTTTGTGACCAATTAAGCTGTTTTTGTCAGTCTTTAGCAAGCATATATTGGCAGTTGGGGAATGCTTTGCCTTCCCTGCTTGCCCACTCCTCCGACTCACGACCGAGGGTCCCGGGTTCGATCCCCGTGCGGGACAGAGAGGGTTGGGTACGTTTCCTTTATCCTAATGCCCTCCGTTCTCCCTAGCAGTAATACAGGTATCCGGGAGTTAGGCAACTATTGTGGCATGCATCTTACAGCTTCCTGAGTGTAGGTTGACAAGAATAACAAAAAATTATATTGATGCTGTATCTCGTGGATACAGCATCTCCCTTCCTCTCCTCCTGGCTTATTACAGCATCATCCTTCTACTTCTGTTTAATACAACTTCCTCACCTCATCTTGGTTTAATAAAACTGGTCTATCGGGTCGTTAGTCGCATACGACCGTGAGTCGTCACCGTCGTTGGCGCCACGACGCAGGAGGGCGGATAGCAGCAGGTACGACGCAGCGACAGCCCAACCCGTCCTCCTAATAACACGTCGCATTTTGACGTATACTCCACCTAAGGCCAAAAACTGTCGTACTAGAAAACGGTAGTGACTCGCGAAAATGACATACTGCCCTGTTTTCTGTTTTGGGTCTTCCGGTAGGTTAGGGAAAGGGCACTTTAGCACTGACAGTTTCCTGACGTTTGGAAACCTACGGTGGACGGGCTGACAGCTGACGCCCCACTACATCACTTCCCGGGAACACCCAGCTGGGTGGCTCGTTCCAGCCCCATCAGGAACGTGTAAGCAGCAAGCCAGAGAACGGCTCCTTGTAGTGTGATGTGAGTTTAGAACCTGAGTGCTGTGTAATCCCGCAATCCCGCAACCCGTTCTCGCACTTGCTTAAAGTCAATATTGGCTTATTTAATAAGTGCATATGTGCCATACTAATTGATTGTGAATATTTTAGTTTACCTTGAAAAGCTTCATAGAAAACACCGACCTCACCTAACCCTCTTAGTATGTTAAGATAAGCATCTTATTGCTTCTTATTTACAATTATTACTTAACCTATACCCGGTCGTTGGTGATCTGATAACTGATTGGTCGCCATCGCTCTTGTTAAGACCCACCGTGAGAACCTTTCAAAATGTGTCACACCTTGAAGGGGATATAGTTCATGAGTGATTTGACCCATCTAATCTGGATCTTGACTGAGAGAACGAGTCACGTTCATCAGACTACCATTTAGTTTTTTTTTTTTTTTGCGTGAACAAGGAGGTAAACTGGCCTTGTGTGTTTCCGATTATAGTCTACACGCCGGCGAGAAACAAAGGGCAGAGTTTCTTTCACCCTATGCCCCTGTTACCTAGCAGTAAAATAGGTACCTGGGTGTTAAGTCAGTTGTCATGCATGGGCTGCTTACCCCTGGGGGTGGAGGCCTGGTCGAGGACCGGGCCGCGGGGACACTAAAAAAAAAAGCCCCGAAATCATCTCAAGATAACCTACACTGGTAGTTGGAGGGATTGGTTGGGAGACAGTGTGGCTCCTCAAGTATGTTTATTGAGACAAGAAGGAAATACATCTCAAAGGGATAGAGTAGCTTAGGCTATTTCTACCCCCCCCCCCATGTTGGCTCCTCACCAGCTCCTTGGGAACGAATTGCCGAGTGGTTGGTAGTTATTGTTGTGAAACTTGTTAACCAGCTGAAGATTCCTTAGTTGATGTACTTAGCGGTAAACTTAAATAAACGTCTGGTATGAAAACGTGTCTTTCCACCAGACCTGTGCCATGGTACTGTGTACGGTAAACTGTGACCTATGGTGCTCGGACACTATAGTACTGTGTACAATACCCTGTGACCTATGGTGCTCGGACACCATAGTACTGTGTACAGTACCCTGTGACCTATGGTGCTCGGTCACCATAGTACTGTGTGCAGTACCCTGTGACTATGGTGCTCGGACACCATAGTACTGTGTACAGTACCCTGTGACCTATGGTGCTCGGACACCATAGTACTGTGTACAGTACCCTGTGACAATGGTGCTCGGACACCATAGTACTGTGTACAGTACCCTGTGACTATGGTGCTCGGACACTATAGGTCACACTTTCCGTGACCTTTTTTTTTTTTTTTTTTTTTTTTTTTTTTTTTTTTATTATTTTCTACCACAGACGTGGCCACACATTGAGTTTCCGTGACCTAACAGTACAAGCAGGAGTCGGAATGATCAAAGTTGACCACTCGATCTCCTGAAGGCTTGAGGCTAACCTCAGTAAAGTTATACCTTGGTAAGGGTTCCTGGGAGTGTGAGCTGCTGCTCCTCTGGCTTTCATATGGGCTTCCAGGATAATCTTACAGGAAGCCTGTCATATGCAAATTGGCTGCATTGCACGCGAAGGTACTCTTAAAATATGCAATCGTATATCTATTGTCATGAGACTATGAACGTAGGTAGGCACTAGAAACTGATATATAAAAAAGGAAAAATATAATATCACATGTATAATACATATACAAAACTGGCATCAATTATTTTTTTATACACGGTAAAAAAAAATTATCGTAGCTTCACTTATCCGGCTAAATGGAGCGTCAGTGTCCAATTTCAACGGCTGAGGGAGCACACTGAGTACTGGTACATGGCTGAGTACATGGCTACAAGTTGTACCTGTAGCCATGTTGACCAGGGGAGCCAGCAACAACAATGCCACCACCAGTGATGACACCACCACCGCCAACACCACCAGTGATGACACCACCACCGCCAACTCCACCAGTGATGACACCACCACCGCCAACACCACCAGTGATGACACCACCACCACCACTACCGCCGCCACACTGGGCGGGGATGGTGACGGTGACAAACTGCTGTTGGGTCTTGGTGAGCGTCCTGACCTCCGAGACCGGAAAGTGTGTGGTGAGGGTCTGTGTGAAGTACCGGGGCTCCTGAATGGTCCGAGTCACCTGGTCTCGAACCGTCTGGGTTTGAACCACCGTCTGGAACACTGTCTTCACCTGTTGGGGAGGAAATTGGGACATTCAGAGATCAGTAGTGATAGCAGCTCGTCCTAATAATCAAAGGTAAAATGCTTGTTAATCCTGCCGATGAAACCCCTTGTTAATGAATCAACTGTACACGACTCACAGCTGACGACGTTCGAACTATTCTCGAACAGTGCTTCACTTTATTTCTGTGTTCGAGCCGCACCTCTATAAACAACCCGTCCTCAGGCCAAGTCCATTTCATCCAGTGGTCGACCCTAAAGACGCATTCATCAATTTGAACATGCTGTTCATTCAAACTATGAATTTTCTCAAACATAATTAATAGTTACATATATTAGGTCTGTGAATATTTTGGTATTGGTTAAGTTAGGTGTTTAGGTTCAGATGGCGATTATTTGTATTTATAGTACGTGGGTTGCAGAATGGTCTACAACCCACAGAATGCGTTAACATTCTACAACTGCAAAATGGTCTGAGAATGGGTTGGAGAATCTACACACCTAACCTAACCTAACCTACGCCTAATTAAACATAAAATTTTAATGTATAATACAGTTAATTTAAAGCTGAAAAACATATTTTAAATGCGCAGTACGATCAAATTAATACATGTGTTCTTGGGGTCGACCACCGGATAAAGGAGCATGATAGACTGAAGAAACTAACCACAAATATCCCTCATGCTCAGCTTGCTGCTAAATTAAGCATCATAGAACACATTCACAATATACATACTAAAAACAACACCGCACAGACCATATACACTGACGGATCACTCAATACAGCTACAGGGAGGGCAGGAAGTGCTGTTATTGCCCATCAGCCCGATGGCAGCACAATTCAAAGGAATATAAGAATTAGTAACTGGGCATCCACAATGCAAGCTGAGTTGGTAACAATACGGTTAGCACTCGAAATTATTGACAACACCGAAGTAGACAGCCTAATTATTTCCGACTCCCTTTCCTCACTACGAGCAATTAACAGTTTTCAATCAAGTAATAACGTGCTTGTCTCAGACGCCAGACATAAATATGTTTGTTTACTATTTATCCCCTTGCATACTTAACAAGAGGGTAAATATAAAAATGTTGTGGATTCCTTCTCACATTGGCCTACAGGAATATAATAAAGTTGACGCTCTTGCTAAGGCTGCAGTAAATAAAGACAGTGTTGAACGGAATCTTGAGTTATCAAATAGGTCTCTTAAAAGTGTCATTAGACGAGAACTCTTGGATGAATTTGAAGAAAGTAGAAGAGTGCAAACTGGAACTAGCAGGTCCATTGTTTATCACAATGAAATGTGTGAAGTAAAACATGTGTATGGGGTAAGTAACAAAATAACAGATGTTGTCACAGCTCGAATAAGACTTGGCTACAAGTATCTCTGGCAGTTCGGCTTGTATAGGGATCTAGATGAAGTAAAGTGTAAAGTGTGTGGACAAAGACAGGGGCATTGGTTAGAGGCTGTTGGCGGAGGGCAAGACTAAGAGAGATGTCATGAGATGTTTTATTGGAAATGTCATTGATGATTCTAGTGAAACTGCAAGCAGGAGCTGTTATCCTATATCAGCCTATCTGAAGCCTGCCCCCCTAGAGAATCATTTATTTAATGAGCTTATTATCTGTATCTATTAGCAATAAACTAACTTTAATGGTAAGTAACTATCATATAAGGAACAGGAGGAGGAAAATGCCTAACGTGTACCAGAGCCTTCATATAATAAGCTGACTTTATTTCACGCTTTTTAACGGATTTAACAATCAATCCAGATCTCTCTCTCTCTCTCTCTCTCTCTCTCTCTCTCTCTCTCTCTCTCTCTCTCTCTCTCTCTCTCCTCACCTGGTTATTCTGCAGCGTCCGTGTGATGAACTGAACATGTGTAGTGGTGGAGACTTGGAACCTCGTAGAGGTTGAGACTTGAAACCTCGTAGTGGTGGAGACCTGGAACCTGGTTGAAATGACCGTCTCCGTCACCCGTTGCACCTGCGTCTGCGTCACCCGCGTCACTTGCGTCTGCGTCAGGTGGTGCGTGTCGGTGATGATCTTGGCCCGTGTGACGTAGTTGGTCTCCGTCAGCAGCTGCGGGAGGAGAAACACTGTGTTCTGACACGGTACACCAGCACGGTCTTCTTCTCACTTCAGTGTTGTGTTGCGTCTCCTGTGGTATGTTGTGTCTCTTGTGTTGCGTCTCCTGTGGTGTGTTGTGTCTCTTGTGTTGCGTCTCCTGTGGTGTGTTGCGTCTCCTGTGGTGTGTTGTGTCTCTTGTGTTGCGTCTCCTGTGGTGTGTTGTGTCTCTTGTGTTGCGTCTCCTGTGGTGTGTTGCGTCTCCTGTGGTGTGTTGTGTCTCTTGTGTTGCGTCTCCTGTGGTGTGTTGTGTCTCTTGTGTTGCGTCTCCTGTGGTATGTTGTGTCTCTTGTGTTGCGTCTCCTGTGGTGTGTTGCGTCTCCTGTGGTGTGTTGTGTCTCTTGTGTTGCGTCTCCTGTGGTATGTTGTGTCTCTTGTGTTGCGTCTCCTGTGGTGTGTTGTGTCTCTTGTGTTGCGTCTCCTGTGGTGTGTTGTGTCTCCTGTGGTGTGTTTCGTCTCCTGTGGTGTGTTTCGTCTCCTGTGGTGTGTTGCGTTTCCTGTGGTGTGTTTCGTCTCCTGTGGTGTGTTGCGTCTCCTGTGGTGTGTTGTGTCTCCTGTGGTGTGTTGCGTCTCCTGTGGTGTGTTTCGTCTCCTGTGGTGTGTTGCGTCTCCTGTGGTGTGTTTCGTCTCCTGTGGTGTGTTTCGTCTCCTGTGGTGTGTTGCGTCTCCTGTGGTGTGTTTCGTCTCCTGTGGTGTGTTGTGTCTCCTGTGGTGTGTTTGGTCTCCTGTGGTGTGTTGCGTCTCCTGTGGTGTGTTGCGTCTCCTGTGATGTGTTGTGTCTCCTGTGTTGTGTTGTGTCTCCTGTGTTGTGTTGCGTCTCTTGTGTTGTGTCTCCTGTGTTGTGTTGCGTCTCCTGTGTTGTGTTGCGTCTCCTGTGGAGTTTTGCGTCTCCTGTGTTGTGTTGCGTCTCCTGTGTTGTGTTGAGTCTCCTGTGCTGTGTTGCGTCTATACTTCCGTGATTGAAGTCCCCCATTCCCATGATGAGCAGATGGGATCTATTTCTACAGGCAGTAGAGGCTGTCCTCTCACTTATAGTGTTAACTGCCATGTTGTTGTTGTCATACTCTTGCCTTGGTCTTCTGTCATTGGGTGGAGGGTTATACATCACTGCTACTACTACTATAGGTCCTCCCATTGTTTTGGTGCCTGTTAGTCTCTGAATCCCTTGCAACCTGGGATAGCCAACTCCATGGAACTCCATTCCTTTCTTATTAGTAGGGTGGGCCTTATTCTTATTATTAGGTATTAGGAGGTGGGCCACTCCACCTCCTCCCCTTACTTCCCTCTCTTTCCTTATTACAGTGTAGTCCTGGGGGAAACACTGCATTTGTTAGGATTTCTGAGAGTTTTGGTTCTGTGAGTCTGATTACATCTGGGTTCATGTCTTGTGCTCTTTCCCTTAGTTCACTTGCTTTGCTTGTAAACCCATCTATTTTCGAGTACATCACCCTGAAACTGACTCTCTTCTGTCCTTTCTCAGTTTATGTTCGTTCCTCTGAAGCAGGGAAACAGAGAGGGGTCTGGAAAGGGGATCTGGGGAAACTAGGGTGTTTTTTTTTTTTTTTAGTAAAGAGGAAGGAGAGGCATAGGTGAAGGGAAGTATAGAAGTGGGAAATACAGTGAGAGGTATGAAAGCAGGCGGGCTGTCCGCCTTGCTGACACGATGTGTGGGTGTTGGCAGCTAGCTAAGCTGGCTCCCTCTTGTCAGGGATCTGTGAGTGTGTGAGAGGTTCTTCACATGTGTTTCACCATATCTGGATGTCTATAGATGAATACTGTGTAGCATTCATATATATACACTCCGATGCTTCCACACATGTTGTTCTGTTTAAGGCTCTTTATTTCATTATTATTATTATTTATCGAGTTGTTCATACATGCATATTATTTATCGAATTGTTCATACATGTATGTATATATGTGTATGTACCTTACCTTGAGGTTACCTTGAGGTGCTTCCGGGGCTTAGTGTCCCCGCGGCCCGGTCATCGACCAGGCCTCCTGGTTGCTGGACTGATCAACCAGGCTGTTAGACGCGGCTGCTCGCAGCCTGACGTATGAGTCACAGCCTGGTTGATCAGGTATCCACTGGATAAGCACCTCCAAAGGATACCTGATCAACCAGGCTGTGACTCATACGTCAGGCTGCGAGCAGCCGCGTCTAACAGCCTGGTTGATCAGTCCAGCAACCAGGAGGCCTGGTCGATGACCAGGCCGCGGGGATACTAAGCCCCGGAAGCACCTCAAGGTAACCTCAAGGTAAGGTACATACACATATATACATACATATACTCACACATTCACATATTCATACATATATATATATATATATATATATATATATATATATATATATATATATATATTTACATATACATATATATCCATACATACATACACATATACACACACATATGCATACATATACACATACATACTCAGTTTTCCAATTATGGGGGAAGGATATCTGGTCAGTATCTCATCTGGGAATTATATACTGTGGGGCGGGGTTTTCATCCAGAGAATCGAGGCTCTTGGGCCACCAGCTGTGGGAGCGGGGCGTCTCATCTTGGAGCAATCTTTCTAACATTGGGTCCTCTAACATTTGGATGGTGTTCCACACCCTGATGGCTTGGTGCTGCAGTCTGATGTTTAGTGGCTGTATGTTCAGGAGTTCGTGGAGCTCCTGGATTGTCTGATCATATGGTGGACTGTGTTTTGCTGCTCTCCTTAGCGCCTTATTTTGTACTGCTTGCAGTTTCTGCATGTTAGTTTTCTTTATGGTGTGTAGTGGTACTGGGGGATACTCAAGATGCGGCCGAACTAGAGCCTTATATAAGTGGATCTGAATGTTAGTACTGAGGCTTCGGAATCTTCTCAATTTTCCTAAGGCGACTTTGGCTTTGTTTAGTCGGCCCCTTAAATGAATTTGTATCCCTGTTCTATTTATCATAAGTCCCAGTATTCTGCCTACCTTCGCATATTGGATCGGATGGTTGTTAAGGATGATGGGGTCCGGGTTTCTTTTCGCAATGTGTATTATCTGAAACTTTTGTTTGTTGGTGCTAATTTTCCATTGCTTCTCAAAGTTGTTTATGAGTTCAATTGCTGCCTTGGTCTTGTCGGTTAGTAGCGGCTTTGATGGTCCCGGTTGGCATATTATTTGGGTGACATCGTCAGCGTATGTGATGTGTTCTCCTTGTTGGGGTAGGTTAGCTGTATATATGTTGAATAGAGTGGGGGAGAGGCAGCTTCCTTGAGGTACTCCACTTTTCAGTTCTATTACGTCACCCAAGTAGCTGCCGATATTAAGCCTAGCAGTTCTGTTGTCAACAAAGCTGCAGAGAGTAGCAGTAAATCTCTCAGGAAGTCCTAGTTCAGATATCTTATATTTTAGGCCTGTGTGCCACACTTTGTCGAAGGCTTTCGAAACGTCTCTAAGCACTATATTACACTGATCTTTTTTCGACACTGCATTGGCTATATGCTCGTAGATCAGGGCTATAGCTGTATGGGCCCCTCTGCGGTTTCTAAACCCATGCTGCCTGGTGTTATACTTCTCTTCCTCTTCCATGTACTTCACAAGTCTCTGATTGATAATTTTTTCGAATATTTTACCTGGTACTTCGAGGAGGGAAATTGGCCTGTAGTTTTCAGTGTGGTGCTAGGGTATGTGGTGCCTGGGAGGATCTGGTATGAAGAGGGAGGTGGAGGAGGGAGGGCATGGAGAGGGGGAGGCTTGGGGGGTGGGGGAGAGGGGGGGGCCTGGGGGGTGGGGGAGAGGGGGAGGCCTGGGGGTGGGGGAGAGGGGGAGGTGGGTGAGAGGGGGATGGGTGAAAGGGGAAGGTTTGGGGGGTGAGAGGGGGAGACTTGGGGGGAGTGTGAGAGAAGGGGAGGCTTGGGGAGAAGGGACGAGGGAGGGCTTGGGGAGAAGTGGGGGCTTGGATGGGCTGAAGAGGAGGGTGGGCTTGGAGGTTGGGGGTGGTTTGGATAGAGGGCTGAGGGGGGTGAGGAAGAGGGGAGGGCTGAGGGGGGTGAGGAAGAGGGGAGGGCTGAGGGGGGTGAGGAAGAGGGGAGGGCTTAGGGGAGTGAGGGAGTAGGGAGGGCTTAGGGGGGTGGGGGAGAAAGAAGGGCTTTGTGAGGTGGGGGAGAATGGAGGGCTTGGAGGTGGGGGAGAAGGGAGGGCATGGGGAAGAAGGAGGGCTGGGGGGAGCAGGGAGGTCCTGGGGAAAGGGGGAGGGGGTGAGAGGGGGAGGAGACCCTTGGTGGGCACCAAGTGAGGGCTGGTAAGGGTTGAGACAGGTAGGACGTCTATTGGGTGGAAGGTGGGCCGGGGGGGGTGGTGCTTCTCTCACTGTGGCTGTTGAACTGCTCGTGGAGGGTTCCCCACTCCCATCTGGGACTGTAGGGTTCAGGGCTATGGTTCCCTGATTCATTTCTTTTCTTTCTCCCTGCGCTCCTTCCTCACATGTGCCACCCTCATTCTCTGGTCCCTTGTCATATCCCTCTGCAGGAATATTTATTTTGAACTTCAGTTCATTTATTAGTCCGCTCTTCCATGCCAACAATTCCTCTTTTGTGTTCTTGCTTGTGAATATTATACCTTTATCAGTCGGTTTCTGTCCTTGTTGTACTGTCCAAGCCTGAAAAACCTTTTCAATATTCTGGTCAGCCCTCTCCATATTTACCCCTTTAAGGATCTCATTAACTGCGTTTTTGTCCTTGTCTCCTCTCCGCCGGACTGGACCCTGTTTGCTCCTTAATGTCTACTATTACTACTGCTCTTTTTCGCTCTATCAGGCAACATGGTGTGTTGCATCTCTCGTGTTGTGTTGTATCTCCTGTGGTGTGTTGCGTCTCTTGTGTTGTTTTGGTCTCAAATTTGGTACACGTAGGATAAGTCTCAACATGCAGGATAAATTCCTATAAACTGGATTATTTAAGATTCAGGAAAAAATACCTGGGTAAATAGTGGTTTTGAAACAGTACTCATATCAGGACCAACTTGTCAGGTATCATTGAGAAGGTCGGCTCGGAACGTCGAAATGATAAATGTCGCGTTGTTCTTATGGGCATCGAGGATTATTCTGCAACTTCACGTGATCATCGAGGATTATTCTGCAACTTCACGTGATCATCGAGTATTATTCTGCAACTTCACGTGATCATCGAGGATTATTCTGCAACTTCACGTGATCATCGAGGATTATTCTGCAACTTCACGTGATCATCGAGGATTATTCTGCAACTTCACGAGATCATCGAGGATTATTCTGCAAGTTCACGTGATCATCGAGTATTATTCTGCAACTTCACGTGATCATCGAGGATTATTCTGCAAGTTCACGTGATCATCGAGGATTATTCTGCAAGTTCACGTGATCATCGAGGATTATTCTGCAACTTCACGTGATCATCGAGGATTATTCTGCAAGTTCACGTGATCATCGAGTATTATTCTGCAACTTCACGAGATCATCGAGGATTATTCTGCAACTTCACGTGATCATCGAGGATTATTCTGCAACTTCACGTGATCATCGAGGATTATTCTGCAACTTCACGTGATCATCGAGGATTATTCTGCAACTTCACGTGATCATCGAGAATTATTCTGCAACTTCACGTGATCATCGAGAATTATTCTGCAACTTCACGTGATCAGTTTCTCGCCTGCCTTTGCCTTCAAGAGTCATCCGTTCTCACGATTTGTCAAGCGTCTAATATGTAGTGGTTTTGTGTCGCCAGAAGCGTAGAATTTGCGGTGGAATAAGCGTGAGGATAGGATGTACCTTCACTTGATCTCTCTCTCTCTCTCTCTCTCTCTCTCTCTCTCTCTCTCTCTCTCTCTCTCTCTCTCTCTCTCTCTCTCTCTCTCTCTCTCTGTCTCTCTCTGTCTCTCTCTCTCTCACTCTCTGTCTCAATCTCTCTCTGTCTCTCTCTCTCTCTCTCTCTCTCTCTCTCTCTCTCTCTCTCTCTCTCTCTCTCTCTCTCTCTCTCTCTCTCTCTTTCTCTCCCAACTGGCCGCCTGCACCCTCTGAATTCCCTTTTCCTCTTGACCCATCTACCTGTCCCTTGCTCTCTCTGGCCTACTTCTGTCCCACTTAATATACTTTCCCTATTGTCCCCATTCTCACTAGCCCATCTGAACCAGGTTCCTCCCCCAGACTCACCTGCGTCAGGTTCCTCCCCCAGACTCACCTGCGTCTGCGTCTGGATGATGGGGGGACGACGGAGGTGACAACGTCCCTGTGGACGAGCGTGGTCGGGTAAATCCGGGTTTCGGTGATGTGCTTGAAGACGGTAGTGGGGATGGCCCGGGTCCTGGTGCTGATGACTGTGGTCGGCACCAGGCGAGTGGCTGTCACTATTGACACCTCAACACTGGCCTGGCACCCTCCTCCTTCTCCTCCTCCTCCTCCTCCTCCTCCTCCTCTTCCTCCTCCTCCTCCTCTTCCTCCTCCTCCTCCTCCTCTGCCTAAGCCGCCGCCAGGAACGGACTGAACCTAGGGAGGGATGCAGTATGTTAATATCGTCTTATTGCTGTCTAATTCTGGCTTAACGATGCCCTATACTCTCAATGTTGTTCTAATTCTGCCATAATGCTATTTTATACCGATTTAATTATGCTCTAATGCTATGTTAATGCTGTCTTATACTGTCCTAATAACCCCTTCCATCATGGAGATCTCCCTCAAGAAGCATGAAATGAAATAAAATTCAAATTTCGGATGTATAAAACGGGGCACGAGGGAGAACTGCGATATTTAGTCGTTGACAACAATTATGAAACATAATGACAAACTTTCCTCTCAAATATGACATATGGAACAGGATTAAGATCTAAAATAATCAATATATTAATGCAAAAGCCTCTTTGCATATATATATATATATATATATATATATATATATATATATATATATATATATATATATATATATAATGCACAACTTGCCTAAACACGCAAGAGAAGTTATACAACCTTAGAACACTTTCCCACCAGGAGATTCGAACCCTAGCCAGCACAGAAGCCTTACAGCAACTGGCATAACTGGTACGTCTTTAACCCACTGCACCACAACTCAGACCCTTAAAAAAGATGGTAATTTCGGGGCATTTATACCCCCCCAAAGATCACCACCTCCCAAGGGCAACTAGAGTTAGTGAGGGGCTACTCACGTTCTTACATCAAATTCCTGTTAATATGGGAGAACTCTGTGTCTATGCCTAATGCACAACCTGTTTAAACACAAATAATATAGACGTGGTATAAACATGTAATTTCTCCAGGTATGATTGAATAACGCGTCACTAACCTCTGAAAAGCCAAAGCCTTGACCCAGGCTTTGGTCGGACTCCGGTCCGAGGAGGATATCACCTGCCCCACCACCATAGGTGGGTCCTGGCTGGCTTGTGCCACCCCCGTTGATGACGCCTCCTGAGTGGCTTATGCCACCCCCGTTGATGACGCCTCCTGAGTGGCTTATGCCACCCCCGTTGATGACGCCTCCTGAGTGGCCTATGAAACCCCCGCTGATGACGCCTCTTGACTCTCTTACTCCACCTCCATTGATGACGGCTGCTGTTTGGCCAGCTCCACCTCCGAGAATGATGTTCCCAGCCTGGCGTATTCCGCCCTTGTAGATGATAGCCACAGCCTGGCCGCCCCCACCACCACCACCGGCGACGCTGCTGCTGCTGCTGCTGCTGCTGTAGACCTGCGGGGTGGACGTGACGACAACAGCAGACACCAGCACCACCAACCTCGCTGTGTTACACATAACACCGTTTCTCAACTGTTAAAAACAAAAACAAAGCAAAAAATGTATTCGGAAACCTGCTCTCAAACTGAGCTCTTGTTACAGAAAGTTTGAGTTAGTTATTAGTTATTCAACTGTACAGGTCTCGCACGCGTCCCCATTTAGACTAAGGCATCCAGGCTTGGAGACGACCTCTTCAGGAAGACATATCTGCTTTGGAGAAAGTTAGACACAGAGGGACAACAATCTTCCAAGAACTAAGGCGACTCCTCTACCAGGAAAGGTTGAATCGAGGAGCCTCAAGGCTAACAACACTGCAACACCAGACAGGATAGAACTGATCTCATCACTCGAAATTATTGACAACACTGAAGTAGACAGCTTAATTATTTCCGACTCCCTTTCCTCACTACGAGCAATAAACAGTTTGCAATCAAGTAATAACGTGCTTGTCTTGGAAGCTAGACGTAGATATATAAACATACTTAACAAGAGGGTAAATATAAAAATGTTGTGGATTCCTTCTCACATTGGCATGCAGGAACATGACAAAGTTGACGCCCTTGCTAAGGCTGCAGTAAATAATGACAGTATTGAACGGAATCTTGAGTTATCAAATAAGTCCCTTAAAAGTGTCATTAGACGAGAACTCCTGGATGGATTTGAAGAAAGTAGAACAGTACAAACTAGAACTAGCAGGTCCATTGTTCATCACAATGAAATATGTGAAGTAAAACATGTGTATGGGGCAAGTAACAAAGTAAGTAGGCTAACAGACGTTGTCACAGCTCGTATAAGACTTGGCTACAAGTATCTCTGGCAGTTCGGCTTGTATAGGGATCTAGATGAAGTAAAGTGTAAAGTGTGTGGACAAAGACAGGGACACACACTCGAACACTATATCTTGGATTGTAGTAAAATTGAGCCATTTAGAGATAAATCTAAGCTCACTCTGTGAGTTTAGTATGATGAGCACCCCATACCCACCTCTAAGTATGGGTGCACCCCATACTCAGGATGGGTATGAGGTGCACAATAAACTAGCCGCCTCCGGCGGCAACAATCAAATCAAAATCATCACAACCTTTTTAAATACTGAACAGTTTGAAGGATATTGATGCAGATCACTTCTGTACAAGGTGAGCTGTAACACAAGGAGCAACACAAGGTGAGATGTAACACAAGGTGAGATGCAACACAAGGTGAGCTGTAACACAAGGAGCGACACAAGGTGAGATGTAACACAAGGTGAGCTGTAACACAAGGAGCAACAGCTTCAAGCTGAACAAGCCACAATACAGGACAGAAAACAGAAAACGCGTTTTTAACCCACAGGGTCATGAACACATGGAACCGCCTACCCGATGAAGTCAGGCTACTATTTAACATCAATATCATCACCTGAGACGGGCTATACCCAGCATTCTTATCTTTACAAGAAATCTTTGATGAGGTAGTTTTATCATCAACTGATTGATCAAGTAATCAGTTATAGTTCCACCCAAATTAATATATTTATATAACCTGGTGTTTTATATAGCCTCGGCAAGACATATTTAATGAGGAATCTTATCAAAAGTTTTCAAGAAATGTATCACACAAAGGTCGGCGTTCGATCCCCGATGGTCCAAGTGGTTAGGCACTGTTCCTTCACTCCGCCTATCCCAGCTCCTTCCTCTCATATCCCAGCTCCTTCTCATCATATCCCAGCTCCTTCTCCTCATATCTCAGCTCCTCATATCCCAGCTCCTTGTCCTCATATCCCAGCTTCTCATATCCTACCTCCTTCTCCTCACATCCCAGCTCCACCTCATATCCCAGTTCCTCCTTGTATCCCAGCTCCTCCTTATATCCTAGCTTCTTCAGCTCATATCCCAGCTCCTCGTCATATCTCAGGTCATTCTCCGCATATCCCAGCTCCTTGTCCTCATATCTCAGCTCCTTCTCATATCCCAGGTTATTCTCCGCAAATCCCAGCTTCTCATATCCCAACTTCTCATATCCCAGCTCACCTTCATATCCCAGCTCCTCCTATCCCAGCTCCTTCCCATATCCCAGCTCCTTATCATATCCCAGCTTCTCATCCCAGCTCCTCATATCCCAGCTCCTTCTCCTCATATCCCAGCTCATTCTCATATCCCAGGTCATCATATCCCAGCTCCTCATATCTCAGGTCATTCTCCGCATATCCCAGCTTCGCATATCCCAGCTCCTCATATCCCAGTTTCTCATATTCCAGCTCCTCACATCCCAGCTCCTCATATTCCAGCTCCCTCTCCTCACATCCCAACTCCTCCTCATATCCCAGCTCCCCCCTCATTTCCCAGCTCCTTTTCCTTATATCCCAGCTCCTCCTCATATCCCAGCTCCTCATATCCCAGCTGCTTCTCCTCATATCTCAGCTTCTTCTCATATCCCAGCTCCTCCTGATATCCCAGCTTCTCATATTCCCAGCTCCTCATATCCCAGCTGCTTCTCCTCATATCCCAGCTCCTTCTCCTCATATCCCTGCTCCTCCTCCTCATATCCCAGCTCCTTGTCCACGTATCCCGTCCAAGTGCTGTATGGTCATGCCGGCTTAGTGTCCCCTCCTGATAATAATCTACATAATCTACCTTTCAACTGCTGCAGGTAGATATTGGTAGAAAGATGGAAATTGAGAGTTAATGTAGAAAGTAAACCTAAACATTTGTTTTCATATTATGGCGCTTTTTGTTAACAATAAATATGCAGTTTATGGCCTCCGAAGCACTACGAGGTTGTGGATAATTACAGTAACAACCTTGGGTTGTGAAGTTTCTCAAAAGGGGCGTATAAATTGGTAATTAAAAAGCAGCCATGATTAGAGGAAAGTTTGCACAGGTGTCGTAAATGGTGGTGTAAATAGAAGCGTAAATGAAGGCGTAAATGATGAATGGTAGCCATGGTAAGTGGGGTTTCAGGTCAACCACAAATTCGGCTGTGTATAAGGAAGTAATTTTGATAGGTTACATATTTACGTAGGTATATATATGGTCACTCTCTCACATATTATGTCAGGTCTGACTCTTCGTTATTACCAGGCCTGTCTGGTACCCCGCGCAGTTTACACCACCAGTCAACACGCAGTTTACAACACCAGTCAACACGCAGTTTACAACACCAGTCAACACGCAGTTTACAACACCAGTCAACACGCAGTTTACATCACCAGTCAACACGCAGTTTACAACACCAGTCAACACGCAGTTTACACCACCAGTCAACACGCAGTTTACAACACCAATCAACACGCAGTTTACACCACCAGTCAACACGCAGTTTACAACACCAGTCAACACGCAGTTTACATCACCAGTCAACACGCAGTTTACAACACCAGTCAACACGCAGTTTACAGTTTCCTGGGACAGTACTATGGTCAGTTACTTTACGGGGGTACTCTGATACTAACCAGAGTACCCACGTAAAGCAACATACCAGAGTACCCACGTAAAGCAACATACCAGAGTACCCACGTAAAGCAACATATCAGAGTACCCACGTAAAGCAACATACCAGAGTACCCACGTAAAGCAACATACCAGAGTACCCACGTAAAGCAACATACGAGAGTACCCACGTAAAGCAACATACCAGAGTACCCACGTAAAGCAACATACCAGAGTACCCACATAAAGCAACATACCAGAGTACCCACGTAAAGCAACATACCAGAGTACCCACGTAAAGCAACATACGAGAGTACCCACGTAAAGCAACATATCAGAGTACCCACGTAAAGCAACATACCAGAGTACCCACGTAAAGCAACATACGAGAGTACCCACGTAAAGCAACATACGAGAGTACCCACGTAAAGCAACATATCAGAGTACCCACGTAAAGCAACATATCAGAGTACCCACGTAAAGCAACATACGAGAGTACCCACGTAAAGCAACATACCAGAGTACCCACGTAAAGCAACATACGAGAGTACCCACGTAAAGCAACATACGAGAGTACCCACGTAAAGCAACATATCAGAGTACCCACGTAAAGCAACATATCAGAGTACCCACGTAAAGCAACATACGAGAGTACCCACATAAAGCAACATATCAGAGTACCCACGTAAAGCAACATACCAGAGTACCCACGTAAAGCAACATACGAGAGTACCCACGTAAAGCAACATACGAGAGTACCCACATAAAGCAACATATCAGAGTACCCACGTAAAGCAACATACCAGAGTACCCACGTAAAGCAACATATCAGAGTACCCACGTAAAGCAACATATCAGAGTACCCACGTAAAGCAACATACGAGAGTACCCACGTAAAGCAACATACGAGAGTACCCACATAAAGCAACATACCAGAGTACCCACGTAAAGCAACATACCAGAGTACCCACGTAAAGCAACATACCAGATTACCCACGTAAAGCAACATACCAGAGTACCCACGTAAAGCAACATATCAGAGTACCCACGTAAAGCAACATACGAGAGTACCCACATAAAGCAACATACCAGAGTACCCACGTAAAGCAACATACCAGAGTACCCACGTAAAGCAACATACGAGAGTACCCACGTAAAGCAACATACCAGAGTACCCACATAAAGCAACATACCAGTGTACCCACGAAAAGCAACATACCAGAGTACCCACGTAAAGCAACATACGAGAGTACCCACATAAAGCAACATACCAGAGTACTGTCTCAGGAAACTAGACCCACTGACAGAAACATGCTAACTATTTACAATATATAACCCCCAACAGGATGACATATCACAGAGAAATGATTGGAGCTGCTGAAAGGGGGAGAATCGAACCAGCAAAAGCTTCCCGAGGGTCCCTTCAGACCCAAGCCTACACCCATGGTCCCGGGACAAGCATCTGGATTGAATTCCTTGGACGTCAGTTCGATCCCGCAGTCCTGCTCCAAAGATTTTCTTACCTGGTGTTTGGTCGACCCAAGAGACCAGCATCCCTCAGTAATAAGGGACCTTACGGCTTTCTCCTCTCTTGGTCGGTAAGACGCAGGAGGCCACAGGAAGGAAGCAATTATCAGGGGTAAAGCGCCAAACTATTACGATTATATAGCACTTAGAAGCGGTCAGGATAAGGATCTGGGATGGGACGGGGGTGGGGAAGGAATGGTATCCAACCACTTGGACGGTCGGGGATTGAACGCCGACCTGCATGAAGCGACGGTCTCGCTTCATGCAGTGAAAGTGAAATGGTGAATTTTATGCACTGAAAGCAATTAAGCCTCTAGCTATTCTAATGATTTTGTAAGTCAGCGGCATTTTGCAATAATAATATATACTAATATAATGTATATAATAATATATATAAAGAGAAAATCCAGTGGAAGCCAAGACGAGGATTCGAACCCAGACACTGGGTACTCCCAAGTATACGCCCTAACCAACTCGGCCACGACATGCTAAAAGTAAGGCAACATGGGACTCAACTGAAACCTCTAGGGATGGGGGGGGGTCTAGAGGCTTCTACTGAAGCCCAATCAGGTCCTCCTCCCCCCCCCCTCCCAGGCACTCTGGCAGTCGTACAGGAGTTCCACCGTCTACGCTCTTCAATTCCTGGACGACAGAGCCAGAGTGCGCTCTGGCACTCTGGCTTCTGAACCCTCGTGGATTCAGAACAATTCCAGGTTGCAATCTTTTGACCACGTCGTGGCTTAGTTGTCTGGGGCGTGTGCTTGGGCGCACCCCAGAGTATAGGTTCGAACCTTCACCACGGCTCCTATGGATTTTCTCAATAATAATAATATACACGAAATATATATATATATATATATATATATATATATATATATATATATATATATATATATATATATATATATATATATATATATATAAAACGAAGATTTGTCTCTTATTTTCGACCCCACTCGATCGACAGGTTGCAGCGGGTGGCAGGCGAGGGGCTCCTGGTTGGGAAACCCAAGGATCAGCCATCACCGGACATGCCCAAATAATTATACAAAAGAACCCAGACCCAGAGGTTACACACTCACACACACACACACACACACACACACACACACACACACACACACACACACACACACACACACACACACACACACACACACACACACACACACACTCACTCACCCAAACTGAATCATGCACTGCCTGAACTGCAAAAAATAATCAGACCATTGTGTCAGTGGGTCAGGATCCTTCAAGCATTTAAGCAACCCCCTTACGAAACCTATTCATCTTCCCGTAATCATGGCGGCTTTGTATTTATTAAACAGTTTACGAGTTTGGGAACTTCACAACCCGAGGTCGTTATTGTTATAAATAACCTAACAATACTTCGGGGCTCATAAGCTATTTAATATATGTAAACAAAGCTCCCATGATCGATGAAAGATGTACAGGTTTCGTCAATGATTGCGTAAATGCTTCATAAATCCTGGTTCAGAAGGTTCAGTGAGTCTGTTCAAGGTCATCGATGCAGCCCGTCCTTCAAACAAAGACCCCAAAGACCATTCCATACACCCGCCAAACCCCCTATTTATGAATAAAAAACTGTTTACAAACGACTCACAACTGTTGACGTTCGAACACTTTGGAACAACTGCTTCGTCAGAAGCAGTTGTTCCGTCAAATTCACTGACGAATTTTGTTCCAACCACAACGCTGTAATTAAATGCTTCACCCACTTACTACAAAACCAAATAATCGCCAACAGAACCTAAACATCTAACCTAACCTATGCCTATATATGCACAATATACTAATATACTATAATATTAATTTATATTTGAAAAAAATGGATTTTGAATGAACAGCATGTAAAAATTTATGAATGCGTCTGTGGGGTCGACGGCTGGATGGAATGGACTTGAGTCTAGGACGGGTTGGTCGATGTGATTCATCACCTCCACCTTCAACACCCACCATATCTCGTTCAACACCTCTCCCATGCATCCTTCACCCCTCTCAGCCCCCCACTCCCTCCCAACCCCACATCGCCTTACCTCCCATTACCCCCCTTCCCCCACCTTTTCCACCATTCATCCGACCCTTTCATTCCATGTGGGGTTTATTATTCTACACATACTTTTGATGTCTCTCAGGTGTTCACATTCACGTAGATAGTGGTCAAGGCGGTGTCCATCACTCTCACCACAGATTCTACAACTTCGCTGATCAACTGTTGTTTCCATTCCATATCTCCATGGAAACAACAGTTGATCAGCGAAGTTGCAGAATCTGTGGTGAGAGTGACGGACACCGCCTTGACCACTATCTACATGAATGTGAACACCTGAGAGACATCAGAAGTATGTGTAGAATAATAAACCCCACATTGAATGAGTTAGGAAAACACTATTTGTCAAATATTGATACTGTTCTTAAAAGATTTCCCCATTTTGCACCCGCAAGATAACGTAAGCTTTTAAGGGTTGATAGATGTTAATCTTCTTGTTTGAGGAGCTGTTCACTTGAGACAGTTAAGCAAGTCCCAGCTGTGTCTGGGTACAAGTGACAGGATGAACAACCCAGCGGGTTTTCTTCCTTTTGGGGAGTGTTGTTCATGCTGCTATGGCGGTGTGTCCACTCACAGGATGAGTGGCACTGCCCAATAAACTCGCCCCTCGGGGCAAAATTTATAAAATTTAAATATAAATATCGATATATTTCACTCACATAAAAATTTTTTTTATAGTCTCTCCATTGTATAAATTACTTCACACTTGTAACGAGTAAAAAGGAAACAAAAAATTAATTCAAAATAATCGGCCATAAAAGGCAATGTGGAATTCAAACAGCTTTCGTGAGCTAAGATTTTAGTATGAGGTTCAGGGGGAAGCCTTTAGCCTCCACACAGAGGTCGGCACTACAAGTGCCGACCTCTGTAGATGACACAAAACCGGTTTCTAACCAACAGAAACCAATTGTATAGGAGGCCACACTCGCCGCTCAGGGCATATAGGAATAGTGTTCACCATCGTAGGATATATACCATTATACCTGAAGTTGGTCAAAAATGGGTTTTATATCATAAATGGACATTAGCAAACATTGTTTCCCTTGTAGACACCTCGAGAGAAACACTTGTATTTTCTTGCCTTCCTTACCAGCGTCTGGAGACTTGTGGCGGGGCTGCAGCCTGTCCTCAGGCTCTGCTCGCCCAAGCCGAGTCCGATCCCAGCGCATATCTTCTTGAGGTTATCTTGAGATGATTTCGGGGCTTTTAGTGTCCCCGCGGCCCGGTCCTCGACCAGGCCTCCACCCCCAGGAAGCAGCCCGTGACAGCTGACTAACTCCCAGGTACCTATTTACTGCTAGGTAACAGGGGCATTCAGGGTGAAAGAAACTTTGCCCATTTGTTTCTGCCTCGTGCGGGAATCGAACCCGCGCCACAGAATTACGAGTCCTGCGCGCTATCCACCAGGCTACGAGGCCCCTCCTGCTCTCCATAGGACACAGCTTGGATTCTGAAACTTTGCGTGGATGGGAAATTGGATTGTCCGCGAGCAAGGACTGTGATGGGTTTTTTCATGGGTGCGATTCGTTGCAGCAGCCCCCAACACCGATTCTGAATCGGTGCCACACGTGTGGCACCTCATGACACTCCAGCACCAGCTGTTAAACGTTGCCATAAATGCGAATTCATCCATTATTATTGTGGAGAAGAGAAGGGGTGACAGTGACCACAGACATCATTAGCCAGTAACTCACATTTGCCACCGCCAGATGGTCTGTCCACTCACCAATGTTTACCTGAATTTACCTGAGGGCCGCCATCTCCCTTTCTAGTGGCCTCGACAGGGGCAGGACGCTGACGGCTTGTCAAATGTCCCACCCCCACTTTACATTTTTCCTGAACTACCCTTAATAACCGCAAGAGGGCAACTAAGGCTTCAACATTACGTAACTGGCCAACCAGTAAGTATACTTCTTTAGTATACCTGTAGCAGGTTCTGGTAGTTCTTGTACTCACCAAACCCGGCCTGAGGCCAGGTTGACTTGTGATAACTTGGTCCAACAGGCTGTTGCTTGAGGTGACCCATAGATCCAACATTTCCTGCAGGAACGTGTCTTACTATTTCTTAAACACGGCCGAGACTATATGTAAACTCTCCGTGTATACCCACCAAGTTACATCTTCCTGGAGTCGACAGTACACCTCAGTGATCAGCGACAGTGAAGGTGAGTGGTGCAGTGATTACTGAAAGCAGCAAGGCGCGCTTGAAGGAAAGCTATGCCTTCAAACTACTGTCTTGAGTGAGAGGATGGCTGGCCGCAGGGAGAGGGTAGGCGGTATACTATACCCACCTTTACCTTCTGGTTTACCTGCTCTCCTTACACAATGACTTAAAGGAATGTCAGAGGCGGAAGTCGAGAGACGTAACACTATTATGAAAGGGAAAGTAATGACAGCAGGAGAATGACGGTAAAACGTTCCCCCGTCCACCAGGTGGCGGACGCCGGCGGTGGCGCCACCTGTCTCAACCACATGGGGACATTAAGCTAATAAGTATTACATAAGAGAAGCGGGACTTAGATAATAAAATTGATGCTTGCATTGCTAATTGTTGTTGCAGTTTGATTTGGTGTTGGGCTGGAGGCCTGGTGACCTTAGTGGGTGACCAGATCAGCGAGGTGACCCAATCAGCGAGAGACATGTGTGTCCTCCCGTTGTGTAGAGTGTAGAGCACTCTAACTTAACCTATGTGCTCTATGGCCCCCATGGGGTCCATTGAAGGGCTTCAGAGAAGGGTTGGTGAAAGCGTCATACACACTCTACGATGCAAATCAGTTTTAAATGAAATAAACTATATAAATTATTTGCAAGACTGTGTTTATGTGCATCTTTCTAAGGAGGAGGTCCATAGCTTTCTCCAAATTTTCAAACGAGTCCGTGACTCAAAAACAAAACAAGAAGGAGACCACATCTTAAATTGCACTTGTCTACCTCACGCCCAAACATGTGCCGTGACGACACATGTGCCGTGACGACACATGTGCCGTGACGACACATGTGCCGTGACGACACATGTGCCGTGACGACACATGTGCCGTGACAACACATGTGCCGTGACGACACATGTGCCGTGACAACACATGTGCCGTGACAACACATGTGCTGTGTGTCTTTATCCTCCTCTGGGATCATATCGTCTCCGTGTCTGAATTTGGACTTAAGATGTGACTGGGATGAAGAGACATACCCTAGGGATGTGCAACCCGTCCTCACACTACCCGTCCTCGCATTGTGTGAGGACGGTTAACTAGGCTGGTTAAAGCAGCGGCCGTCCTCCCCAGACGCATTCATCAATATCAACATGCTGTATATTAAAAATTGGTTTGTTCTCATATATAAACTAATATTATTAAACATAAAAATTCTATGCATAGTTAGGCTTAGGTTAGGTTAGGTGTTTAGGTTCTGTTGGCGATCATTTATATTTGAAGTACGTGGATGAAGCATTTATAGAATTGTGATTCGAACAGAGGACGTGAGCGAAGCAGCCCGTCCTCCAAAGACCCAAATGTGATTCCACCCACCCGCCAAATCCCCTGTTTATGAATGAAAAAGATTTACACACGATCTGTCCTCGACTCAAGTCCATTCCATACAGCGGTCGACCCCACAGACACATTCAACAATTTTAACATGCTGTTCATTCATAACGGGAATTTTCTCAAATATAAAGTAATATTATAATATATTAGCATATTGTGCAGATATAGGCATAGGTTAGGTTAGGTGTTTAGGTTCTGTTGGCGATTATTTGTATTTGTAGTACGTGGGTGAAGCATTTACAGCGTTGTGGTTCGAACACAATTCGTCAGTGAAGCACTTGTTCCGGAAGTGTTCGAACGTCAACAGTTGTGAGTCGTGTGTAAACCGCTTTTCATTCATAAACAGGGGGTTTGGCGGCTTGATTAACGAGCTTGGATCTTTGTATGCGAGAACGGGCTGGGGGATGTTACAACGAGGTGGTCCATGAAACACCTTGCTCTTCCCGGCCTGACCTGATGGGCTTTATGCCCACTGACCTGCCAGAGGTCATCAATATGCATTCCTTAAGCTAAGGGCGGAAAACGAGGAAGCACCCATGTTGACCGATTTGGAACGGATAAACACCAGAGTGAATGGGTAGGTGTTAGTACTGGTAACGCTGACAACGGTAGACCTCAAGATTAGTCCGTTGGTTTATGTTTAGTGATGTGGCTCTTGGGTCTTGGTCTTAAGGCTTATCAACGTCTTTTTCCACACAGGAGGAGACAGGAACAGACGACTTCAGAGTCCTACTGGGAGGCTGAGAGCCTTCCCTTCCCATAGCTGACCCTCTGTCACCCCCCTCCCACCCTTTCCTCCCCCCACACGCATGTGGTGATGACTTCAACACCGTCACTGACTGTGTGGTGTTCTGGGCCCCCAACACGGGTCCAGGACACACCACGGGCCCAGGACACACCACGGGCCCAGGACACACCACGGGCCCAGGACACACCACGGGTCCAGGACACACCACGGGCCCAGGACACACCACGGGCCGAGGACACACCACGGGCCCAGGACACACCACGGGCCGAGGACACACCACGGGCCGAGGACACACCACGGGCCCAGGACACACCACGGGCCCAGGACACACCACGGGCCCAGGACACACCACGGGCCCAGGACACACCACGGGCCCAGGACACACCACGGGCCGAGGACACACCACGGGCCCAGGACACACCACGGGCCGAGGACACACCACGGGCCGAGGACACACCACGGGCCCAGGACACACCACGGGCCGAGGACACACCACGGGCCCAGGACACACCACGGGCCCAGGACACACCACGGGCCGAGGACACACCACGGGCCCAGGACACACCACGGGCCGAGGACACACCACGGGCCGAGGACACACCACGGGCCCAGGACACACCACGGGCCGAGGACACACCACGGGCCGAGGACACACCACGGGCCCAGGACACACCACGGGCCCAGGACACACCACGGGCCCAGGACACACCACGGACCCAGGATACACCACGGGCCCAGGACACACCACGGGCCCAGGACACACCACGGGCCCAGGACACACCACGGGCCCAGGACACACCACGGGCCCAGGACACACCACGGGCCGAGGACACACCACAGGCCGAGGACACACCACGGGCCCAGGACACACCACGGGCCGAGGACACACCACGGGCCCAGGACACACCACGGGCCCAGGACACACCATGGGCCGAGGACACACCACGGGCCCAGGACACACCACGGACCGAAGACACACCACGGGCCGAGGACACACCACGGGCCCAGGACACACCACGGGCCCAGGACACACCACGGGCCGAGGACACACCACGGGCCCAGGACACACCACGGGCCCAGGACACACCACGGGCCGAGGACACACCACGGGCCGAGGACACACCACGGGCCGAGGACACACCACGGGCCTAGGACACACCACGGGCCCAGGACACACCACGGGCCGAGGACACACCACATGCCGAGGACACACCACGGGCCCAGGACACACCACGGACCGAGGACACACCACGGGCCGAGGACACACCACGGGCCCAGGACACACCACGGGCCCAGGACACACCACGGGCCGAGGACACACCACGGGCCCAGGACACACCACGGGTGTGTCTTGGCTCCTAAACTCACATTTCTTGGTTTTGGTATTCGGATTAATGCCTACCAACCCCTGGAGGCTTGCTGCTAAGGCCACCCCAAGAGTTTATACTGAACCAACCAACAATTATATCCCATAGACCAGCACTAAACCAAACTCTCAGTGTACACATACACCGAGAAGCGAGGTATACACATCCCGGTGTATATCCCTGTATATTCCTCGGGTCCTCACCTGGAATGTACGACCTGGCACTGATGACACCCAACTGAGCCACTCTCTGTGGCACTCCTTGTTTATATACTCGAGGGGGAGGGGGGGGGAGCCACCCCCCCGCCTGAGCTTCCAGTTAGGGTTTAAAAGTTGTATTTTTGTTTCCGCGGTAATGCTGGACCAGTTGACGATTAAATGAAATTGCAACTACAACTTTGGTTGTGTTTGTTCCGTGTGTATAGTGATTGTTTGCTGTGTGTGTAGTGCCCTTGAGGGTTGGGTTAGCTGTTTTAAACCTTGTGTATGTGTGGCTTATTATTTTCTGTATGTGTAAAGTGTTTTTGTGTGTATATTATATGGTTGCCTGTGTATAACGTCTTGTTAAGTGTGTATATTGCCTTGTTACCTGTGTATAGTGTTTCTGTTACCTTGTTATACACTCGCCTCGTTACCTGCCTCACCACCTATATGACGCCACCTGCCTCACCATCTCCCTCACCACCTGCCACACCACCTGCCACACCACCTGCCACACCACCTGCCACAGGTGTAGTACACTAAGAACCAGCGCCCAATAACATTCCTTAAGCTCAGAACACCTACTGGTCGTCTAAACCAGAGCAGCAAGCAGCAACACCACCAGGGAGCTGGAGCATCAATACCCAACGACCGCATAACCAATTGGGTGGTTTAGCCCTGCAGCAAGCACCAATAGCAGTGTGGCTGGCCGCCCCAGTACCATACCAGTCTTCTAGCGGCTCCTTAATAATCTGTATGTTCATCGTCAGAGCTCTTCTCTTAAGCTGGCAATAATAATTTTTTTATAAATTCATTATCGTAGATGTTACGTAACTTCAACAGTAGAAAAACACAATTAAGTCCTGCCCGAAACGCTTTGCGTAATAGTGGCTTTAGGCAGTGTATGTACTAACTCTATTTATAAATCCATCAACTTTTTGTATCTCACCTTGTATGTATGTACTTACCTGAATAAATATTTGTATTTGTATTCGTAAGTAACTACAACATTACATTTAATATCTTGACGTTCTTAAACCCTTACAAAAAAAAAGGTTCAAGCTTCATTAATACCCTAAGTGAACACCAGGAAGTAGATGATACTATAGGTCCACTCCAGGAAGTAGATGGTTCAATACCCCAAGTGAACACCAGGAAGTAGATGATACTATAGGTCCACTCCAGGAAGTAGATGGTTCAATACCCTAAGTGAACACCAGGAAGTAGATGATACTATAGGTCCACTCCAGGAAGTAGATGGTTCAGTACCCTAAGTGAACACCAGGAAGTAGATGATACTATAGGTCCACTCCAGGAAGTAGATGGTTCAATACCCTAAGTGAACACCAGGAAGTAGATTATACAATTTCAGTCTACTTATCTACACATTTCTTGAACACACGCCTCAAAGAGAAAGTGTGATAAGTTGAATTATAATTTGATGAAGACTGAGCATAGCTTCGTCATGGAAGCAGAGAATTGACGGCAATGAAGTCTTCGTATACACATGACGCTAGCTTCACCGAGACTTAAAGGCTTCGTATACAGACGGCGCTGGCTTCACTGAGACCTAAAGGCTTCGTATACAGCCGGCGCTAGCTTCACTGAGACCTAAAGGCTTCGTATACTGATGACTCAGCCGCGCACGCTGCGTTAAATCTAACTTAATTTCAACTTGACATAACCAAGCGACTTAACCTAACAACTTAGCTCCGATAATTGATCTAAAGTCCGCCAGACTGGCCGACCAGCTGACTGACTGGCCGACCAGTAGGCTGACTGGCCCACCAGCTGACTGACTGGCCGACCAGCTGACTGACTGGCCGACCAGTAGGCTGACTGGCCCACCAGCTGACTGACTGGCCGACCAGCTGACTGACTGGCCGACCAGCCGGTTGACTGGCCAGCCAGCTGGCTAACTAACTCTGCACCATTTTCCCTGTACATGTTCAACAGGCCAGAGCAACACCTATGAAGGCTTGTTGTTGTGCTCTAACGAAACCTGTACATCTTTCTTCAATCATAGCGGCTGTGTTTACATTTATCAAACAGTTTATGAGCCCCGAAGCACTATACAATGATGTTTATAACAATAACAACCTCGGGTTTCCGCCGTGACTGAAGGAAAGATGTAAAGGTTTCGTTTGTGAATGTCGTAAATGCCTCCAGGTCCTGGTGGTCGGGGTCTCTTGCAGCTCGAGGAGGAACAGGAAGCTCGCAGCTTGGGAAAAAAAGATCCTAAATGCAATTTAAGCTGAGTCTCCTTGTTGCGAGGAGTTCGTAGGTAAGCTTCAGTGTAAACTTTCAGGAGTTCGGTGGTAAACTTTAGCGTAAGTTAGCTGCTTTTAGAAAATAAAAGATTTCCTTGTAAGGTGTTGTTACACCTTTGTCAACTCAATGTTTTTGCTTCTTGTTTTGTTTACGTTGGATCCCATACTCGGGGGCTGGCTTGATTGTATGGCGTATATACGCATCATTCAGTACGCACTTTAAAGACTATGGCGTATATGCGCATCATTCAGTATGAAATTATGACACTACTGAGTATATACGCATGATTTAGTACGCAATTATGACACTACTGAGTATATACGCATGATTTAGTGCGCAATTATGGCGCTACTGAGTATATACGCATGTGATTGGTGAATGCTACGCTGCGCGCCATTTTGCTAGACACTAGGTCTAAATACCGCCTCCCCATCCACCCCCTCCCCCCCTTTACTTGGTATAATGACATACGCAACAATGACGCAAGGCGTCATACGCCCAACAGATGGCGCTGAGAGACCTGTCTCAGCAGAGTGCACCAGCCACGCTACCTGTTGTATTATCACCAAGCTGCTCTAATACACTCTACACGTATTGTATTGTCTTCCTCCAACACTTTCACACACCTGCTGGGATTGGTGCCTCCTGGCGCTTCTGCCTTCTTGGGGGGGGGGAGGGAGGGGGAGGGAGGGGGCTGAGAATGTCAGGAAATGCTGTGTGTGTGTGTGTTTTTGTGTGTGTGTTTTTGTGTGTGTGTTTTTTGTGTGTGTGGGTTTTGTGTTTTTTTTTTGGGTGTTAATGTTGGTTGTGGTGGTGGTGTTGTTGTTGCAGGTGTTCTTGCAGGTGTTGTTGGTGGTGGTGGTGGTGCGAATAAGGGAATAAAGGGGGCTGATAATGGTTTTAATTAACTCTTCACAAACGTCACCCAAGAGGCAGAGGAGGCCTGGGGCGAGCCCGGACTCCTGTTCACCCGCTCAATACAGGTTAACCAAGAAGCCAAAAATTTTAAAGTTCTGCCGGAATGTAAATAAATATTTTGTTTTAAAAGTTAAGCATCAGTATATCTCGAGGTCTCAAGTTCATGTCTTGGAGACATCGCTAGACATGTAAACAGTATGTCTCGAGGTCTCAAGTTCATGTCTTGGAGACATCGCTAGACATGTAAACAGTATGTCTCGAGGTCTCAAGTTCATGTCTTGGAGACATCGCTAGACATGTAAACAGTATGTCTCAGGGTCTCAAGTTCAATAATATATGAAATATGAAAAGTTGTTAAACCTATCACAGCCAGAAGATAGAGGCACTAAAGTTTTTTTTTACGAGTTTCCGGACAATTCGATGCCTTTTACGTCAACTGCTGATGTGTCGACTAACTCTACAACCCAACTCCAGAACCATTATTTATCAAGGCCTTTTCTGAATACTAAATTAAACAAACAAAATATTCAAGCAGCTCTTAAAAAATATGACTAGTTTCTCCGAAGATCACGAAGGGAAGTCTTATTATTGATAGTGACTCTAAATGTGATATTTTGGGTAATAGTTTTAGTTTATCAGCTATACCTTAAGTTGAAATTTACGAGGGCGAAGAATTAGTTTTGTAGTTTTATTGATAAGTGTTGCAATTGTAAGTTCCAATCCTTGCACTTGCACTTTTCCTGTCTCGAGGGACTTGTCATGATTTATTTTCATTGTTATTTTGGGATAAAACTGATCTGTTTAGCTGTTTTATTTGTTTGAATAAGTTCATTTTTTTTATCATACTCATAAATAAAAATAAGCTAAAGAGAAAATAAACTTATTTCCATAATTACAAATAAGCTTAAATTCTCTCCGTCAAGTAATGGTGTTTGTAAAGTGATGTAGTTTAATAGTTAATACATAGAGGACAAACTATTTTCTATATTTCTTGTTTATTTTTATAAACACTCTTCCTAAATAACCTCCCCTCCCCCCCCCGCCTTTATTCGATTATTCATAACTATGTGACATAGAATAAGATATAAGCAATAGTCTATAAGCTTATCTTCCTCTTATCGTCATCATTATTCGTTCCTAAACGTGAAATATTGTATTTCGTAATTTTTGTAACGCGTTGCATTATCACTGTGCCGTGATACGGCATACAGCATGATACGGCGGCAGAGGAATTGATTGATTGATGAAGATTAAGCCACCCAAAAGGTGGCACGGGCATGAATAGCCCGTAAGTGGTGGCTCTTTTAAGCCATTACCAGTATCAAGAGCTGATACTGGAGATCTGTGGAGGTGCGACTGCACCCTGCGTGACGGGAGATGTCTCCCGTGCGGCAGAGGAAGATTGATTGATGAAGATTAAGCCACCCAAAAGGTGGCACGGGCATGAATAGCACGTAAGTGGTGGCCCTTTTAAGCCATTACCAGTATCAAGAGCTGATACTGGAGATCTGTGGAGGTGCGAATGCACCCTGCATGACGGGAGATGTCTCCCTTGTGAATGTGTTAAGATGAAGATGAAGCCACCCAAAAGGTGGCACAGGCATGAATAGCCCGTAAGTGGTGGCCCTTTTGAGCCATTACCAGTATCAATAGATGATACTGGAGATCTGTGGAGGTGCGACTGCACCCTGCGTGACGGGAGATGTCTCCCGGACCAAATGGTGACCAGATGGTGGCAGAGGAATGATGATGAAGATTAAGCCACCCAAAAGGTGGCACGGGCATGAATAGCCCGTAAGTGGTGGCCATTTTAAGCCATTACCAGTATCAAGAGCTGATACTGGAGATCTGTGGAGGTGCGAATGCACCCTGCATGATGGGAGATGTCTCCCTTGTGAATGTGTTAAGATGAAGATGAAGCCACCCAATAGGTGGCACGGGCATGAATTGGTAAGTGGTGGCCCTTTTGAGCCATCACCAGTATCAATAGATGATACTGGAGATCTGTGGAGGTGCGTCTGCACCCAGCGTGACGGGAGATGTCTCCCGTGTATTAAACAGATGAAGAAGATGAAGATGAAGCCACCCAAAAGATGGCACGGGCATGAATAGCTCGTAAGTGGTGGCCCTTTCGAGCCATCACCAGTATCAAGAGCTGATACTGGAGATCTGTGGAGGTGCAACTGCACCCTGCGTGACGGGAGATGTCTCCCATGAATGTGTCCAAGATGACGATTAAACCATCGAAAAGGTGGCACGGGCATGAATAGCTCGTAAGTGGTGGCCCTTTTGAGCCATCACCAGTATCAATAGATGATACTGGAGATCTGTGGAGGTGCGTCTGCACCCAGCGTGACGGGAGATGTCTCCCGTGTATTAAACAGATGAAGAAGATGAAGATGAAGCCACCCAAAAGATGGCACGGGCATGAATAGCCCGTAAGTGGTGGCCCTTTTGAGCCATTACCAGTATCAAGAGCTGATACTGGAGATCTGTGGAGGTGTGAGTGCACTCTGCGTGACGGGAGATGTCTCCCATGAATGTGTCCAAGATGACGATTAAACCATCGAAAAGGTGGCACGGGCATGAATAGCCCGTAAGTGGTGGCCCTTTTGAGCCATTACCAGTATCAAGAGCTGATACTGGAGATCTGTGGAGGTGCAACTGCACCCTGCGTGACGGGAGATGTCTCCCGTGCGGCAGAGGAAGGTGATACAGGCAATAAATAGGCAAGAGAGAGGTGAGGGGCAAGGCAAAAGGTACGATAAGGTGTAGTAGAGGGGATAGTAGTAGGAATAAGAACGGCAGAGGGCCCATTAGCCCATACGAGGCCGCTCCTATTATAACCACCGAATGAGAAGGGGATAGTAATAGGAAAAAGAAGAGAACAGTAATAGGAATAAGAAGAGGATAGCAAGAGAACGTAAGAGAAAACAATGAACAGAAAAAAAGAAAAAGAAAAGGAAAGAGAAAGAAAGATAAATGGAAGGGTAAGCTTATGTTAGGTCACGTTTGTTAGAACGTGACCTAACAATCATCACAATCACAATCACAATCACCTTCATTACAATCGACTTGAGAATGGTCCAGGACGGACCGAAACGTCGTCGTCCGGTCACCTTCTAGTGTGTGGTCTGGTCAACATACTTCAGCCACGTTATTGTGACTCATCGCATGCGTCAGAAAGATTTTTTTCAGTGTCAGAATAGTAGACAAATGGAATGCGTCAGGAAGTGACGTGGTGGAGGGTGACTTCCTACTCAGCTTCAAGTGTGGATATGAAAGAGCCCAAAAGGCTCAGGAACCTGTATATTGTTGACCGTTGAGAGGCGGGACCAAAGAGCCAGAGTTCAACCCCCGCAAGCACAACTAGGTAAGTACAACTAGGTAAGTACACACATACATCCTCAGGAAGCAGCTCGTAGCAGCTGTCTAACTCAAAGGTGCCTATTTACTGCTAGGTGAACATAGGCACCAGGGTGAAAGAAACTGTACCCTTTAGTTTCTGTTCTGCTAGGGATCGAACCCGGGCTTTTAGGACTACGACCCTAGAGCGCTGTCTAATCAGCAGCTAGGGCCCCCCCCCCCACTATGTATGTGTGATTATGCGCCCCTGTGTGTTGATTTCCTTGAATGTTTAAACACCCTGCGTGTTTATACACCTTGTGTGTTTATACACCCTATGAGTTTATACACCCTGTGTGTTTATACACCTTGTGTGTTTATACACCCTGTGTGTTTATACACCCTGTGTGTTTATGCACCCTGTGTGTTTATACACCCTGTGTGTTTATGCACCCTGTGTGTTTATACACCCTGTGTGTTTATGCACCCTGTGTGTTTATACACCCTGTGTGTTTATGCACCCTGTGTGTTTATACACCCTGTGTGTTTATGCACCCTGTGTGTTTATGCACCCTGTGTGTTTATGCACCATGTGTGTTTATACTCACTGTGTGTTTTTGCACCCTGTGTGTTTATGCAATTCACTACATACATCCATGTCCTTGTACTAGGTCTGCTGTATAATTGGTTGCATCTGATTGCATTTGTAATAAACTTTTTGAGAAAGCAGTTTTCAACAGTAGAAAAAACTTTTTTTTTTTTTTTTGCTTCAGCATTTCCTGTTTTATTTGTATAGTTTAACAAAAATTATAGGCATCTACACTGTACATTTTGATTTTACATTCCAAAATATTAGTAAGGCTTTTAATCATTACAAAACTATTTTGAAGAACATCGAGAAAAATGGAATCGGAGGGAAGACAATGGATCGAGGCACACAATGGATCGAATAACGGATCGAGGCACACAATGCCTCTGTAGGGAAATATATTTTCTTGAGTCACCCCTAAAATACATTCTTTCTAAAACTGGGAATTACAAAAAATGAAATTGTATGAAGGGGTGACTATTAAGAGAATATATTTACTATTTTTGTTTCACGCAATTATCAAGCATACGAAGCCTAGTAGCCTTAATGAGATGATACTAGGCCTAAGGCTTAACCTTCACAATACCGCCTAAATCCCTAAATCCAGGGTACCTATTTACTATTAGGTCAACAGAGGCATTAGGTATAAGGCTTCTCTAGAACAACAAACCTTGCTTAAATGAAACCAACAAGAGTCGAATAACTTCCAGGTATCTATTTACTGCTAAGTGAACAGATGCATCAGGTGTAAGGAAGCGTGCCCAAACGTCTCCTTATGGGAATAAATCGAATCGGGACCCATTCAGCTATGGGCTGACTGCATTGAGTGAACAAGCCACTGGCTTCCTGTCCTCGTCGAGGCCGCTACATAGTGACCCTCACGTAAATTATTAATTGGAGAATAGGCATACCCTGTCAGAAGTGATATGGGCATCCTGTTGTCATCCTGATATGGGCATCCACACACACACACACACACACACACACACACACACACACACACACACACACACACACACACACACACACACACACACACACACACACACACACACACACACACACACACACACACACACACACACACATACACAGTAAATCGAATTTACTCAGTTTTTATGATCGAGCAACAGAGATATTACAGGAAAGAGATGGTTGGGTTGACTGCATCTATGTGGACCTAAAAAAGGCTTTCGACAGAGTTCCACATAAGAGGTTGTTCTGGTAACTGGAAAATATTGGAGGGGTGACAGGTAAGCTTCTAGCACGGATGAAAAATTTTCTGACTGATAGAAAAATGAGGGCTGTGATCAGAGGCAATGTATCGGACTGGAGAAATGTCACAAGTGGAGTACCACAGGGTTCAGTTCTTGCACCAGTGATGTTTATTGTCTACATAAATGATCTACCAGTTGGTATACAGAATTATATGAACATATTTGCTGATGATGCTAAGATAATAGGAAGGATAAGAAACTTAGATGATTGTCAAGGTGACCTGGACAAAACAAGCCCTTCAAGATGACCTAGACAAAATAAGTATATGGAGCACCACTTGGCAAATGGAATTTAATGTTAATAAATGCCATGTTATGGAATGTGGAATAGGAGAACATAGACCCCACACACAACCTATATATTATGTGAGAAATCTTTAAAGAATTCTGATAAAGAAAGAGATCTAGGGGTGGTTCTAGATAGAAAATTATCACCTGAGGACCACATAAAGAATATTGTGCGAGGAGCCTATGCCACGCTTTCTAACTTCAGAATTGCTTTTAAATACATGGATGGCGATATACTGAAGAAATTGTTCACGACTTTTGTTAGACCAAAGCTAGAATATGCAGCGGTTGTGTGGTGCCCATATCTTAAGAAGCACATCAACAAACTGGAAAAGGTGCAAAGACACGCTACTAAGTGGCTCCCAGAACTGAAGGGCAAGAGCTACGAGGAGAGGTTAGAGGCATTAAATATGCCAAAACTAGAAGACAGAAGAAAAAGAGGAGATATGATCACTACATACAAAATAGTAACAGGAATTGATCAAATCGATAGGGAAGATTTCCTGAGACATGGAACTTTAAGAACAAGAGGTCATAGATTTAAACTAGCTAAACACAGATGCCGAAGAAATATAAGAAAATTCACTTTCGCAAACAGAGTGGTAGACGGTTGGAACAAGTTAGGTGAGAAGGTGGTGGAGGCCAAGACCGTCAGTAGTTTCAAAGTGTTATATGACAAAGAGTGCTGGGAAGACGGGACACCACGAGCGTAGCTCTCATCCTGTAATTACACTTAGGTAATCACACACACACACACACACACACACACACACACACACACACACACACATACACACACTCACACACAGTTTCAAATGTAGATATGATAGAGCCCAGTAGGCTCAGGAATCTGTACACCAGTTGATTGACAGTTGAGAGGCGGGACCAAAGAGCCAAAGCTCAACCCCCGCTAGCACAAATAGGTGAGTACAAATAGGTGAGTACACACACACACACACACACACACACACACACACACACACACACACACACACACACACACACACACTCACACGTGCACGCACCCACGCCACAACTACTAAATTAATGGCATTACATTACAGGAGACTGATGAAGATGAGGACCTTGGAGTCAACATCCACCACTCAGGGAAAGTTGCCCATCAGGGAGGAGCATCAATATAAAAAAACTAACCAAACACTGGGAATAATTAAGCGTACCTTTGACTTTAAGGAAAAGAAGGTAGTGATTTAATTGTATAAATCTCTGGTGATTTAATCTCTCTGAAATCTCTAATCCTCCATCTGGATTAATGTATCCCAGCAAAGAGACCTCATCTTCAGAAGGACACAACTACTCTGGATAAAGTGCAACACCGGGCAACAAAAATAGTTCCAGAGCTAAGGTAACGGGCCGCGGGGACACTAAGCCCCGGAAGCACCTCAAGGTAACCTCAAGGTAAGGTAAGGTAACTCAGGTACCAGGACCGGTTGAGGGTCACAGAGCTAACAACACGGCAAACCAGGCATGACAGGGCCGGGATCTCATTGTAACCCTGTAAAATACTGAACAATTTGGTGGATGTTGATCCGGAAAATTTCTTCATAAGGTCAGATGTAACACAAACAATAAACAAGGGTTTCAAGCTCAACAAGCCACAATGGAGGACTAGTGGATCCTTTGTCACCCACAGGGTTATTAACCCACGGAACCGCCTACCCGCCGAAGTCGTAAAGGCCATAACTTTGTTGACATTTAAAGTACAGCTGGAAAAGATCATCAAGGCTAATGGGGGGACCTTCAACAAGCCTCCGGCTTCCTGTCCTCATCGAGGCCACTAGTGTTAGTGGGTTTCAGGTAAACTCAGGTAAACATTAGTCAGCTGCTGTCGGCTACGGTCTGGGAATTTGTAAGTCTCTGTGGTGTAGTGGTAAGACACTCGCCTGGCGTTCCGCGAGCGCTATGTCATGGGTTCGTATCCTGGCCGGGGAGGATTTACTGGGCGCAATTCCTTAACTGTAGCCTTTGTTTAACACAACAGTAAAATGTGTACTTGGATGAAAAAACGATTCTTCGCGGCAGGGGATCGTATTCCAGGGACCATAGGATTAAGGACCTGCCCGAAACGCTACGCGTACTAGTGGCTGTACAAGAATGTAACAACTCTTGTATATATCTCAAAAAAAAAAAAATTGTAAGTGTAGTTACTATTTGTGTCTGTAGGGTCGAGCTGATGTGAACCTCACGACACTGGAAGGCAGGAGCGCTCAGGGAGACATGATCACTACTTATAAAATTCCTAGAGGAATTGACAGGGTAGATAAAGATAAACTGGTTAGCACAGGTGGAACGCGAATACCCAAAGATGGACTCAGGTGGAAACTGAGTACCAAATGAGCCTCAGAGACATTTGAAAGAACTTTTTCAGTGTCAGAGTAGTTAACAGGTGGAATGCATTAGGCAGTGATGTGGTGGAGACTGACTCCATACTCAGCTTCAAATGTAGATATGATAGAGCCCAGTAGGCTCAGGAATCTGTACACCAGTTGAGAGGCGGGACCAAAGAGCCAGAGCTCAACCCCCGCAAGCACAACTAGGTGAGTGCACACAGACACACACACACACACACACACACACACACACACACATCGTAGGGGCCTCGTAGCCTGGTGGATAGCGCGCAGGACTCGTAATTCTGTGGCGCGGGTTCGATTCCCGCACGAGGCAGAAACAAATGGGCAAAGTTTCTTTCACCCTGAATGCCCCTGTTACCTAGCAGTAAATAGGTACCTGGGAGTTAGTCAGCTGTCACGGGCTGCTTCCTGGGGTGTGTGTGTGTGTGTGTGTGTGTGGTGTGAAAAAAAAAAAAAAAAAAAAA
>NC_059611.1:428655-488655 GCF_020424385.1 Procambarus clarkii
TTTGCTTTGTGTTTCACTAGGCAGGGGTTCCATGCGGGTGCAGCGTACTCAATAACGGGTCCCACAAAGCATGTATACAGCACTATGGAAGGGATCTTTGTCCAAGTTGGTGAAGGATAACCGGATGTTTGCCAGTATGGCATATGTGGCCCTCGTTATCCTGCTGATGTGTGCCTCTGGTGTTAGGTCTCCAGTTATGTCCACTCTTAAGTCTCTCTTTTCCAGAAGTTGGAAGTTGCCTCACCTTCACCCTGTACTGTGTTTGTGGTCTTCTTGTACCAGCGTCTATCCTCATAACCTTACATTTGTCAGAGTTAAATTCTAGAAGCGATTTCTTAGACTATCTCTGGGGATTGTTTGGTTCATCTTGTAATGAGCTATAGTCCTCAGTCGCCTCATTAATTAGGCATCGTCAGCAAGCATGGATAAATGGGAACTTACTTCCTCTGTTAGATCGTTGACATATACTAGGAACAGGAAGGGCCCCCAGTACCGACCCTTGAGGCACTCCTCTCGTTACCTCTCTCCATACTGATAACTTCCCTCTTACTATACCCATCTACCTTCTTCCTGAAAGGTACTCCTTTCAGGAAGATACTCCTTCACTCTAGTAATTTTCCAAGAACACTAGGATGTTTCACGTGTTTGTATACGAGTTAAATGAACAAATCCACAAGGGCCGTGATGAGGGTTCGAATCTACGTCTGGAATGATCCCAGACGCGCCTTAGTCGACTGCGCCACGACAAGGTCAACAGAATTGCAACCGGGAGTGCTACCACCCTCACACGGATCCCGCAACCTCTCCAAGATACAAACCGGGGTTTTACACAATTTGAGTCGCTTGTATGGAACAGTGTCAGAAGCTTTCTGACAATCCAGGTAAATGCAGTCTACCCAGCCCTTTTTATCCTGTTTGATTGTTGTCACCTTGTGTGAGTGTGATGGGTCTCGAGGACAGTTAAAATATAGAAAGTAAAAGTTTACCGGTGCTTCAGGACGGCTCAAGTAAATGGTAGCAAAGTATTTTGTCGCACGATAGCGCGAGAGGAAGCACATGATATACTTTACTGTTTTTCCAGCAATAATTGGGGATCTGGTTGTAAAACCTTTTGGGTAGTGTTCCAGGAAGTACTAGAAGGGTAAGGCTGAAGAGGTAAACCTGTTAACAAGATACAACAGTCGTTTAGAGAGAGAGAGAGAGAGAGAGAGAGAGAGAGAGAGAGAGAGAGAGAGAGAGAGAGAGGGAGAGAGAGAGAGGGAGAGAGGGAGAGAGAAAGGGGTTAATGGTTGAGTGCTTATAATTGAGTAAAAGGGTATGGCTGCATTAGGGGGAATGAGCAAGGCACGAACTCACGCACACACACAGCGCTACGTGTGTACACCTCCACACGCACACACACACACATACACACACATACACACACACACACACACACACACACACACACACACACACACACACACACACACACACACACACACAAGACTAAACTGGAAAAGGTTCAAAGGTTTGCCACCAGACTAGTACCCGAGCTGAGAGGTATGAGCTACGAGGAGAGACTACGGGAATTGAACCTCACTTCGTTGGAAGACAGAAGAGTTAGGGGGGACATGATCACCACATTCAAGATTCTCAAGGGAATCGACAGGGGTAGATAAAGACAGGTTATTTAACAAAGGGGCACACGCACAAGGGGACACAGGTGGAAACTGAGTGCCGAAATTAGCCACAGAGATATTAGAAAGAACTTTTTTAGTGTCAGAGTGGTTGACAAATGGAATGCATTATGCAGTGATGTGGTGGAGGCTGACTCCATACACAGTTTCAAATGTTGATATGATAGAGCCCAGTAGGCTCAGGAACCTGTACACCTGTTGATTGACAGTTGAGAGGCGGGACCAAGGAGCCAGAGCTCAACCCCCGCAAGCACAACTAGGTGAGTACAACACACACACACACACGACATCGAGGAATCAAATCTATCAACAAGTATCCAGAGCTACAGGTCGCAAGAAGCCCGCGCAGCGGTAAAGAGACAAAAATACCGGACTTCGGAAGCCATCAACATTATCGACGTCTCGGTTGTCGGGTCCAGTTCCATTGACCGGTTAGTGCTTCTTATCCGGCGTAAAACAGGAAATGCCCCGGGCATAAACGAGGGCTAACTACCTCCACACCCAACAGCTTCCATTGTGCGTGTTGGTATCGTAATGAATCAGATGGTAGCGGGCAAGGTGCTTCAAGTTCTGTATAGCGGGCTGTTATTCTTGGAGATCGATGTTATTTCGCTCTCACGAGATATCGTCCCATTAAAACGTCCTAAATCATGCTCTCCACGATGTTGCATTGCGTGCGTTCGTTGCACAACGGGGAAAAAACTATAAAACACCCCTGAAACGAGCTTGGAAATTCATAGATAGGACCAGGAAATTCTTAGAGATATGGAGGTCATGCAACCCGGAGTCATGCAACAGAAAATGGGAATATAACGAGCAACAAGAACGAAAACGTCCACGTGTGCTGGGTTGCCACACACACACACACACATGCACACACACACACACATGCACGCACACACGCACGCACCCACACACTCACACGCGGAGAGCCTGGCCTGAGGGAGCAGCCAGTGTTGCTCTGACCGTGGTGAAGAGGAGATCGGCGGGGAACTCGTTGGAGAACCAACGATTTGTTGTGGCCTCAGCACACGATGGATTTACTGACCCGTGACGCGGGGTTCGCGGGCGAGACTCAGGACGGAACATCAAATATATTCAAGTCTGAACTTTCGAAGCAAGTGATTATTGTTTTGAAAAGTTGAGAGCCATATTCGTGTGCTACAGGTGATCATTCTAGTGATGACTTAAGGTGGATCACTTAAGGAAAGACTTTGTTACGAGGACATGTCTTAAACCTTCCCCCACCCCCCCTGAGGCGCAAAAGATAGGTAGGTTGTTATGGTTTTAAATGTAATTGTTTATTATGGAATCGTATGATGTTTTTTGTTCATGTTGAAGAGTTTATGTGTTGAGTTTTCGAAGAACTGTTAGTTTAGGATAGTATATTATATGCTGGGAGAGCATACATGTATACACACGTGCATGCGTATACATACTCATTCACATACACACCTACATAGACACACACACACACACGCGCGCGCGCGCGCGCGTGTGTGTGTGTGTGTGTGTGTGTTAGAGATGAAAATATGTAGGAGACATAATAGAGGAAAAATACATTAGTTAGAAAGATAATTCCAGAACCAATAGCGCGATTTTTTAAACGCAAATATTAAATACAAATAGTTAATAGTAAATACACACACACATGGAACAATGACCTGACATAGGAGAATGGTAAACTAAAAAATGCCCAAAAATATGTAACGAAACTCGTTCCTGAGCTGAAGGGATTGAGCTCAGAAAATGACAGAAGTGGACCTTACCACACTGCAGGAAGGGAGGGATTGGGGGGACATGATAACAACATATAAGATTCTAAGGGAAAGTGAGAAGATAAACAAAGAAGTGTTGTCCAAAGCTAGGAACAGCAGAACGAGGGGTCATAGCTGGAAACTGGAGACGCAAATGAGTCACAGAGAAGATAAAAAAAAATTCAATGTCAGAGCTGTCAATAAGTGGAACAGGATAGACGTCGAAGTTGTTGAAACTAAATATATTCAAAATGTTAAATGTACATATGATGCAAGGGTGAGAAATGTACATATGATGCAAGGGTGAGAAATGTACATATGATGCAAGGGTGAGAAATGTACATATGATGCAAGGGTGAGAATTGTACATATGATGCAAGGGTGAGAAATGTACATATGATGCAAGGGTGAGAAATGTACATATGATGCAAGGGTGAGAAATGTACATATGATGCAAGGGTGAGAAATGTACATATGATGCAAGGGTGAGAAATGTACATATGATGCAAGGGTGAGAAATGTACATATGATGCAAGGGTGAGAAATGTACATATGATGCAAGGGTGAGAAATGTACATATGATGCAAGGGTGAGAAATGTACATATGATGCAAGGGTGAGAAATGAGTCTTTGCATTAATCTAAGAATGTTCAGAAGGCGGGGCCAGGAGCGTAGTTCGATCTTTCAAACACCTCTAGGTGAGTACACACACACACACACACACACACACACACACACACACACACACACACACACACACACACACACACACACACACACACACACACACATACACACACACACACACACACACACACACACACACACACTACAGACAATTCAATAATGTTGATATTAACCCAGAGCGCGATGGAGCTAGATAGTATTGACCATCAAATCCCAAAAAGAGTCCAATGTCCACAGCGCTCAGGGCCAAGAATTATCAAGCATTTTCGCAACCACATACGAAACCTATACATCTTTCCTTAATCAACGCGGCATTTACAAAATAGTTTATGTGCTCTGAAAGACCAGGCGGTTGTTTATAACAATAACAACCTTTGGATGTGAAGTTTCCAAGCTCGTAAGCTGTGAAATACATGTAAACAAAGCCGCCATGATTATGGAAAGATATATAGGTTTCGTAAATGAAAAAGCAAAACAGCCAATAGTAAAGAAACAAAGCAAAACCTAGAACAATAAATATAATTAACAGACAACGCCGAATACAACGCAAAAGATACCCCAAAAAATGAGTATGTCAGACACTGAAGAGAAGCACTGAAGCAGTACGCGAACCCCCACACCATCTTGAGTGGTAAATAACACCGGGTATTAATGGTTATCTTGAGGTTATCTTGAGATGATTTCGGGGCTTTAGTGTCCCCGCGGCCCGGTCCTCGACCAGGCCTCCACCCCCAGGAAGCAGCCCGTGACAGCTGACTAACACCCAGGTACCTATTTTACTGTTAGGTAACAGGAGCATAGGGTGAAAGAAACTCTGCCCATTGTTTCTCGCCGGCGCCTGGGATCGAACCCAGGACCACAGGATCACAAGTCCAGCGTGCTGTCCGCTCGGCCGACCGGCTCCCTCTGAAGGAGGGAATGGAAGAATGGAATCTGAAGATATGATATGATGAGCGAGACAGTCAACAGGTGCGAATTAAGGAGGGTCCCACACAAGGCGAGAGTAGCATTGGATTGGCACCTATTCCTTTTTAATTTGGCGGGTCTGAACCTACCGCTAATCATTTTTATTTATTTATTTATTTATTTATATATAAACAAGAAGGTACATTGGGATTGTGAGGATACAAAATATGGTAATTACAATCTTGTAAAGCCACTAGTACGCGCAGCGTTTCGGGCAGAAAAGCCGTTTCTGTCTCACTTGGGTGGTAATGGGGCGCTGTGGATCACTTGGGTGGTAATGGGGCGCTGTGGATCACTTGGGTGGTAATGGGGCGCTGTGGATCCTCCATATACTGAGAGCGACAGTATTATGAACAGGCACAACGCGTCTATGCCGTTGATGAGTGTGTGTATGTGTGTGTGTGGATGAGCCTACACGTGTGGATGAGCCTACACGTGAGGATGAGCCTACACGTGTGGATGAGCCTACACGTGTGGATGAGCCTACACGTGTGGATGAGCCTACACGTGTGGATGAGACTACACGTGTGGATGAGCCTACACGTGTGGATGAGCCTACACGTGTGGATGAGCCTACACGTGTGGATGAGCCTACACGTGTGGATGAGCCTACACGTGTGGATGAGCCTATACGTGTGGATGAGCCTACACGTGTGGATGAGCCTACACGTGTGGATGAGCCTACACGTGTGGATGAGCCTACACGTGTGGATGAGGTCCTCAAGGATAAATGAAGGCCATCGACTTCCACAATTAAGCAACACAATTTTGTTATTGGAAATTTGAAATGCATAGGACGATGGGAACCCAAAGGCAGGTACTAGGCGGGTCCTGCTTAAATCCACTCAATACTAGGCATCCATCATGTAAGTGTGGGATAGCATAATTACATCCACACATGTAATCTGTTTAAATCCACTCAGTACTAGGCAAATCCTGTTTAAATCCACTCAATACTAGGCATCCATCATGTAAGTGTGGGATAGCATAATTACATCCACACATGTAATCTGTTTAAATCCACTCAGTACTAGGCAAATCCTGTTTAAATCCACTCAATACTAGGCATCCATCATGTAAGTGTGGGATAGCATAATTACATCCACACATGTAATCTGTTTAAATCCACTCAGTACTAGGCAAATCCTGTTTAAATCCACTCAATACTAGGCGGGTCCTGTTTAAATGTACTCATTATTCGGAGGGCTGTTTAAATCCACCCAATAATAGACGGGTCTTGTTTGAATCCACCCAATAATAGACGGGTCTTGTTTGAATCTACCCAATAATAGACGGGTCTTGTTTGAAGCCACCCAATAATAGACGGGTCTTGTTTGAATCTACCCAATAATAGACGGGTCTTGTTTGAAGCCACCCAATAATAGACGGGTCTTGTTTGAAGCCACCCAATAATAGACGGGTCTTGTTTGAATCTACCCAATAATAGACGGGTCTTGTTTGAAGCCACCCAATAATAGACGGGTCTTGTTTGAAGCCACCAAATGAAAAGCGGGTCCCAGTTCGATCCAATTAAACACCGCCCTCCACCCTCTTACACCTGTGTAACTATACTAACCGTTCATGAAATCTGTTAAACTGTTCGTCTTAGTAATCCAGACGTTTGGATTAGACGTTGAGATGTAAGTCTGGTCTTAATCACCCACTTAGACCTTGACAAAGTACTCAGGAGAGTGCGAAAGACTTGGTGTAAATTCCTTACATAAATATCACAAATGGCCAAATGTGGGTTTTTATCCAATGTTATTATGTTTGTGAGAAGACATCACCATTACTACATTAATACTAACGTTACTTGGGAGCCCATTTTTCCCCCTTCACGGCGCTATTCCTGCCTATTTAGGTAACCAGTACTTACCTATTTGGCTCTTAATACGATATTTTTCCAGATTGATCCCGATATTGTGAGAGAAATAAATGTGCATATATATATATAATTAGTACGCGATTAATTTAATTTAAGTACATGAAAACCTATTGGCAAGGCTGAGACAAGCCAGAAGAACATGGACTACCATTTGCTCTCATGAGGAAAATGAAAATCATTCCTAAGTTATATTGAAAGAACATTAAGAACTATAAGAACATAAGAATACAGGAAACTTCATTTGGCTTATGTTTATAAGTATATCGTACTTATAAACTAATTGGAAGCAATTTATTGAAAAAAATGGGCGACAAAAATGGAAACAATTTATATGGGCGTCAGCCCATAATATAAATATATATATGTATATTATGGGCTGACGCCTAAAAGCGTTTCGCGTTTCGTAATCTTACAGTTTAAAAGACCATTTTACATACTCTGTTTCATGCTTATATTAGTTTTTTGGGAAGGTGATGGGACACAAATCAATGGGCAAAGACAATTTTACATATTCAAAACACAAATCAATTGGTACATTGTGTGTTTTCTCTTCTTGCTCATGCTCAGGCTCACTATAGCCCGTGCTACTTGACCCGCGCCTGTGCCAGGTAAGTTACGGGCTCACTATAGCCCGTGCTACTTGGAACGTGTTCCGAGTAGCTGAATCTATAACATCTTCTTCTTGCTTCTGTGTTGGTTCGGTATCTTGAAGTGGATAGAATGTAATTATGTGTTAAATGGCTTTTGATTGCTGGTGTTGACATTTTTATGTGTAGTGCCTCGCTGATGTCGAGCCGCCTGCTATCGTTGTATCTGTCGATAATTTCTGTGTTGCTTGTTAACATTTATCTAGTGATGGTCTGGTTGTGTGAGGAGATTTTATGCTCCTTGATGGAGTTCTGACATACAGATATTTGGATGATTCGATGAAATATCTATGCCCAAGTTGACCACCGAGCGCTCTCGGATCTTAAATAAAAAAAGTCTCACGACTACCAAGATTTTTGTAGAATCGTGTTGGCCTAGTGGTTAAGGTACCAGGTACGCCAAGGTGCATAGCGCTCCTGGCTATCTGCGTTCAAATCTTTCTGGGGTGTAGAGTTTTCAGTTGCATATTGGCTTGGGGACCATTCAAGCTTGTTCTCATATGGTAAACACACACACCCCTTTTAGGTAAAAAAAAAAAATGAAAACAAATATAAATTATAAGTTCATGAGCATCCTGGGATTCGTGCCGAGTATTGTGTTGCTACAGCGAGTGGCAAGCACCGCCTCTGAGAGCAGCAGCCGTGCGCAAAACGACGGATTAGTGAACTATTTTTGGAGTTAATTTTGAAGGTGGAATCACTCTGATCGAAGAGTTGCACTTTACTCAGAGGAACCTAAACATTACATCAAATTGTAAACATCTGATGGATTCAGAGTTGTGTTTACATCTTCCCCGGTTGATATAAACATTGGTGGATATAAAATAAAGTTGTTATATATATATAAATATATATATATATATATATATATATATATATATATATATATATATATATATATATATATATATATATATATATATATATATATATGGATACCACCTCTGGTGCAATTGTAGGGACTCACAGCCTCGAAGAAGAAAATAAAGAGTATTCAGAGAAGACCTTGTGGATTCTCGCTGAACACTTTGATATTTTCCTCTCCTACCACCCTTCTTTTTTCTTCTTAAATTTTATTTTATTTTATTTTATTTTATTTTATTACATTGCTACAGTTTACAAAAAACACACACTTATAACAATTAATGTTCGAAGACCTCATCCAGCTCTTCGGAGGCTGGGTGCATGCCCAAGATACAGCACGCATTTCCTCTCTGGATCGCGACACTGAGGCGCTAGAACAAGAAACTGGCTGTTTTTGAGTCTTTAGTTTTCCCAATGAGTTCCTCACCCACCTCCTTTAGGAACTTGAGTGCACATTTATCCCAGGCGCCCAGAGTCTCAGAGCCTATCGGCACGAACCTGTAACAACGTTCTAGGTCTCTGTACTTGTTAGTTTTCTGGGTCTTCCTGAAGGTGGCCTCCCCGCCTCCCTCAGTTATACTGCGAGGTAGATAGGTATCAGCCAATGTAGACGCACATGTGTAGTCCCACACGACCTGTTTACCTACCCTCCACGGCTGCAGGGTGACTCCATCTGGGCGTTTTTGGCTGTTGTCAGGTCTGCACAACTGAGGTTCTCTTTGTGCTGGACACCCAGCTGTAGCCAAACTTCTCTTGATGATGTCATTGACTGCTTCATGTCTGGCAATCTTTCCCTGTGTCTTACGACAGATGAGACCATGGCTGCCGTAGTTGTTGAAACTAATACACACACACACACACACACACACACACACACACACACACACACACACACACAGCTAGGCGGGACCAAAGAGCCAAAGCTCAACCCCCGCAAGCACAAATTGGTGAGTACACACTGGGGCCTGGTAGCCTAGTGGATAGCGCGCAGGTCACGTAATTCTGTGGCGCGGGTTCGATTCCCGCACCAGGCAGAAACAAATGGGCAAAGTTTTTTTCACCCTGAATGCCCCTGTTACTTAGCAGTAAATAGGTACCTGGGAGTTAGTCAGCTGTAACAGGCTACTTCCTGGTGTGTGTGTGTGTGTGTGTGTGTGTGTAATGTGGAAAAAAAGTAGTTAGTAAACAGTTGATTCACAGTTGAGAGGCGGGCCGAAAGAGCAAAGCTCAACCCCCGCAAACACAACTAGGTGAATACACTCAGAATACCAGTACACCAGTAGACTGACAGTTGAAAGGCAGGACCAAAGAGCCGAAGCTCAACCCCCGCAAGCCCAACTAGGCGAATACACACGGTCAAGCGGACAGCGCTCGAGGGTCATAGTCCCAAGGGCCCGAGTTCAATTACCAGTCGAAGCAGAAACAAAAGCGAAGATTTTATTTCACCTGATGCACCTATTCACCCAACAATAAATAGGTACCTGGGAGTTAAACAGCGACTACGGGCAGCTTCCACGTGAAATATGTGTTTCAGAGCATTATATATGACAGAGGTAAAATAGACCGTGAGCCAATATATGAGAAACCCGATGGTTAGAAAGGCGGGACCCAAGAGCTAAAGGCGAGGCCCAAGAGCTAAAGGCGGGGTCCAAGAGCTAAAGACGGGGCCCAGGAGCTGTTATATTCACCTGTAACAAGACTCGCCACTGTTCCATATCAGTGGTTATTGAGGACAGCTAAAACACATGCCATTGTTAAACATATTATGACAGGGGATTATCTAATTTAAAAACGTATAGGCCTACATTATATTTACCAATAATTCCTCCCGCCAATGGAGGGGGGGGGAGGCATCAACCCAGAGCAGATGATGAGTCACAATCACGTGGATGATGATTGGACAATCAGCACCCAAAATCATCATTTTCAGAGTTGTGGATTAGAGGTCTAATCAGTCCAGAGGTAAAGAGGAGAACAATTTAGCACAAGTTGGTTATTGATGATTGATAATACTACATCAATAATATCACTAAGTACAGTGTTCTTCACAAGACCAGGTGTACAGTGTTCTTCACAGGACCAGGTGTAGTGTTCTTCACAAGACCAGGTGTACAGTGTTCTTCACAAGACCAGGTGTACAGTGTTCTTCACAAGACCAGGTGTACAGTGTTCTTCACAAGACCAGGTGTTCAGTGTTCTTCACAAGACCAGGTGTTCAGTGTTCTTCCCAAGACCAGGTGTTCAGTGTTCTTCACAAGACCAGGTGTACAGTGTTCTTCACAAGACCAGGTGTACAGTGTTCTTCACAAGACCAGGTGTACAGTGTTCTTCACAAGACCAGGTATTCAGTGTTCTCCAAACAGCTTTGACCTTTACAGTTTGTCGTGAGTTGCACACACTCACTCCCTGTTTACTCACACACTCACTCCCTGTTTACTCACACACTCACTCCCTGTTTACTCACACATTCACTCCCTGTTTCCTCACACACTCACTCCCTGTTTCCTCACACACTCACTCCCTGTTTACTCACACACTCACTCCCTGTTTACTCACACACACACTCCCTGTTTACTCACACACTCACTCCCTGTTTACTCACACACTCACTCCTTGCTTACTCACACTCACTCCCTGTTTACTCACTCACTCCCTGTTTACTCACTCACTCCCTGTTTACTCACACACTCACTCCTTGCTTACTCACACACTCATAACGATTCCTCATACACTCACAGGCTTCCCTCTGTTACCTATCGTTCGTTACGGCTCGTGACCCTACAGCAGCCAAGCTTTAATTACGTCTAGGGATACGAGAAAACTGCTGTTCTCAAGAGCGGGTCACCAGTATAACCCCTTGATAAGTAATGAGCACATAAATAAAAATCTTCCTTAGGACTGAAGAATTATACATATAACTTATAATATATATATTCAAAACAGTATAATATAAAAACACAGATGGTAAAGTTAACTTATACAACAAACCAAAAAAGTATTGTCATTACACTTAATATAACATAATAAAATATGGCACAACATGAATGTTACAGACTTAACTCTACAAAGGTGTGAGCTCCCTTGGCCCGTATCAGCTACTGAACTCTCGCTCTGTCGCTACCCAATATTTCTCTCCCGTCTGCCTCATCCAGGATGAGGGATGGAAACTAAGGACTTTTTCATATTTAAAACTAATTGAACAACCACTTGTTCTCAAAACACACAAGAATGCAAATTACAGATAATAGTTACTTACAAAATATATAAGTACAATGCCACCTGTTTAATTACAGAAAATAAACAATTATATATACTAAATAAAAGTGACATCTGGAACTTCCAAACTGAACAGGTCCAGCTTCCCGAATCTAACAGGTATTAGACGTGTGCAAAGCAACCGCGCTCCTGTCTCCACTGACGCTGCCACACCACACGATAATTTACAAAAACACAATGTGTGTACATATACAGGCAATGATATAATGGAACAAAACAAGTTATTTTAAATTTATATACGTATTCAGCTAGGAGTACGTAACACCCTCTTCCTCACACACACTCACTCATCCCATTAACACTTCAACTAGTTTATATAGGATAAGTTTTAGAGTATGGCGGTGGGATCGAACCTTTGTTCTATGTCTCCCAAGAAAAGCGTCTTACCCATGGACCACAATGTGCTAAAAGTTACACACCACAGGTCGCCCAAAGTCGTTAGAAATTTGTGGGTTCGATTCCACCGCTCTACTCTAATTTTTTTAAACGCATATATTACGTAACTGATGTACATAAATTATAGAAAAAAAATTGTGATTTCTATTGTGTCTGTAGTTAATACAGCTGACTACTTAACGAACGTGCTACATATATATAGCAGTATATGTGTGTGTATGTACATATCCCAAATATATATGTGCTATATAGCTGTATATGTGTGTGTATGTTCATATCCTAAATATGTATGTGCTATATAGCTGTATATATGTGTGTATGTGCATATCCCAAATATATATGTGCTATATAGCTGTATATGTGTGTGTATGTGCATATCCCAAATATATATATATGTGCTATATAGCTGTATATGTGCATATCCCAAACATATATATATATATGTGTTATATATATTTCGCCTATATTTTGGGCTTTGCAACACTGAATAATATTAATGCTTAACGAACCATATAATTTGCATACAGCATATCTGACATGTTTCAGTTACTCCTATTAGACCTATGCACTAAGTATTCATAAATCTCTAATATCCTTAATGTGACCTTTCTCACACTAACCAGGGGGACGACTCCAATATACCAAGGGAAGGGAGAGTATTAATAAAGAGCTAACTCTATCAACACAAACTAAATAAAACACACATTTCTGTAAATCAACAGTAAAGGTTTTCAAACCAGTATTTACCCAGGTCTTTCCTGAAGAAATCTCTTATTTACAGCCAATGTTTCGTATCTTATTTTGTGTTGATATATTTTAAACCTTATGTGTATTCCCTTTTTGTAAAGTCTTTGATTTATTCTCATCAATCAAGTCACCTTAAACATCACTCAAGTCACCTTAAACATCACTCAAGTCACCTTAAACATCACTCAAGTCACCTTAAACATCAATCAAGTCACCTTAAACATCAATCAAGTCACCTTAAACATCACTCAAGTCACCTTAAACATCACTCAAGTCACCTTAAACATCACTCAAGTCACCTTGAACATCACTCAAGTCACCATAAACATCAATCAAGTCACCTTAAACATCAATCAAGTCACCTTAAACATCAATCAAGTCACCTTAAGCATCAATCAAGTCACCTTAAACATCAATCAAGTCACCTGAAGCATCAATCAAGTCACCTTAAACATCAATCAAGTCACCTTAAACATCAACCAAGTCACCTTAAACATCAATCAAATCACCTCAAAGTCTAGCCAAATCAAGGACAAGACTGCCGTTGACATCGCAAATGTTTTCTAGCAAGAACACATATTTCTTTAATTCAATGTACCGGAAACTGACACTCAATAAATATTCCCGGCGAGATAATCCACTGGGGGCTGTGAGGTGGGCTCGAACCTGCGACCAAGGCCTCGCCAACCACACACACACTACCACTGTACCTGGAAACACTGGAGAAGGGGGCCTCCAGACTTCGTTTGATTTCAGTAGAAATCTGGTTGTAAAACTTTTGACGAGTCAGTGATGGTACAGTGGAAGAGTGTGCGGTTGGTAATGCCTTGGTCGCTGGTTCGCGTTCACCTCACAGCGGATTTTCTCATTGATGTATTATCCCGTTAGTGTTATTTTCTTTATATGGGTTATGGGTTATGGGTTCTCAGTGCCTAACAGTGTGTCTCCTAGTTCCAGTACTGTTCGTATCCCCTTAGAGTGCACCCTGAGTGCCTGCAATTTGTCGTATCCCATAGAGTGGTGTGGTTTCCGCTTCTAGAACCTTCTCTTCTCTTCGCTTCTCGGTTCTTAATCAATAGAGTGCATTGCTAATCCCTAGAAAGAGATCTTAGTCATTTCATTAGTGTGTTTCAGTCAATGTTGACATTAAAGGCGACAGTTGTGGTGGTGGGAGGCTGGGAGGGCAGGTTATGCCCTATATCTTGACTGTCAGGAGCGTTGCTATGGTGATTATCTCATCCCAGGCGCTGACTCTTGGATTAGTGATGCTGTGTGTGTGTGAGAGAGAGAGAGAGAGAGAGAGAGAGAGAGAGAGAGAGAGAGAGAGAGAGAGAGAGAGGATACAATCACCCCCCCCCCAAACACAGATACTGACACGAACATCGCCACAAACACAGCGAGAGAAATGTTGTTAATATTCAAACAAAAACAGCTTTCATTATATACACAGAAATACAATAGAGAAAGGAAAATACACACTACATAAAACATAAAAATAGACCACATAAAATTCAAAACTACATAACAGATGTAACACAAGAGCACTCATCACACCAAACACACACCTACGGACCACATAGAACACACACCTACGGACAACATCAACACCATACAAGCCACCACACATCAACACCATACAAGCCACCACACATCAACACCATACAAGCCACCACACATCAACACCATACAAGCCACCTCACATCAACACCATACAAGCCACCACACATCAACACCATACAAGCCACCTCACATCAACACCATACAAGCCACCACACATCAACACCATACAAGCCACCTCACATCAACACCATACAAGCCACCACACATCAACACCATACAAGCCACCTCACATCAACACCATACAAGCCACCTTACATCAACACCATACAAGCCACCTCACATCAACACCATACAAGCCACCACACATCAACACCATACAAGCCACCACACATCAACACCATACAAGCCACCACACATCAACACCATACAAGCCACCACACATCAACACCATACAAGCCACCACACATCAAAACCATACAAGCCACCACACATCAACACCATACAAGCCACCACACATCAACACCATACAAGCCACCACACATCAACACCATACAAGCCACCTCACATCAACACCATACAAGCCACCTTACATCAACACCATACAAGCCACCTCACATCAACACCATACAAGCCACCTTGCATCAACACCATACAAGCCACCACACATCAACACCATACAAGCCACCTTGCATCAACACCATACAAGCCACCACACATCAACACCATACAAGCCACCTTACATCAACACCATACAAGCCACCTTACATCAACACCATACAAGCCACCTCACATCAACACCATACAAGCCACCACACATCAACACTATACAAGCCACCGTACATCAACACCATACAAGCTACCGTACATCAACACTATACAAGCCACCACACATCAACACCATACAAGCCACCGTACATCAACACCATACAAACCACCACACATCAACACCATACAAGCCACCTCACATCAACACCATACAAGCCACCTCACATCAACACCATACAAGCCACCACACATGAACACCATACAAGCCACCACACATCAACACCATACAAGCCACCACACATCAACACCATACAAGCCACCTCACATCAACACCATACAAGCCACCACACATCAACACCATACAAGCCACCACACATCAACACCATACAAACCACCTCACATCAACACCATACAAGCCACCACACATCAACACCATACAAGCCACCACACATCAACACCATACAAGCCACCACACATCAACACCATACAAGCCACCACACATCAACACCATACAAGCCACCTCACATCAACACCATACAAGCCACCACACATCAACACCATACAAGCCACCACACATCAACACCATACAAGCCACCTCACATCAACACCATACAAGCCACCTTACATCAACACCATACAAGCCACCTTACATCAACACCATACAAGCCACCTCACATCAACACCATACAAGCCACCACACATCAACACCATACAAGCCACCTTACATCAACACCATACAAGCCACCACACATCAACACCATACAAGCCACCACACATCAACACCATACAAGCCACCTCACATCAACACCATACAAGCCACCTCACATCAACACCATACAAGCCACCTCACATCAACACCATACAAGCCACCTCACATCAACATCATACAAGCCACCTCACATCAACACCATACAAGCCACCTCACATCAACACCATACAAGCCACCACACATCAACACCATACAAGCCACCACACATCAACACCATACAAGCCACCTCACATCAACACCATACAAGCCACCACACATCAACACCATACAAGCCACCTCACATCAACACCATACAAACCACCTTACATCAACACCATACAAGCCACCACACATCAACACCATACAAGCCACCGTACATCAACACCATACAAGCCACCTTACATCAACACCATACAAGCCACCGTACATCAACACCATACAAGCCACCTTACATCAACACCATACAAGCCACCACACATCAACACCATACAAGCCACCGTACATCAACACCATACAAGCCACCGTACATCAACACCATACAAGCCACCTTACATCAACACCATACAAGCCACCACACATCAACACCATACAAGCCACCTTACATCAACACCATACAAGCCACCACACATCAACACCATACAAGCCACCGTACATCAACACCATACAAGCCACCGTACATCAACATCATACAAGCCACCACACATCAACACCATACAACAGATATTGTTTTCAACCTAAGATTATTAGTATGATGGCCGACCTCGTATCCCTTCGCGATCTCTTAGTGCTCTTAGTGAATACCGAACTACACCAATTCTGACAACCTTCAATTTTGATCCTGTGCTCTGAACGTCATCTTTCAGTAGTTTAGCGAATTTAAAACATCGTAATTTTTACGTTTTCTCGAATTAATCTGTGTGTTTGATTGTCCAGGATCATACGCTTCTAGTTAGGGAAAACCGCTTCAAATGTGACGTTTATGAATTCGTAAATTTTTTTTAGCCCGAAAGGGAAAAAACAGAGCAATTAAAATAATTAAACAGATTTATATTAAAAATTAACGATAAATTTATTCAAACTGATTACAGACATGAATTTGTAGTTAATTACTCTTCATTTGTTATGTTGTAAACCTTAGCCAAATTTATATGTTATGGGGTAAACCTTGTCCACACATGTATGTTTGGGGGAAACCTTGCCCACACATGTATGTTATGAGGTAAACCTTGTCCACACATGTATGTTATGGGGGTAAACCTTGCCCACACATGCATGTTATGTGGTAAACCTTGCCTACACATGCATGTTCTGAGGTAAACCTTGCCCACACATGCATGTTATGAGGTAAACCCTGCCCACACATGCATGTTATGAGGTAAACCTTGCCCACACATGCATGTTCTGAGGTAAACCTTGCCCACACATGCATGTTATGAGGTAAACCTTGCACACACATGCATGTTATGGGGTAAACCTTGCCCACACATGCATGTTCTGAGGTAAACCTTGCCCACACATCAATATGAAGCACTACATGCGCTTCCACTGGCCAAAGTTATTAACTAATGTCAAATTCATGAGCGCATTAAATAATATTTTAAAACACCAACCTGGCTAAAAAGGCATAATTAACGGTGGGGTGGAGGGTAGAGCAACGGCCTCGCTTCATGCAGGTCGGAGTTCAATCCCCGACCGTCCAAGTGGTTGGGCACCATTCCTTTCCCCCCGTTCCATCCCAAATCCTTATCCTGACCCCTTCAAAGTGCTATATAGTCGTGATGCGTTCTCCTGATTGTTCCCCTTCTCAATATTTTAATTAGCCAAGGCTGACCTTATCATAAAGGAATTATCAATTCGAGTGCTCTCAAAATATAAAACCTCTTTGAATATTAAATAATGATCTGAAACATCGTCTGGTATTAATATTTTTTTTATGTGGAGCGCAATTAGCTCTGGACTAATTATGCTTTAAGGCATAATTAGGGGGCTAATGATTCAGGAACGTTAACGGTAGCGTAGTAATATTAGCAAATGCTTACAACCAATGCGTCTCATTTTGCATGTTACGGTTCCCCAACGTAATGTGCTCTGAACAGCAGCGGCTGTCAAATATTCACGTTGTCTATGAATCGATAGGTTAGGTGGGTTGCTCGGGTTCGTGTGTTTCTGGGCATGTTAACACTTCGTATTTTGTATGTTGTGGCAATTGGGGCTGGTGAGGGTGTATGTGTCCACCAGAGGGAGTGTAGTGTACACTGGAGATAACACAGGGATACCCACCCACAGGTCAGTATCCCCGCCGATAGGTGAGTATACACTGAGAGTCTACTTTAGTCCTATACAATGTTCAGGACTAATGTGTATTTGCTGGTTTAGTCATTAGGCAACGTTGGTGGTGTTAATAACCCTCCAGAGGTTGATGTAATTAACTCTGCAGTTGATAGGCTTAAAGCCAAACCCCCGAACTGTCCGTTTAAGTTGGCATACATATACAATGTATGCCAACTATGTATACACTTAGCCAACACACGTGTTCATAGATTTGGATTCCATGAAAAGCCCTGAACAGATGGGATTCAACCCTCCCTAAGAGGTCATCTTAGCAGATCCTCTCTCACTCAAGAAGTATCACGTGAACCGTCGTGAAATACACGCAAACTTCCGTGCATAATGTCCTAACTTAAAGGAGTTAGATTGTGTCTTGAGGCAATTTCGGAGCTTGATTGTCTTATGAGACAAGTTAAAAAAAAACGGCTAAAAAATACAAAAATGTTATGGGGTAAAAAACACCCGGAGTGTTGTTTACACCCGGGTGTAAAAGAGTACTACTGGGCATAAAAGATTACTACTGGGCATAAAAGATTACTACTGGGCATAAAAGAGTACTACTGGGCATAAAAGAGTACTACTGGGCATAAAAGAGTACTACTGGGCATAAAAGAGTACTACTGGGCATAAAAGAGTACTACTGGGCATAAAAGATTACTACTGGGCATAAAAGATTACTACTGGGCATAAAAGAGTACTACTGGGCATAAAAGAGTACTACTGGGCATAAAAGAGTACTACTGGGCATAAAAGAGTACTACTGGGCATAAAAGAGTACAACTGGGCATAAAAGAGTACTACTGGGCATAAAAGAGTACTACTGGGCATAAAAGAGTACTACTGGGCATAAAAGAGTACTACTGGGCATAAAAGAGTACTACTGGGCATAAAAGAGTACTACTGGGCATAAAAGAGTACTACTGGGCATAAAAGAGTACAACTGGGCATAAAAGAGTACTACTGGGCATAAAAGAGTACTACTGGGCATAAAAGATTACTACTGGGCATAAAAGATTACTACTGGGCATAAAAGAGTACTACTGGGCATAAAAGAGTACTACTGGGCATAAAAGAGTACTACTGGGCATAAAAGAGTACTACTGGGCATAAAAGAGTACTACTGGGCATAAAAGAGTACTACTGGGCATAAAAGATTACTACTGGGCATAAAAGATTACTACTGGGCATAAAAGATTACTACTGGGCATAAAAGAGTACTACTGGGCATAAAAGAGTACTACTGGGCATAAAAGAGTACTACTGGGTATAAAAGAGTACTACTGGGCATAAAAGAGTACTACTGGGCATAAAAGATTACTACTGGGCATAAAAGATTACTACTGGGCATAAAAGATTACTACTGGGCATAAAAGATTACTACTGGGCGTAAAAGAGTACTACTGGGCGTAAAAGAGTACTACTGGGCATAAAAGAGTACTACTGGGCATAAAAGAGTACTACTGGGCATAAAAGAGTACTACTGGGCATAAAAGAGTACTACTGAGCATAAAAGAGTACTACTGGGCATAAAAGAGTACTACTGGGCATAAAAGAGTACTACTGGGCATAAAAGAGTACTACTGGGCATAAAAGAGTACTACTGGGTATAAAAGAGTACTACTGGGCATAAAAGAGTACTACTGGGCATAAAAGAGTACTACTGGGTATAAAAAGTGCTACTGGGCATAAAAAGTGCTACTGGGCATAAAAAAGTGCTACTGGGCATAAAAAAGTGCTACTGGGCATAAAAAAGTGCTACTGGGCATAAAAAAGTGCTACTGGGCATAAAAAAGTGCTACTGGGTATAAAAAAGTGCTACTGGGTATAACAAAAACAAAATGGTACTGACTATTAAAAAGTACTACTGGGAATAAACAAAAATGCCAATGGGTATTAAAAAGGGTGCTGAGTATTAAAAGTGGTCACACGGTATCAAAAGTGTGTAAATACAAGATATTACTATATTTCACTACCCACTATTAGTGTCAAAAAACACTAATATATATATATATATATATATATATATATATATATATATATATATATATATATATATATATATATATATATATATATATATTATGTTTTAATATAAAGGTCACTATTCCAGCCAACTCTCTGAGCGTTCCCAACGTCACTAACCTGTCGTACTAAAGTGCCCTAACCTAACCAACCCGAGGACACACGAACAGAAAACGGGACATATCATACATTTCGCGAGCCGGTACATACACTTGTACATTAGTTTTTTGGCTTTAGGTAAAAAAAAAATGTATATTGATTTTTGACGTATATCCGTAAACCGGATATACGTCAAAAATGCGACGTTCTATCCAGAGAACGGGTTGAATATTGAACATGAACTCGGCTGGATAGGCCGGGGTTCCTGAAATACAAATATTATTTGATTTCGTTGTCTGACGTGAATCTATTCTTCAAATTTCGTGTTTCACCCTTTGGTTGCAATAGCCGTGATGACTGGAGGGTTTTATTGCAACACATTGAAATTAATATTTGTTAATTATTTATTTTGGTTCACCTCGAACAAAGATGACATTTGGAGAAATCCCCTTCTAATTAAACCCAGATACAAGAGCACCAGTCAGAGGGATAGAAGCCCTAAACAAGACAATAATCAATACAGAATATGCAGTCATATTCAATGAAGCATTTATATATACATTAATATATATATATATATATATATATATATATATATATATATATATATATATATATATATATATATATATATATATATGTATATATACATATATATATATATATATATATATATATATATATATATATATATATATATATATATATATATTGTGACGATAATCTCCTTCAAGAGATTGAGCCTGCTCTTCCCTTCATAATTACGTCTTCACAACTATATAAAAGACTATGGAAGAAATGTCCAACAACGCCAACAACACCACCACCAGCAAGGCTTGCCAGGGTGAGCAGAAACGTATGCAGCCCGCCACCTGTTCGGACCCAAATCACCAAACTACCCGTTGATCGCTACGGCTCCGCTGATTGGTCGCCGGTCTGGCTGCACCTGCACTCGCCCCCCAATACTACCCGATGTCTGGGGTCGCCCCAACATCAGTCTTCAGAATGTTCCGTGCTTTCGTAGCCAGCACTCCTCCCAGCTAGACTCTAGCGTGTACTGAGAAGAGTGGTGGCTTTAAGCCAATATTCCAGCACCTCCCATTTTACTTTTATATTGCACTTCTTGTTATTTTGCCTTAACGTAACTTTTCATTGTGTCATTTAAGTATTCTTATTATTTTGATTGATTGATTTTATTATAAGAATTTGTTTGTGCATTATTTTCATGTTTTGATTTATTTAACGTAATTAAAATTTCATTGTTAAAGTTTACTTGTGTTTTGTGTGTCTTCTCCTTACCTTACCACAGACGAAGTTCCAGTTTTTCTATTTTTTTTTATAACTATGTGACGAGGCCATACCCCTAGCCTTAAACAGCCGAACTCCAACGCGTTACCGTCACAAGTTATATGGGGGCCTGTCCTAGGAGCTTCACTCAGGTACTGGTGACAAGTGGTAATTGATGGTAAGCGTATTTAACTCTGTTAACGTAGCTTTACTATTTTTCATTCAATTTCATTTTTTATAAGGTGCGGTATATTGTGCATTACGAGAGTAACATATAGTGAAGGTGAGACAACTTTGGATTACGTGGTGACTGTAGGCCTCAGTCATACTCTTAATTGGTCATCTCTCCCTCCTTGTTATTACTCGTATTTACCATCTATGTCCCTTGAATATTTCTCATTCTGACAGATCATCATATTGGTACCCTGGTACTGTGGTCTGCCCCGGGTCAAGAGTACCCAATCTTCTGCAATCTGACTGTAGGAGGACAAAGAGGGCCATAGTTCCTCTAGCTCGAACTTTAGTTGCTGAATTGGGACCTCAGCAGCAGTTCTCGTCACCAGTTGACACCTCGCACCCCTACACGTCAGTCAGAGATGATGATACATACAACGGTAGGGAATTAGCTTATTTTTTCAGAGCACAAAAGTTCGCTAATTCTGTAAGTATCATATTAAATTCAGTGGGAAAAACTTGCTTTATGTCCTATAGAGACTTGGCAAGGTATGCCTACATCCTTGGACTACCAATTTTACTTTTGAAGCATTTTACTGTTTCATTTGTTTTCGAAACTCTGTTTCATTTGTTAGTAGGATTTTCTTGCCCTTATTCTCTTACATGAGTACCGGGTACAAGATTTCCTGCGCCCTTGCTTTAATTTAACCATTTAATATCTTTCACTTAACGTTAATTGTTAAAGATCACACAGGATAGGTACCAGTTGCCACGTTGTCCTGTTTCTGACATTTCATTATTGAACATTCGTGTACCTTTATTTGCTAATTTCACCATGTTTCGTCTCCAAACTTTCCGTGCAAATCCAGCAGGCGAAATAGGGACTTTAAGTCGTGCCAAGAGGACTGAATTACAAACTCTTGCACATGAGTATCAACTAGAAGTTCCCTATCAAGCCAACAAAAATGACCTACACAACCTGTTGCTGGATTACTATTTAGAGCAAGGTAAGATAGACTCTGAAACTCATGAAACTTACTATATTGCAGATAAAACTGATTTGGCAACGCTGAAACTTAAACTAGAGCTGGCTAAGATTGAACGTGAGCAGCAAAAGGAAGCCCGCGAACAGCAAAGGGAAGCCCTCGAACAACAAGAACGAGCTGCTGCCATACGAAGAGAAGAACAAGAACGAGAAATCACCCTCAGAGAACGTGAAGCTGCCTTGAGGAGAGACGAACAAGAACGTGAGGTTGCACTACTCCAGGAGCGGGAACGAGTACAGTTTGCAATGCTCCGTGAGCGGGAAAGAGTACAGCTTGAAACCAAACAACGCGAGTTGGAGATTCAACGCGAACATGACAAGCAACAAGCGACTCTGGCTCTTGAGTGTCGTCAACGGGAATACACGTTGGAAACTTCACACCTCGCTCAACGCCAGCAAGCTACTGCCAATCTTCCCGTCAGTTTTAATATATCACATGCAAGTAAGTTAATGCCATCCTTTGTAGAAGCAGAAGTTGATGTGTTCTTTACCACCTTTGAAACCCTTGCTAATCAACTCAGTTGGCCTGTCGACCAATGGGCCACACTTCTCAGAGTCCATCTTACAGGTAGAGCTGCAGTCACACTCAGTACTTTGGCGTCTGAGAATGACTACTACACTCTGAAACAAGCGGTGTTGGACGCCTACCTCCTCTCTACTGAAAGTTATAGAAGGAAATTCCGTGACCACCTGAAGGCAAGTACCACTACCTTCCTCGAGTTTGCTAACACGAAACAGAGGTATTTCATGAAATGGCTGGAAGCAGCACATGTCTCTACTTTTACAGAACTCGTCAACCTGATGCTTGTTGAAGAATTCTTGAGACGTGTGCCGCCTCCTGTCCGCCTCTACTTAGCAGATAAAGAAGAAACCGACTACCTGAAGTGTGCTAAGTCGGCTGACACTTACAGCCTCATCCACCGGCTGACACCTGAACCATCCCCCAGTAAGAAGTCGTGGTACAGTTACGAGAAGGTGAGCCCCGATCAAGCTGGTTCACAACTGTACTGCAAGTATTGTGGACTCTATGGACATACCATAGACAAGTGTGGTAAGTCTCAATACAAGGGAACCACTGAACAACAACGACCCAAACCAACTCCTCCTAAGTCCGGTAAGCCTGTGATGAATGTTGGTGTTGATGTTAATGATCTTTCTCTTTTCAGTAACCACCTGTATACTGGAACTGTCTCTGCCAACGGTTCAAATCCGGAGGGACGTTTCAAATTGAAGATCTTGAGGGACACAGCGGCTCTACAATCGATCATCTTGAAGTCGGCTGTGCCCAACATAGTCTACACCGGGGAAACCGTCTTCATCACTGACCTCACTGCTACCACTCCATACCCTCTCGCCAGAGTCCACCTGGATTGTCCCTACGTGAACGGGAAGTCCAAGTCGCCGTCAGGGAAAAGCCTTTTCCCATGCCTGGAGTGCAACTTCTCCTAGGCAACGACTTGGCAGAAGACCTGCAACCGACCAACCTGATCGTCATGGACAAACCCCAGGTGTATAACTCTGTGCCAAGTAACCCTATTCTCGAGTATGTTCCAGCAGAGGTTCAAGAGAGTGATGAAGTTTCTCCTCCGGTTCTCGTGACCACCCGTGCACAAGCCGCACGTCCACAGCCAGCTGACTCTACTGCTACCGCTGTCCCTCAAGACCCTCAGAAACTACCCCCGCATCTGACCAAGTTGGAGTTCCGTAAGTTGCAGAGGGAAGATCTTACTTTAACACCATTGTTCTTCCAGGCTGAGACTCAACCCGACAGTATTCCTGGGTTCTTCCTAGAGAACGACTTGCTCTACCGCAGATATAGACCCAGTAAACTGAAGGAGGAGGACGATTGGGCCAACACCGAACAACTTGTGATTCCCACCAGCCTGCGGCCCACTATTCTACACCTGGCCCATGGAGCATTCTCCCACTACGGCTTCAACAAGACTTACCATGGGATTCGTCAAGACTACTACTGGCCAGGTATGGTAAACAACGTCAAACAGTACGTAAAACAGTGTCATACATGTCAGATGGCAGGCAAACCGAACGTCTCCATTCCCAGAGCACCACTGATTCCCATACAGGTGCCTGCGGAACCTTTCCACAGACTCATAATAGACTGTGTTGGTCCTTTACCTCGGACCAGTTCAGGTAACGCCTACATCCTAACCATCCTGTGTCCTACCACCAGATTTCCCATAGCAGTTCCAGTGAAGAACATCACGGCTGCTACGGTTATCAAACATCTATTGAAGATCTTCACTCAATACGGATTTCCCAGGGAGATTCAAAGTGACTGTGGCACCAACTTCACCAGTAATCTCTTCAAAAGGACACTGGAGGAGTTCAACATCAAACAGGTATTGTCCAGCCCCTATCATCCTGCTTCACAGGGTTCTCTTGAACGTAGTCATCAGACCATCAAAGCACTCTTGAAAAAGTTTTGTAGTGAAACCTCAAAGGATTGGGATAAGCAGATTGACCTAATAATGTGTATTTTCAGAAGTCTCCCCAATGAGTCCCTAGGAGTATCTCCTTATGAGATGCTCTACGGCCGTAAGTGCCGTACTCCCCTTAAGGCTTTCAAAGACTCTCTCAGAGATGCCACCTTCAGTGAGCATCAGAATGTGCCCCAGTTTCTTCAAAACCTTCAGCACATTCTAGAGAGAGTCCACCGCTTTGCCCATGATAATCTATTGAAAGCCCAGGTGAGAATGAAGACTCATTACGACCAGACCAGCAAAGTAAGAAAATTCAAGCCGGGAGACTTCGTCCTTGCTTATTTCCCTATCCCAGGTTCACCTTTACAAAACAGATTTTCAGGACCCTACTGCGTCAAAGAGTGCAGGAATAATAATAACTATGTGATAGAGACTCCTGATAGGCGGCGGAAGACCCAGCTGTGCCACGTCAACCTCCTGAAGCAATATAATGGTACTCCTCCCACTGTCTTGACTAATTATTCCACATTCACAGAACCCTACATCCACAGTGAGACCTTCCCAGCTTCTTCTCCCGAAAGCACTGACAAGGAGTCGGCGCTTTCTAATTCCAAAATCCTTAATGATCTTCCCAAATGCTTTCAGGATAATAATCGTGCTCCTATGCCCTCTTCTAATTCCACTCTCACCTCGTCAGATAAGCCCTTCATCCTCCATGTCGACGCCAATGGTACCGACGTGGGTGGTGTCGTGATGCAGCAACGAGGCGAGAAGAATACACCTGTCAGCGACTACTGCTACAAAGAACGACGGAACAATTGGCAAGGAGCTACTCTTCCTCATCCTGAAGCTTCAGCACTTCACTCCACACCTGAAAAGTGCTCGGTCCACCATCAATACGGACCACACCACCCTACACCTCCTGCAGCACGCCCACTTCTCATCTCAACGTCTTCTACTATGGGCTTGCTACCTGCAGAAATTCAACCTGGAGACACGCTATACCAAGAGTCTGACAACATCTTAGCCCATGATCTCTCCAGAGTTTATGAAGTAGAAGCAACTCCATCCATTACTCCACCACATAACGACGTACTTCTTCCAGAACCGCAGGCTTCGGGGGAGAGTTGTGACGATAATCTCCTTCAAGAGATTGAGCCTGCTCTTCCCTTCATAATTACGTCTTCACAACTATATAAAAGACTATGGAAGAAATGTCCAACAACGCCAACAACACCAGCACCAGCAAGGCTTGCCAGGGTGAGCAGAAACGTATGCAACCAGCCACCTGTTCGGACCCAAATCACCAAACTACCCGTTGATCGCTACGGCTCCGCTGATTGGTCGCCGGTCTGGCTGCACCTGCACTCGCCCCCCAATACTACCCGATGTCTGGGGTCGCCCCAACATCAGTCTTCAGAATGTTCCGTGCTTTCGTAGCCAGCACTCCTCCCAGCTAGACTCTAGCGTGTACTGAGAAGAGTGGTGGCTTTAAGCCAATATTCCAGCACCTCCCATTTTACTTTTATATTGCACTTCTTGTTATTTTGCCTTAACGTAACTTTTCATTGTGTCATTTAAGTATTCTTATTATTTTGATTGATTGATTTTATTATAAGAATTTGTTTGTGCATTATTTTCATGTTTTGATTTATTTAACGTAATTAAAATTTCATTGTTAAAGTTTACTTGTGTTTTGTGTGTCTTCTCCTTACCTTACCACAGACGAAGTTCCAGTTTTTCTATTTTTTTTTATAACTATGTGACGAGGCCATACCCCTAGCCTTAAACAGCCGAACTCCAACGCGTTACCGTCACAATATATATATATATATATATATGTTTCATTGAATATGACCGCATATTCTGTATTTATTATTTTCTGGTTTATGGCTTCTATCCCTCTAACTATTTTCTTAGCATCAGGGCTTAATTGAAATAGGCGTTCTCCAAAACTCATTTTCGTACTTTTAAGGTGAAGAAAAGAAGTGATTTACTATAGAGTGTATTACACTTATTTGTATAATTTGCACGACGTGCAAATTATTTGTATAATTTGCACGTCGTGCAAATTATACAAATAAGTGTAATGTAATACACTCTATAGTAAATCACTTCTTTTCTTCACCTTAAAAGTACGAAAAGAGTTTTGGAGAACTCCTATTTCAATTAAGCCCTGATGCTAAGAAAATAGTTAGAGGGATAGAAGCCCTAAACCAGAAAATAATAAATACAGAATATGCGGTCATATTCAATGAAACATGTTTGAAAGAAAACCTGCTGCCAGTATACACCAATATATATATATATATATATATGTGTGTGTGTGTGAACAAGCCTGAATGGTCCCTAGGCATGTATGCAACTGAAAACTCCACACCCCAGAAGTGACTCGATGGCAAAAATGAACCTCATACTCTCCGACCAAACTAAATTCCAAAGGGTAACGAAGGACACAACAGCCGAATTGAAAACGAAGGTAAACAGATTGATCGAAACTGTGAACGCCAAGAAATCCGGACTCCACCTGCCAAAGGTTATTGGGGAATACAAACCTGGTTATGCGTATGGGAATGTCAAGACCCACAAGCCTGGAAACCCACTTCGGCCAATCATCAGCCAGATACCCACACCCACATACAGACTGGCTAACTGACTCAACTGCTTGCTGACTCCTGGATAAGAGCCTCTTTGGATGTAGAGTCGCTGTTTACCAACGTACCTGTGGATGAAACAATCGGGATGATAATGGACAGAGTGTATCGTGATCCGGCTTGTACTCCTCTTGACATACCAGAAAACATACTAAGAAAGCTACTCCAAGCCTGCACTAAAGAGGCACCCTTCTTGAGTCCAGATGGGCACATGTATAAGCAAGTAGATGGGGTCGCCATGGGTTCTCCCCTAGGTGTCCTGTTTGCGAACTTCTACATGGGTACCATCGAGCAGAGGGTCTTAGTTGACATGGACTTGAAACCCGCCATATACTGCAGGTATGTTGACGACATTTTTATGCAGGTACCTGATGTCAGACGTCTGCAGCAGCTGAAGGAGGCATTCGAGCAGAATTCTGTGTTAAGTTTCACTTACGAGATGGAGAATGATGGGAAGCTGCCCTTTCTAGATGTAACAGTCACGGAAAGGAACGGAGGCTTCCACACTGCAGTCTACACTAAGGAAACAAACATAGGAATGTGCCTCAATGCCAATAGTGACTGCCCAGACAGGTACAAGAGGAGTGTTGTCAACGCTTACGTCGACCGGGCTCTCAGTCACAGCTCAGGATGGAAGCAAGTCGATGAAGAACTCTGTAGGGTAAGGCAGGTCCTAGTCAACAATGGCTTCTCTAACGGTTATGTTGAAGACGTCATAAAAAGAAAGGTGAAACGCCATGCAACCTCTGAAGAGTCAACTAACACAACACTTGTACCCCCTATTAGACTGTTTTACAGGAACTTCTTTTCGACGGCTCATAAAACGGAGGAAAGTGTCCTGAAAGATATTATTAATAGGAACGTTATCCCTACAGACAAAAATCAGAAAATACAATTGACAATTTACTACAAAAACAAAAAAACGGCCAACCTACTCATGAAAAACTCCCCAGACACCAAACAGAACGCCTTGAAGGAAACCAACGTCGTCTATGCCTTCACATGCCCACTTGGGGACTGTAAGCCCCAAAGAACTCAGTATATAGGCAAGACAACAACGTCTCTTTCTAGGCGATTAACAATGCACAAACAACAGGGCTCCATCAAGGAACATATAATCTCTTCTCACAACCAGACCATCACCAGAGAAATCTTAACAAGCAACACAGAAATCATCGATAGATACAGCGATAGCAGGAGACTCGACATCAGCGAGGCACTACACATCAAAAAGTCAACACCAGCAATCAACAGCCAATTAATGCATAACTATATTCTACCCACTTCAAGACCCCGAACCAACATAGAAGCAGCAAGAGAAAGTATGGGCCAATAGGCCTTCTGCAGTTACTTCCATTCTTATGTTTTCATACCCCATACCCATTGTTTCGTGTTCTGTCACTGTCACCTTTTGTCATATCACCTCACCCAAAACAAATAAAAGCATGATGTATGTTATGTGTAAACCAAGTCTTTGAAAATGTAAGAAGCCTTACGAAACGCTTTTAGGCGTCAGACCAAAAATAAAAATGTAAAAAATGAATTTTGGAGAGTTAATTTTTCAATTACCCTCGACAGTGAAGAAAAACGTAAGAAATATTGAGAAGATTCGTGTTAGAATTATTAATCTTACCCTTTCGGTCATATTCAACAACATATGTTTACAAGAAAGACTGCTACCAAAATATATATATATATATATATATATATATATATATATATATATATATATATATATATATATATATATATATATATATATAAGGTGGTACCCCCAGGTGGTACCCCAGGTGGTACCCCCAAGGTGGTACCCCAGGTGGTACCCCAGGTGATACCCCAGGTGGTACCCCCAAGGTGGTACCCCAGGTGGTACCCCAGGTGATACCCCAGGTGGTACCCCAGGTGGTACCCCAGGTGGTACCCCAGGTGGTACCCCAGAGAACAAACAGTAAGAGAACACTTGTGCTCTGTTTAACCTCATTTAGGCTCTGGCTTTCAGTTGTTGTGGAGCGGAAGATCTCACGTCAACAACTGACCTGCCACAGGATGCAACCCACAACAGCCCCCTAACTCCCGGGTTACTTTTTACGGTTAGGTTAGGATAGATTGGGTTAAGTTAGGGTTACGTTTCTTCTAGGCTATGTTAAGTTAGATTAGGTTAATTTAGGTTACTTTATGATGATTCAGGTTTACTTTGGCAATGTAGGTTTGGAAACCCACTGTAAACCGTCTTGTGTGTGATGCTACCGTATCTGTCTGTCTGTCTGTCTGTCTCTCTCTCTCTCTCTCTCTCTCTCTCTCTCTCTCTCTCTCTCTCTCTCTCTCTCTCTCTCTCAGCCCTAGTCTCTTCTTCTGACTCTGCCTCAACCCTGTTCCATTGTTTATTATTAAAACTCAGCCGCCGCCCTATTCAACATTGAGGACACGCTGGACCACAAATTGAATTCCATATGACCAAGGCTTCAGGGCTTCACTTGACCAAGGCTTCAGAGCTTCACTTGCCCAAGGCTTCAGAGCTTCTCTTGTCCAAGGCTTCAGAGCTTCTCTTGTCCAAGGCTTCAGAGCTTCTCTTGTCCAAGGCTTCAGAGCTTCACTTGTCTAAGGCTTCAGAGCTTCACTTGACCAAGGCGTCAGAGCTTCACTTGACCAAAGCTTCAGAGCTTTACTTGACCAAGGCTTCAGAGCTTCACTTGACCAAGGCTTCAGAGCTTCACTTGACCCAAGGCTTCAGGGCTTCTCTTGCCCAAGGCTTCAGAGCTTCACTTGCCCAAGGCTTTAGAGCTTCACTTGACCAAGGATTTAGATCTTCACTTGCCCAAGGCTTCAGAGCTTCACTTGCCCAAGGCTTCAGAGCTTCACTTGACCAAGGATTTAGATCTTCACTTGCCCAAGGCTTCAGAGCTTCACTTGCCCAAGGCTTCAGAGCTTCACTTGACCAAGGATTTAGATCTTCACTTGACCAAGGCTTCAGAGCTTCACTTGCCCAAGGCTTCAGAGCTTCACTTCGTCTCCAGCATCCCGGAGTCTATATCATGACCCATTCTTCATGGGTCAAGATGAAGCTCTCTTGTCTCCTCGATAGTAGATAGGAGAGTCTTTTGTCATTCTTGTTGAGTCTTTTCAGACCTCTTTTGTTTCGCTTTCTAATTTTACACGGGAAATTTATCTCCCCGTTTCTTGGAATTAAATGTATTTGATTTCAAATATATTTTTTAATCAAATTAGGACAATCTATCTACGTCAGGCACGACGCAGCTCTATAAACTCCCTTGATTCATCTACATCATTTGTTTACTGCTTTCAAAATATTAGTTCTTGTTTGGTTATTTAATATTTAAATACTTTGTTTTTATTCTCTCTCTCTCTCTCTCTCTCTCTCTCTGTCTCTCTCTCTCTCTCTCTCTCTCTCTCTCTACCAGTTTGTTCATCTTATCTCCCTAGTGTCAAATTTGTCTTCCGATATTCACTTTTTTAATATATTACTTGCATTTTAAGCCAATAATTGTCTTCTTATGGTGATTCAGTGCCCACAACGGTATTTACAATATGTTTCTTGGGCAGACTGTGTCAGTAACTGTACTGTTTGTTTAGTAATGTTGGGCCTATGCGGCCAGTCTGTGCAAATTTACAGTCTGCGCCTATGGCCAGTTTAACTATTGCTATATCTCTCTCTCTAGTCAGGTCACTAACCTGTTACTATAGCCAGTTGTTTGTAGTTAGTCTGTCAATAGAGCTCTTCTAATCCATATGATCAGTCTGTATTAAAGACAGTCTGTTAGATAGTCTGTAAGACTCTAACTAGTCTGCTAATGTAATCAGTGAATCACACACCACACTCTGAATCCAAAGTGATACACCTGCTGTAGGGCGTCAATCACTATAGCCAGTTCTGTAACCTCTGATGGGCCTTAGCACGCGTCCTGAATGATAGCCCTGATGCCACTGAGCGGGTGGAGGGGACGTGCGCACACACACACACACACACACACACACACAGAGAGAGAGAGAGAGAGAGAGAGAGAGAGAGAGAGAGAGAGAGAGAGAGAGAGAGAGAGAGAGAGAGAGAGGATGATTGACCAGGCGCCACTCCCTAACTCCACGCCTCTGTTCACCCAGCAGTGATTGTGTACGTGGTTCTTAAACGACTGGCGAGTCGTATCCCAGGAAAAACTAATGGGGTAAGGCTGACCATGAGCGATGGGAAAGGAAAGCTCTCAGTCTGCAAACAGGCGTCAGTCGTCGTCTGATGCTGTACCCACCTGTGTAAAAACAAAAAAACAAAAAAACAAAAGATGGGAGTGTGTGGGAGAGTGTGGGAGAGGAGGGATGAACACACACACACAGGGGGGTGGGGGGAGAGTGTGGGAGAGCGATTGAGAGGAGTCGGATTGGAGACAGGTGATTGGACCGAGAAAGGAAAGCATCGTCTTCTAAGTAAATTTTCTGGTTCTCGTTATCGCCACTGTCTGCCAACTGGTTAGGGCAAGCCAGCTGGCTCTGCTGGGCTCAGCTGGGAGGTCTGCCCAGCTGGTACTGTGCATGTTCAGACGACGGGCAGGACAGATGGTTTTAGGTGTGTTCAAAGGGCGCCTTGCCAACTGGTTTTGGGTTTAGCCGAAGGGAGGTTATAACCAGCCAGCTGGGTTAAGGTGTGGTTAAAGGGAGCTTCGCCAGCTGGTTGTGTGGGTGTTCAGACGGAGACGAGTTCACTGGTGATGGTTGGCCAGAGTTGTGTGTCTCGAAGGAACTTTATAATTTCCTGAATTTTAAAGTTCCTTCACCACAAAAGGTAATCTCTTTAAAAATCTACATAACACGTTTTTATTCTATGTATTTGGTTAATTTGTATGTATATTTTCCCCTTTATTATTTACTTTTTCGATCCCGTTTAAACAGAACACTTATACAATTAACCTGTCAATACAGTGTAATTATCTGCCCAGTCAGGTCCTATAATCAGTCTTTCCCTATATATAGTCTGTCCCTATAAGCAGTCTTTCCCCTATATTCGGTCTGATCCCATAATCAGTCTTTCCCTATGTCCAGACTATCCGTAACACCAATCTATCCTTAAGGCCTATCTGCCCTACTGTTATCTGGGGTTATTTAAGCTATTCGTTGTCTATCTCGCATCCAGTAGGCCTATCCCCAGTAGACTTGGCACTAGTTAACCAGTAACCCTGACCTCAGTAGGCTCGATAATAGGTCATAATAGTCAGTGAATCAGCGATCTGTCATAAGGTCACAGTGCCACGCAATCAGCAACTTGTCACAATGCCACCTTGGGGATCAACTGTCACCCTGAAGAACAGCAAAACTGCGCTAATTTAAAGATTCAGGAAAGACCTGGGTAAATACTGGTTAAAAAATCAAGTTGTTGATTTGTGAAACAGGTTTGAGGATAAGACATCGGACGTGGGTTCTCTTAATCGTTTCCAGCGTAGTTTAGACATATTGGAATGAGTTCGGGTGCAAATAAATAGGAGCTTTCTCAAACGGCTTAATAGTCCTTCTGCAGATGGTTTTATTTTTATTGAATTTTGTTCATATGTTCTTCAGTTATGTTCTTTTGCTCTAATGTTCTTAAAAGGGAAATTTATCAAACCAATGTATAATTTTTCTTTGGTTCTCGAGGTCAGTCACGATGACAGAGTTATTGGTAATGGGAGATGTATTAGGGTTAATGGACATGTTGTCAAGGTCATGATGTATTCACGAGAGCTTGTGTACTGGAGGTGTGATATTCCACCCGCAGAACTTTCACTCTGGAATCAATCATCAAAATTAGGAAATATACACGAAGACGAGATGTTTTCGAGACTCCTATGGCGCAGGTGAATGGAACGAGATGTTTACCTGTAGTTGGTTTCCAGTGTTCTACTACCTGTCTGCTCACAGGATAGGCTTGTTTGGTGATAACTTGATCTGCAGAGCTGTTACTTGGAACGTCCCGTAGGCCCGCAACTCTATTACAACCCGGTTGATCCGGCAGTCGTAGCAGGAGCTTGTCGAACTGTCTCCAATTCCTGTATTCCAACAGTATTTTATATACATGTGGAAGGAGAAGTCTGAACAACTTTGGACCTCTGATGTTCAGACAGTGCTCTCTGATTGTGGCTCTATTGTGGCTATTCTATACTCCACTGGCTCTATTGTGCATTTCCTTCCATATCTTTCGCTCCAGAATGTTGTTATATCTAAAAACCTGGCCATCCGATACCTTTCATGTATTTTAATAATTCATATAACATGCTTCCTTACATATTACACAATAATATGTAATAATTATCATGCCTATATACCAGAGAGTATATTTTTGAGTGCTCTGAGATGGTGCCAGTAATTTAAGTAATTGTCTGCGTGTTGTATATCTTCTCTGTATTCCTTCTGCTCCAGAAATCTCTCCGAGGTTTAAAAGGAGTAAATGAATACTGAGGGCAGGAGAGGACTACAGTAGTCTGATGACTGGAAACACTGTGGTGGAGCCTCTGGATGTGAAGGTTCTCAAGCTCCCCCTCATCACTGCCCTGGATAATGCTATGTTTTCTTGCCTGTGCTCTTTTAAACTCTTGCTCTGTTGAGCTCTCTAAACCTTGGGCCGACCGACATCATTATTCCTAGATCCTTTACATATTTTCCTCCTCCGAGTAAATATGACTTAGTATATTGACCACTTGCAAGTGATGCAATGCTGCAACCTGTAGGGAGTCAAACGACGCTGCTTCCGTATTATGTGTGCTGTGTTAGAAGTGAAGAAAGAGTGGTATCGGGGTTCCAGCAAGGATAATAACATTTGTCTCATTACATTAAACGAACTGTGTTCACCGTCTTGGTTATTCTGGATGTTAGGACAAGCGAGACAGTTTATTATTAATACTTAATGTATTAATACTTAATGACATAACGCGAACTCACTGGGTTCCGTAGACTAAATTTATGCTCAGTCTTTTTGACTCGTAGACTAAATTTATGCTCAGTCTTTTTGACTCGTAGACAAAATTTAAGCTCAGTCTTTTTGACTCGTAGACAAAATTTAAGCTCAGTCTTTTTGACTCGTAGACAAAATTTAAGCTCAGTCTTTTTGACTCGTAGACAAAATTTAAGCTCAGTCTTTTTGACTCGTAGACAAAATTTAAGCTCAGTCTTTTTGACTCGTAGACAAAATTTAAGCTCAGTCTTTTTGACTCGTAGACAAAATTTATGCTCAGTCTTTTTGACTCGTAGACAAAATTTAAGCTCAGTCTTTTGACTCGTAGAGAAAATTTCAAGTCAGTATCGTTTGACCTGTAGTCAAAATTTGTGTTCAGCGTCGAAAGCCTTTCAGCTTGACGCTTAAGCAAAGGGACTCTATACAATTGAGAACATTTGTGTGTGCATACACCCACATATTGCCTACATATGTCCCCATTTCCAATTTAGGTGCTAATATTTTCTCAGTTGAAAGACTGTATATTGAAGAAGAGTGACCACACACCATATGTACTATCTTAATTATACTCGTGCAGCCCGTCCTCCAAACAAAGATCCAAAAGTGATTCCATGCACCCGCCAAACCCCCTGTTTATGAATGAAAAGCGGTTTACACACGACTCACAACTGCTGACGTTCGAACATATCCGGAACAAGTGCTTCACTGACGAATTTTGTTCGAACCACAACGCTATAAATGCTTCACCCACGTACTACAAATACAAATAATCGCCAACAGAACCTAAACACCTAACCTAACCTATCCTATGCCTATATATACACAATATGCTAATATATTATAATATTAATTTATACTTGAGAAAATTCCCGTTTTGAATGAACAGCATGTTAAAATTTATGAATGCGTCTGTGGGGTCGACCGCTGGATGGAATGGACTTGAGTCGAGGACGGGTTGCTAGACCTCGTAGCATGTCAGACCTCGTAGCGTGTCAGACCTCGTAGTGTGTCAGACCTCGTAGCGTGTCAGACCTCGTAGTGTGTCAGACCTCGTAGCGTGACAGACCTCGTAGTGTGTCAGACCTCGTAGTGTGTCAGACCTCGTAGCGTGTCAGACCTCGTAACATGTCAAACCTCGTAGCGTGTCAGACCTCGTAAAGTGTTCAGTAAATAATATAAGCCGCCATGATTGAGATGAGAGACCTCGCAAGTAGACACTAAATATGATTTCCTCGTGCAATGTTATTATTATTATTAATATTATTAATATTATTAATATTAATATTATTAGTATTATTAGTATTATTAATTATTCATTCAATTATCTTCAGTGGAGGCCGGGCCTTAAACGTGCCACTAATGTCACTTTTAAAACTCTTGGTTCTATATTTAGCATGAACTATTTCCTCCAATTATCAGATAAAATATAATTTATAAAAAGAGGTCTCTTGACTTTCCTGCTACAGACTTTTTCAGAAAATAATAAGTAATTGCAATTTGCAGGAGAACGTTTACGTTGCAACTTTTTGCAAACACTACCCAGCGTTCATTAGTGTTTCACAGAGTTCTGAAACTGTACCTTCTTCACTGCTGCTTTTTTAATTGTCCTTATTGGGTACAGCCATTGTCTGTGGGAGCAACATATTGGGTACAGTTATTGTCTGTGGGAGCAACATATTGGGTACAGTTATTGTCTGTGGGAGCACCATATTGGGTACAGTTATTGTCTGTGGGAGCAACATATTGGGTACAGTTATTGTCTGTGGGAGCAACATATTGGGTACAGCCATTGTCTGTGGGAGCACCATATTGGGTACAGCCATTGTCTGTGGGAGCACCATATTGGGTACAGTTATTGTCTGTGGGAGCAACATATTGGGTACAGCCATTGTCTGTGGGAGCACCATATTGGGTACAGCTATTGTCTGTGGGAGCAACATATTGGGTACAGTTATTGTCTGTGGGAGCAGCATATTGGGTACAGTTATTGTCTGTGGGAGCACCATATTGGGTACAGTCATTGTCTGTGGGAGCACCATATTGGGTACAGTTATTGTCTGTGGGAGCCATTGTCTGTGGGAGCACCATATTGGGTACAGCCATTGTCTGTGGGAGCACCATATTGGGTACAGCCATTGTCTGTGGGAGCAACATATTGGGTACAGCCATTGTCTGTGGGAGCACCATATTGGGTACAGCCATTGTCTGTGGGAGCACCATATTGGGTACAGCCATTGTCTGTGGGAGACCATATTGGGTAACATATTGGGTACAGCCATTGTCTGTGGGAGCAACATATTGGGTACAGCCATTGTCTGTGGGAGCACCATATTGGGTACAGCCATTGTCTGTGGGAGCAACATATTGGGTACAGCCATTGTCTGTGGGAGCACCATATTGGGTACAGCCATTGTCTGTGGGAGCACCATATTGGGTACAGCCATTGTCTGTGGGAGCACCATATTGGGTACAGCCATTGTCTGTGGGAGCAACATATTGGGTACAGCCATTGTCTGTGGGAGCACCATATTGGGTACAGCCATTGTCTGTGGGAGCACCATATTGGGTACAGCCATTGTCTGTGGGAGCAACATATTGGGTACAGCCATTGTCTGTGGGAGCACCATATTGGGTACAGCCATTGTCTGTGGGAGCAGCATATTGGGTACAGCCATTGTCTGTGGGAGCAACATATTGGGTACAGCCATTGTCTGTGGGAGCACCATATTGGGTACAGCCATTGTCTGTGGGAGCACCATATTGGGTACAGCCATTGTCTGTGGGAGCACCATATTGGGTACAGCCATTGTCTGTGGGAGCAACATATTGGGTACAGCCATTGTCTGTGGGAGCACCATATTGGGTACAGCCATTGTCTGTGGGAGCAGCATATTGGGTACAGCCATTGTCTGTGGGAGCAGCATATTGGGTACAGCCATTGTCTGTGGGAGCAGCATATTGGGTACAGCCATTGTCTGTGGGAGCAGCATATTGGGTACAGCCATTGTCTGTGGGAGCAGCATATTGGGTACAGCCATTGTCTGTGGGAGCAGCATATTGGGTACAGCCATTGTCTGTGGGAGCACCATATTGGGTACAGCCATTGTCTGTGGGAGCAGCATATTGGGTACAGCCATTGTCTGTGGGAGCAGCATATTGGGTACAGCCATTGTCTGTGGGAGCACCATATTGGGTACAGCCATTGTCTGTGGGAGCAGCATATTGGGTACAGCCATTGTCTGTGGGAGCAGCATATTGGGTACAGCCATTGTCTGTGGGAGCAGCATATTGGGTACAGCCATTGTCTGTGGGAGCAGCATATTGGGTACAGCCATTGTCTGTGGGAGCACCATATTGGGTACAGCCATTGTCTGTGGGAGCAGCATATTGGGTACAGTCATTGTCTGTGGGAGCAGCATATTGGGTACAGCCATTGTCTGTGGGAGCAGCATATTGGGTACAGCCATTGTCTGTGGGAGCAGCATATTGGGTACAGCCATTGTCTGTGGGAGCACCATATTGGGTACAGCCATTGTCTGTGGGAGCAGCATATTGGGTACAGCCATTGTCTGTGGGAGCAGCATATTGGGTACAGCCATTGTCTGTGGGAGCACCATATTGGGTACAGCCATTGTCTGTGGGAGCACCATATTGGGTACAGCCATTGTCTGTGGGAGCACCATATTGGGTACAGCCATTGTCTGTGGGAGCAACATATTGTCTTGGGTACAGCCATTGTCTGTGGGAGCACGACATATGGGTACAGTTATGTGGTATGTTACAAGAAAACAATTCACTGTCACTATACCGCGACAGTGTGGTATAGTGACCACACTGTCACTATACCAAAAGAACCCAAGACTTTGCCATCAGGGTTCAACCACTTTGGCTACTACTGTGGCCAAAATTGTTATCAATTTACCCTCATCACACCTATCCTCTCTATTTCCTATCCCCATCACACCTATCCTTCCTACCTGACATTTCCCCTTTACGGATCTGAAACAGACATTTCCCCTTTACGAATCAAGTAAACTAATTTGGTTGTAGGAAATTAGGTCAAAGGTGAAATATTGGATGAACAAATGCTAAATTGTCCCAATAACTGTGCCAAATTTAATAAAATATTTTGCTCTGGTTTCACTCAATTTTTAAAATTGATTTCATATTATTTTCATGCAGTTACCAGAGCCTCTTCACTCACTGTCAAATATGTATTTGATATTCATGAAATTCTATGCTCTTCCAGATGGGGTAAGTTAGAAAATCAACCAAAAAATAGAAATTCTCTGTTTCACTCTAGATTTCTGACCATGTCTGTGCTTAATGCACTCAGAAGCGTGTGGTGATGAGTACCAGCCCTCTCTGGGCGTCTGGCTGACGTACACACACTCTAAAGCGTTATTTGTACGTTGTAACAACGTAACTAAAACGTTTGTTCTACATTCTAACACCGTAACTAAAGTGTTATTTGTATGTTGAAACAACGTAAATAAAACATTAGTTATACGTTATAACAATGTAACTAAGGCGTTATTTGTATGTTGTAACAACGCAATTAAAACGTTTGCTCTACATTCTAACACTGTAACTAAAGTGTTATTTGAATGTTGCGAAGCGTAACTAAAATGTTAGTTCTACTTTGTAACAACGTAACTAAAGCGTTATTTGAATGTTGCAACAACGTAACCAAAACGTTAGCTCTTCATTGTAACAACGTAACTAAAACATTATTTGTACGTTGATAGAATATAAACATGGCATTATTTGTATGTTGCATGCTTGTTGATATGTTTCCTCTCACCAAGCGGGCACGTTATCTTAGAGTGGCGTTGGTTCAGCGTTGAAGGAACATTATCAAAATTTAATCAACGTTAGTCATGCGTTGAATTGGCGTTGTTCTAGGATATTGTGCCCACTGGGTTGTTACTGCTTCAGACAGTTACACAAAGACTGTCGAAATATACGAATTGATGAAAGACTGTCAATGTACGAATTGATGAAAGGAAACTGCAGAATGACTATCGTCCCATGCGAAGCAGCTCCAGTTTACACCCTCAAAAAACGTCATTCATGTAAACTAACAGCATAATACAACTTTCCCAAGACTGTTACTGTTACTAGATAATTTGATCCATAAACCTGTGCAACCATATTGAAAAAATCCGTTGGAGCACCCAAGTGAATACCAGCCACGGGCCTTAACCCACTAGACCACGACACACGCAGGGAGCCGGTCGGCCGAGCGGACAGCACGCTGGACTTGTGATCCTGTGGTTCTGGGTTCGATCCCAGGCGCCAGCGAGAAACAATGGGCAGAGTTTCTTTCACCCTATGCCCCTGTTACCTAGCAGTAAAATAGGTACCTGGGTGTTAGTCAGCTGTCACGGGCTGCTTCGTGGGGGTGGAGGCCTGGTCGAGGACCGGGCCGCGGGGACACTAAAAAGCCCCGAAATCATCTCAAGATAACCTCAAGATAGACCTTAACCCACTAGGGTTAGGTCCCTTGTGGGTTAGGTTAAGCAGCTTTTCAACTGCTCATACGTATTTCCTCGTTGATATTTCTTACCATTATCATGTCTATGTGACCTACAGCCTTATCCCATAACCAGAACTAGCCAAAGTCACTTCAGCATCTAGTAGGTAGCCATAAAATGTTTTCATAGTTACAGAGACAGACATTAAGGCAATACCCAAGAAAGCCTGGATAATATATTACGAATCCACGTTGTAGAAGAAGATATATAAGGTAGAGTAGTGCTGGAGAAGAGGCGGAGTACGAAAGGGAAACAACCGGTTGCTTCCACATGCAAAGAGTAAACCCAGTCTGGTGATGAGGTGGTGGTAAGGCTTGTTGATGGTGGAGATGTCTGGTGATGAGGTGGTGGTAAGGCTTGTTGATGGTGGAGATGTCTGGTGATGAGGTGGTGGTAAGGCTTGTTGATGGTGGAGATGTCTGGTGATGAGGTGGTGGTAAGGCTTGTTGATGGTGGAGATGTCTGGTGATGAGGTGGTGGTAAGGCTTGTTGATGGTGGAGATGTCTGGTGATGAGGTGGTGGTAAGGCTTGTTGATGGTGTAGATGACGATGGCGGTGAAGAAGTCAGTCAACCCGTTCCAACGGTCTCAAAAGCGTCATATTTGCAGGCCGTCCTCCAAAAATGGAGAGGTAAATGTACACAGCCCCATAAGTGCAATTATGTTCTATGTATGACACTCAAGAATTGTACTTATTTACGATTAGTATTAAATCGTACTGTCTAATATATTGTGAATATTTGAGTTTACCTTAAAAGCTGAATAGAAAACCACGACCTAACCTAACCGTCTTAGTTTGTGAAGATAAACATTTTATTGCATCTTAATTATAACTATTACTTAACCTATAGCTATATTGATATTACAGTTTTATAAAACAGATAAAACAAAACTAAAATATTTCAATAAATTGTAAAGTTACTCAGGATATTTTCAAATTTTGTATAAAATCTATATTGTTTAATAAAAGTGAAAAAGAAAACTCTAATATTTAAAACTTGTTAATAGCAACTGAACTTATAAATTTCATCTTAAAATTTCAAGTGTCCTAACAGAAAACGAGGAGACTTAAATCGGGGGAGGGGGATGGGTAAATGTAACTACCCCGTAAGTGCAATTATGTACTATGTATAACAGTTAGAAAATGTACTTATTACACTTAGTATTAAAACGTACTGTCAATTCGGAGGATGGGTTGCATATTTGACATGGTTTTACCTAACATCTGAATCCGATAAAAAAATTTAGTCCGAGGGAGCGTCAATATCAGAATGCTTTTAATTTCACTAAAAGCCACGGAATTTTGACTCTGTGGTCGATAGCAGCAAATTAGAGTTTAGTTACACAATATACAAAAACAATAAAAATATTGGTGTTGGAAATATCGCAGAGTTACAAGCTAAACTTTATTTGGCTGAAATACTGCATGTGGCTAGTAACTCTAGACAAATTTAAAATACCTGTCCATAGTGGATATTATATAACCCCCGCAATTTTTTTATAAATAAATTATTATTATTATTTTTATTGCAATTATTGTTATGATTACAATTGTCTGTATTATTATTATTATTGTGAAAAATATAAGGGTTCGAATCCTTCTCGTTTCTCCTGATGATTTTCTCGTTATTATTATTATTAGTCGTAGTATTATTATTGAAATCGACAAACAGTAGAGCGGAGGACGCACTCAAGCCAGCTGGTTTCACTCTCATTTTCGTGTGTGTCACGGGACAATTATTGTTAGGACGGGTAATCACAGTACTAGAAAATAACAATATTTTTGTCCTGAGATCATGCCCAATACTCAAGCCAAGCTTTAGATACCCTTTGGATGAACCTTATGCTGTGGTATTATGAACAGTCACTCGTGAACCCTGAAGAGACCTCCCACCTCAGTCAGAACATGCAAGAACCCCTTGGGATAGTCCTTCACCTGAGCCAAACCATCTAAGAACTCTTGGAAAATCCCTCGTCTGATATAAGCCATCTAAGAACTCTTGGAAAATCCCTCGTCTGATATAAGCCATCTAAGAACTCTTGGAAAATCCCTCGTCTGATATAAGCGATCTAAGAACTCTTGGAAAATCCCTCGTCTGATATAAGCGATCTAAGAACTCTTGGAAAATCTTTCGTCTGATTCAAGCCATCTAAGAACTCTTGAGAGATTTCTCGCCTGAGCCAAGCCATGTAAGAACCCTTGGCATGTCTCACCCCAACCAAACCATGCAAGAACTTTCGGGAAATCCCTCACTTCAGCCAAGACATGCCAGAACCCTTGGTAAATCCTCACATCAATCAAGCCAGGCAATAATCCTTGGGAATGTCCTCACCTGAGTTAAGAACCCTTGGGAAATCCTCACACACACACACACAGCCTCACCAGGACCGAAATACTCGCTCTTTCACCAGGATACAAAATTAAGGCTACCATCGAGGGTCTCCTCTTACCTCCAGCGAGAAGCTCGTCTTCTGATTTCCCTGAGGGAGTTTTCCTGAGTTTCCCAGCGGGGTCTTGAGACCTCGTAGACCCGTCTGGGAAGCTATTTTCTTTCCTCGGAGGAAATAAGGGTGTGCAAGTGCTGTAGTTTCTAGGGCTGCAGGTCTTAGACTTGCCAAGAAACGCAAGTAGATATTCCAGTGTTTACTCATAATTACAAATGAATTTATGATATTGCAAGATTGTCTATTGACTTATGTATTGGTAGGCTTAAGGCCTACCAACATTAAGGCCACCGCAATAGCTTATTGACCAACCAGCAAATATTCTTTAGTCCTGAACTGATTTCAAGACTAAATATACACCCCTCAGTGTATATCCACTAATCAATGGGAGGTACACATATGGGTGTGTATTTATCCCTGGATTGTATCTATCCTCGTCTTGCATCTATCCCTGGTTTATCTGTTATCTCTGTCAACTTGTCCTGAAAGAGATGTTCACACACTTCTAAAATTCTGAATTATAAGGTAATAGTGCAATGACTTGAATATACAGATACGTTCTGAACCGTCTGAAATGTTCAGCCGTCAATGTTCTTGAACAGAACAGACCAAGGTACTGAAACACTCTGAAATGATTTATATCATTAAACAACAAATAACCGAAGTTAAATAACAAATGACTGACTTCATCGCTTGCTTTGTTACGGTATTTTAAAGATTTAAGTTCAGCAGCATCACTGGAGTGTAGGCATAGAACGCATAGGGTAGTTAAGTCTCTTTGACTGCATGGTTTGTATCGTGAACCGTATGGTAATAATATGAATCATTGACCACAATGTGTGTGTGTGTGTGTGTGTGTGTGTGTGTGTGTGTGTGTGTGTGTGTGTGTGTGTGTGTGTGTGTGTGTGTGTGTGTGTGTATGTGTAATTACCTAAGTGTAGTTACAGGATGAGAGCTACGCTTGTGGTGTCCCGTCTTCCCAGCACTCTTTGTCATATAACGCTTTGAAACTACTGACGGTCTTGGCCTCCACCACCTTCTCACCTAACTTGTTCCAACCGTCTACCACTCTGCGAAAGTGAATTTTCTTATATTTCTTCGGCATTTGTGTTTAGCTAGTTTATATCTATGACCTCTTGTTCTTAAAGTTCCAGGTCTCAGGAAATCTTCCCTATCGATATTATCAATTCCTGTTATTATTTTGTATGTAGTGATCATATCACCTCTTTTTCTTCTGTCTTCCAGTTTTGGCATATTTAATGCCTCTAACCTCTCTTCGTAGCTCTTGCCCTTCAGTTCTGGGAGCCACTTAGTAGCATGCCTTGCATCTTTTCCAGTTTGTTGATGTGCTTCTTAAGATATGGGCACCACACAACCGCTGCATATTCTAACTTTGGTCTAACAAAAGTCGTGAACAATTTCTTCAGTTTATCGCCATCCATGTATTTAAAAGCAATTCTGAAGTTAGAAAGCGCGGCATAGGCTCCTCGCACAATATTCTTTATGTGGTCCTCAGGTGATAGTTTTCTATCTAGAACCACCCCTAGATCTCTTTCTTTATCAGAATTCTTTAAAGATTTCTCACAAAATATATAGGTTGTGTGGGGTCTATGTTCTCCTATTCCACATTCCATAACATGGCATTTATTAACATTAAATTCCATTTGCCAAGTGGTGCTCCATATACTTATTTTGTCCAGGTCATCTTGAAGGGCATGACAATCATCTAAGTTTCTTATCCTTCCTATTATCTTAGCATCATCAGCAAACATGTTCATATAATTCTGTATACCAACTGGTAGATCATTTATGTAGACAATGAACATTACTGGTGCAAGAACTGAACCCTGTGGTACTCCACTTGTGACATTTCTCCAGTCCGATACATTGCCTCTGATCACAGCCCTCATTTTTTTATCAGTCAGAAAATTTTTCATCGTGTGTGTGTGTGTGTGTGTGTGTGTGTGTGTGTGTGTACTCACCTAGTTGTACTCACCTAGTTGTGTTTGCGGGGGTTGAGCTCTGGCTCTTTGGTCCCGCCTCTCAACCGTCAATCAACAGGTGTACAGATTCATGAGCCTATCGGGCTCTGTCATATCTACACTTGAAACTGTGTATGGAGTCAGCCTCCACCACATCACTTCCTAATGCATTCCATTTGTCAACCACTCTGACACTAAAAAAGTTCTTTCTAATATCTCTGTGGCTCATTTGGGCACTCAGTTTCCACCTGTGTCCCCCTTGTGTGTGTGTGTGTGTGTGTGTGTGTGTGTGTGTGTGTGTGTGTGTGTGTGTGTGTGTGTGTGTGTGTGTGTGTGTTATATAACTGAATTTTTAAAATAAAATAAAATAAATGGAAGTAACGTTGGCCTGAGTGAAATACAAAAGTGCCAAGCACATGCTCAAAAGACCCGGATATATCAAGTCACAGGCTCCATTTCCACACGAAGGAAAGCAAAAAAATAGAACGCAGACATTTTTATAAACACTGGAGAACAGACAAGACAATCACCACAGAAAACGGGAAATGTTAAATTCGAACAGAAATCGTGAAAATTGTAAACTCGGAGGGGTGACTCTCGCAGGAGCTGGAGAAGGCAATACAATACACAAGTGAGGTGTCGAGTGCATGGCCACACTGGGGCAGGGGAAGCAGGGAGAGAGGAAGACTGTCTAGAATGTTCCTACGTGGTCGGTGCTTGAGCCCCAATGTTGACAAGCCGCCGGCTTTCTGTCCCTGTCGTGTGGGGGGGGGGGGGGCCACCAGGGTAAATTCGTCCACCTATCCCAGCTCTCCGGTTCAGCACCGTCTTCAGAGGTGTGTGGGAGGTTTGGAGCCACAGATCAATAGAACTACCACACACCCCGGAGGCTGGGCGATCAGGGGGAACAGGTGTGGGAGGTGTGGAGACTCAGGTCAACAGAAGCGCCACACCCGGGGGCTCTGTGACCAAGACGAAGGACTCAGCCACACTATTAATCCAGCAATTCGATTTGCCGTTCGATTTAATCTGGGTCCCTGAAGCTCTCCGGAAGATTTGCAAACTTTATCAGTGATCATCGGAGAAACTTTCCTTTTCTGCGGTTCCTTTCACCCCTTCTTCACCTCTCTATCCCTCTCTATTACCTTCTCCATCTCTCTCTCTCTCTCTCCCTCGCCTCCCTTCTCCACACCTCCTTGCAAGACGAGTAATGTCCCATGCAGACATACTGAAACTCTTCTCAAACTGGTCCTTCACTCCACCGGCCGCGTCTGGATCTCTTCGTCACTAAAGGCTTCTCCTCTTCTCTCTGCTGTTCTCTCTTGGCAGCTTTAAAGCTAAAGCCGACAGCCTTCCTCTCGGTGGCTTAACTTCGTGATGTGAGAACCCAAACTCATCAGATACTTTAACGTGGCTTATTTATTTGTTAAATTCCACCGACATGTCCGATCGGTATCCGAACACAAGTTTTATATATATATATATATATATATATATATATATATATATATATATATATATATATATATATATATATATATATATATATATATATATATATATATATATATATATATATATATATATATGTCGTACCTAGTAGCCAGAACGCACTTCTCAGCCTACTATGCAGGGCCCGATTTGCCTAGTAACCCAAGTTTTCATGAAATAATTGTTTTTCGACTACCTAACCTACCTAACCTAACCTAACCTAACTTTTTCGGCTACCTAACCTAACCTAACCTATAAAGATAGGTTAGGTTAGGTTAGGTAGGGTTGGTTAGGTTCGGTCATATATCTACGTTAATTTTAACTCCAATAAAAAAAAATGACCTCAAACATAATCAAATGGGTAGCTTTATCATTTCATAAGAAAAAAATTAGAGAAAATATATTAATTCAGGAAAACTTGGCTTATTAGGCAAATCGGGCCTTGCATAGTTGGCTGAGAAGTGCGTTCTGGCTACTAGGTACGACATATATATATATATATATATATATATATATATATATATATATATATATATATATATATATATATATATATATATATATATATATATATATATATATATATATATATATATATATATATATATATATATATATATATATATATATATATATATATATATATATATATATATATATATATATATATATATATATATATATATATATATATATATATATATATGTTTCATTGAATATGACCGCATATTCTGTATTTATTATTTTCTGGTTTAGGGCTTCTATCCCTCTAACTATTTTCTTAGCATCAGGGCTTAATTGAAATAGGAGTTCTCCAAAACTCATTTTCGTACTTTTCAGGTGAAGAAAAGAAGTGATTTACTATAGAGTGTATTTACACTTATTTGTATAATTTGCACGACGTTTCGAACCTCCATGGTTCATTCTCAAGTGAACAGATCTTACAATACTAGTTGATTTTATACCCGCATTAGGTCAGGTGATAATACAATGAAGGTGAAAACATGGGGGGATACATAAGGGATAAACATAGGGGCTGGAGAAGGCTTATTGGCCCATACGAGGCATCTCCTATCTAAACACAAAGATTAATCCAGTGTAATTGGCCTGTTATGTTGGACATTGTCTTCTGTGTTGGCATCGAAATGTTCTTGTCTTGTCCTTACTAGTAAGGACAAGACATATATATATATATATATATATATATATATATATATATATATATATATATATATATATATATATATATATATATATATATATATAATTATGATACTTAACCTTTAAATTTAATGATGACGACTCGTTACCTTATGGATTATGTTAATGTCTGGTGATAATTGTTGGTAAAGCAGAAGTATCTGAAGTGTTCTTATAGCGTTATTGGAAATATTGCAGGAGAGAGAGAGAGAGAGAGAGAGAGAGAGAGAGAGAGAGAGAGAGAGAGAGAGAGAGAGAGAGAGAGAGAGAGAGAGAGAGAGAGAGAGAGAGAGAGAGAGAGAGAGAGAGAGAGAGACCTAGCCACAGGTAGGTACCCCTACAAGTACATACACATAAATATATACACGAAACGCCACTCTTCCAAGATAACACAACCTTAGTGCTCTCGCTTATTTGAAAGTGTGTGTAGAAGCTGAGACTGTTGTCTTAGTCTCTGGCGACGCCTTCAAGTGTGCTGCTGCTTCTTCAAAGAGAAGGTCTGCTTGTCTGTCTGTCTGCTTGTCTATGTACCTGTCTGTCTGCCTGTCTGTCTGTCTGTCTGTCTGTCTGTCTGTCTGTCTGTCTGTCTGTCTGTCTGACTGTCTGCCTGCCTGTGTGTCCAAGGGTGCAAGCAAGACACTTGAGGATAGCCTCATTCAACCTTCACGTATGAAACATGTTGAGTATGGGAGTGTCATAGGCCGGTCATAATCAGCCCTAGTGCCACACTTTAAGAAATATCGGCATCTAACCACCACCCCCACCTCCCTTCCACCCGACCCCGTAGACTTATTTAGAATGTCCAGTTGTTCGTTATACCATTTTTCAGAGAAGGAGAGAGGGAAGGGGGAGAGAGGGAAGGGGGAGAGAGGGAAGGGGGAGAGAGGGAAGGGGGAGAGAGGGAAGGGGGAGAGAGGGAAGGGGAAGAGAGGAAAGGGGGAGAGAGGGAAGGGGGAGAGAGGGAAGGGGGAGAGAGGGAAGGGGGAGAGAGGGAGGGAGGGGGAGAGAGGGAAGGGGGAGAGAGGGAAGGGGAAGAGAGGGAAGGGGAAGAGAGGGAAGAGGGAGAGAGGGAAGGGGGAGAGAGGGAAGGGGGAGAGAGGGAAGGGAGAGAGAGGGAAGGGGGGAGAGAGGGAAGGAAGAGAGAGGGAAGGGGGGAGAGAGGGAAGGGGGAGAGAGGGAAGGGGAAGAGAGGGAAGGGGGAGAGAGGGAAAGAGAGAGGAGAGAGAAAGATGGATAGGAGGGATTGTGAGGATATAAACTTACAATTATTTTAGCTAATAACGTAAAGTGAAGCAAATTGAAACAATTGAATTAACCACAAGAAGTGATGAATGTGATGGTCCAAGATGTGGCAGATCCCAACCTCTCCTCAGTCTATGACAAACGTTTGACCTCAAACGTTTGACCTCAAACGTTTGACCTCAAACGTTAGTTTCTCAAACAATTATACGAATAACCATTACCGATATTTGAGTCGATTTAGTAATTTCTTTAAAGTGAAAAAAAACAGAAATAGCCGGATGTTAATTCTTTTAATTGCACTGGTCAACAGCCAAAATACTTCTGAAACAAATTAGTTCAATCTTGACTAATTCTGGGTCACTGAGAACGGAAATGATGTTTAAGATTGTTGACAAGCTCAAGTTTGTATCCAAGACGAGTGTTGAAGCTGTTTTGTTGCATAATGGGAGGACTTGACCAGCAATTCCGTTGTTGTTGTTGTTATACACTCAGCTGCTCGGAACAGTTTCCATGTAGCGCGGGCTGTAGTGAGCCAGAAATATTCCATTGTGTTATGCAGCCCACATGAGAGAAACTTATGGGGACATGAAGGGACTTTGAGGTACATAAACGCTGACCAACGTCAGTGGCAGTTCTGAGGTGCCCTGGAGGTGGTAGCCCTTGTGATGGGTCTGCGGCGTGAGTACCCGCAGACCTGCTGTGGTCTCTGTGAGTGGAACAGTCGTGCTAGAACCTCTCACAGTGTCTGCTGTGGTCTCTGTGAGTGGGACAGTCCTGGGAGAGCTGGCCACAGTGTCTGCTGTGGTCTCTGTGAGTGGGACAGTCCTGGGAGAGCTGGCCACAGTGTCTGCTGTGGTCTCTGTGAGTGAGACAGTCGTGGGAGAGCTGGCCACAGTGTCTGCTGTGGTCTCTGTGAGTGAGACAGTCGTGGGGGAGCTGGCCACAGTGTCTGCTGTGGTCTCTGTGAGTGGGACAGTCGTGGGGGAGCTGGCCACAGTGTCTGCTGTGGTCTCTGTGAGTGGGACAGTCCTGAGAGAGCTGGCCACAGTGTCTGCTGTGGTCTCTGTGAGTGGGACAGTCGTGGGAGAGCTGGCCACAGTGTCTGCTGTGGTCTCTGTGAGTGAGACAGTCGTGGGAGAGCTGGCCACAGTGTCTGCTGTGGTCTCTGTGAGTGGGACAGTCCTGGGAGAGCTGGCCACAGTGTCTGCTGTGGTCTCTGTGAGTGGGACAGTCGTGGGGGAGCTGGCCACAGTGTCTGCTGTGGTCTCTGTGAGTGGGACAGTCCTGGGAGAGCTGGCCACAGTGTCTGCTGTGGTCTCTGTGAGTGAGACAGTCGTGGGGGAGCTGGCCACAGTGTCTGCTGTGGTCTCTGTGAGTGAGACAGTCGTGGGGGAGCTGGCCACAGTGTCTGCTGTGGTCTCTGTGAGTGAGACAGTCGTGGGGAAGCTGGCCACAGTGTCGTGAGCGACTGGGCACTCCGCCCATCACTGGAGGTCTGGGTGTAAACATGCAGTAATCACCACTTGATGAATCAAGCAAGATGATGTTGTTACCAACCTTACATATAAAACAACAGATAATCAGCCATTTGTATTATTATATTTGACATCAGCGCGTCAAAATGCTTCATTAACAGCTCTTGTTCATCTCCGAGGCTGACAACTCTTGAACAAAATTGTTGACCAGGGATTTTGCGAGTCATTTAATGCAAGTGGTAAACAAATATGTTTTTTGTTAATTGTTAATTGTTATACAGTTATTGTTCCAGTCAGTCTTTTGTTATTCATGCTTGATGAACACCTGTCGTGTTAGTCAGGCTGGTGGTATAATATGCCGCTGTCAACACCTGTCGTGTTAGTCAGGCTGGTGGTATAATATGCCGCTGTCAACACCTGTCGTGTTAGTCAGGCTGGTGGTATAATATGCCGCTGTCAACACCTGTCGTGTTAGTCAGGCTGGTGGTATAATATGCCGCTGTCAACACCTGGCGTGTTAGTCAGGCTGGTGGTATAATATGCCGCTGTCAACACCTGTCGTGTTAGTCAGGCTGGTGGTATAATATGCCGTTGTCAACACCTGGCGTGTCAATCACCCAGCATTTATTATGCATATTTCCCGGAATTATTAGCAGAGGTAATTGTCATGCAAATGAGGAGGTTTGGCGTCTAACGTGAAATTATTTTAAGGGTTAATTAGAAGATTATAACTTCTCCTCCACCCTGCTCCAGTATTACTCCTCCTCCACCCTGCTCCAGTATTACTCCTCCTCCACCCTGCTCCAGTATTACTCCTCCTCCACCCTGCTCCAGTATTACTCCTCCTCCACCCTGCTCCAGTATTACTCCTCCTCCACCCTGCTCCAGTATTACTCCTCCACCCTGCTCCAGTATTACTCCTCCTCCACTCTGCTCCAGTATTACTCCTCCTCCACTCTGCTCCAGTATTACTCCTCCTCCACCCTGCTCCAGTATTACTCCACCACCACCCTGCTCCAGTATTACTCCTCCACCACCCTGCTCCAGTATTACTCCTCCTCCACCCTGCTCCAGTATTACTCCTTCTCCACCCTGCTCCAGTATTACTCCTCCACTCTGCTCCAGTATTACTCCTCCTCCACCCTGCTCCAGTATTACTCCTCCTCCACTCTGCTCCAGTATTACTCCTCCTCCACTCTGCTCCAGTATTACTCCTCCTCCACCCTGCTCCAGTATTACTCTTCCTCCACCCTGCTCTAGTATTACTCCTCCTCCACTCTGCTCCAGTATTACTCCTCCTCCACTCTGCTCCAGTATAACTAATCCTCCACCCTGCTCCAGTATTACTCCTCCTCCACCCTGCTCCAGTATTACTCCTCCTCCACTCTGCTCCAGTATTACTCATCCTCCACTTTGCTCCAGTATAACTAATCCTCCACCCTGCTCCAGTATTACTCCTCCTCCACCCTGCTCCAGTATTACTCTTCCTCCACCCTGCTCTAGTATTACTCCTCCTCCACTCTGCTCCAGTATTACTCCTCCTCCACTCTGCTCCAGTATTACTCCTCCTCCACTCTGCTCCAGTATTACTTCTCCTCCACCCTGCTCCAGTATTACTCCTCCTCCACTCTGCTCCAGTATTACTCCTCCTCCACTCTGCTCCGGTATTAATCCTCCTCCACCCTGCTCCAGTATTACTCCTCCTCCACTCTGCTCCAGTTTTACTCCTCCACCACCCTGCTCCGGTATTAATCCTCCTCCACTCTGCTCCAGTATTACTCCTCCTCCCCTCTGCTCCAGTATTACTCCTCCTCCACACTGCTCCAGTATTACTCCTCCTCCACCCTGCTCCAGTATTACTCCTCCTCCACCCTGCTCCAGTATTACTCCTCCTCCACCCTGCTCCAGTATTACTCCTCCACCACCCTGCTCCAGTATTACTCCTCCACCACCCTGCTCCAGTATTACTCCTCCACCACCCTGCTCCAGTATTACTCCTCCACCACCCTGCTCCAGTATTACTCCTCCACCACCCTGCTCCAGTATAACTCCTCCACCACCCTGCTCCAGTATTACTCCTCCACCACCCTGCTCCAGTATTACTCCTCCACCACCCTGCTCCAGTATTACTCCTCCACCACCCTGCTCCAGTATTACTCCTCCACCACCCTGCTCCAGTATTACTCCTCCACCACCCTGCTCCAGTATTACTCCTCCACCACCCTGCTCCAGTATTACTCCTCCACCACCCTGCTCCAGTATTACTCCTCCACCACCCTGCTCCAGTATTACTCCTCCACCACCCTGCTCCAGTATTACTCCTCCACCACCCTGCTCCAGTATTACTCCTCCACCACCCTGCTCCAGTATTACTCCTCCACCACCCTGCTCCAGTATTACTCCTCCACCACCCTGCTGTAGTCCTGTGCTGTACCAGCGTCATTATTCACCACATTATCTGACGTGCAGCCATAGTGGGAGACTGAGAAGCCCTAGAAGTAGTAGTGGGGGCAAGATGGTGTTATACGTCGTGGTCACTGTAGTGGTCACTGTAGTGGTCATTGTAGTCCTCGTCACTGTTGTGGTGGTTACTGTAGTGGTGGTGACTGTAGTGGTTACTGTAGTGGTGGTCACTATAGTGGTGGTTACTGTAGTGGTGGTCACTGTCGTGGTCACTGTAGTGGTCACTGTAGTGGTCATTGTAGTCGTCGTCACTGTAGTGGTGGTTACTGTAGTGGTGGTCACTGTAGTCGTGGTCACTGTAGTGGTGGTCACTGTAGTGGTGGTCACTGTAGTGGTGGTCACTGTAGTGGTGGTCACTGTAGTGGTCACTGTAGTGGTCACTGTAGTGGTCACTGTAGTGGTCATTGTAGTCGTGGTCACTGTCGTGGTGGTCACTATAGTGGTGGTCACTGTAGTGGTGGTCACTGTAGTGGTGGTCACTGTAGTGGTGGTCACTGTAGTGGTCACTGTAGTGGTGGTCACTGTAGTGGTGGTTACTGTAGTGGTGGTCACTATAGTGGTGGTCACTGTAGTGGTGGTCACTATAGTGGTGGTCACTGTAGTGGTGGTCACTGTCGTGGTCACTGTAGTGGTGGTCACTGTAGTGGTGGTCACTATAGTGGTGGTTACTGTAGTGGTGGTCACTGTAGTGGTGGTCACTGTAGTGGTGGTTACTGTAGTGGTGGTCACTGTCGTGGTCACTGTAGTGGTGGTCACTGTAGTGGTGGTCACTGTAGTGGTGGTCACTGTAGTGGTCACTGTAGTGGTGGTGACTGTAGTGGTTACTGTAGTGGTGGTCACTATAGTGGTGGTCACTGTAGTGGTGGTCACTGTAGTGGTGGTCACTGTAGTGGTGGTCACTATAGTGGTTACTGTAGTGGTGGTCACTGTCGTGGTCACTGTAGTGGTGGTCACTGTAGTGGTGGTTACTGTAGTGGTGGTCACTGTCGTGGTCACTGTAGTGGTGGTCACTGTAGTGGTGGTTACTGTAGTGGTGGTCACTGTAGTGGTGGTCACTGTAGTGGTGGTCACTGTAGTGGTGGTCACTGTAGTGGTGGTCACTGTAGTGGTGGTTACTGTAGTGGTGGTCACTATAGTGGTCACTGTAGTGGTGGTCACTGTAGTCGGGGTCACTATAGTGGTCACAGTAGTCGTGGTCACTGTAGTCGTGGTCACTGTAGTCGTGGTCACTGTAGTGGTGGTCACTGTAGTCGGGGTCACTGTAGTGGCGGTCACTATAGTGGTCACTGTAGTGGTGGTCACTGTAGTCGGGGCCATTGGCCCAGTCGTTCAACATCAGCTGGGGGATTGGATCGTACAGATGCGGGTTCGATCCCCAGAGCCGTGTGAAGAGCTGGGCAGTCTCGGACTCCAAGGGGTAAAAAAAAAAGGTATTGCAGAAAAATATAATTAATATATTTGAAAGGTGTTGATATTTCTCCTTCGGAAACTCATTACTTACAACGAGAACCGTTCACACAATTTTCTTTTGTTTTTCGTTAGTTGCGTTCCACTGTGATTGTTGTGATGGAGTCTATATTTCTTTATTGTTTTCTTTCTCTCGACTCCTCCTCCTTCTCCTCCTTCAATTACTTCTCCTCTTCCTCTTCTACTTTTCCTTTTGTTGTAAGTATGTTGATATGTTGTCAAGTTCCTCATTATGACTGGAACACATCCAGGAGTCCTGATTGTCCGTCTTAGAACTTAAGTTCCTTGTCCTCATATTCCAGCTCCTTGTCCTCATATCCCAGCTCTTTGTCGTCATATCCCAGCTCCTTGTCCTCATATTCCAGCTCCTTGTCCTCATATCCCAGCTCCTTGTTCTCATATCCCAGCTCCTTGTTCTCGTATCCCAGCTCCTTGTTCTCGTATCCCAGCTCCTTGTTCATATACCCCAGCTCCTTGTTCTCATACCCCAGCTCCTTGTTCTCATATCCCAGCTCCTTGTTCTCATACCCCAGCTCCTTGTTCTCATATCCCAGCTCCTTGTTCTCATATCCCAGCTCCTTGTCCTTATATCCCAGCTCCTTGTCCTCACACCCCAAGCTACTTGTCCTCATACCTCTCTTTGTCCTCATGCATAGCTCTTTCATAAGCAATATCTTCATACTGGCTTGGCATTTTCTCCCGAGAATGAGCCTATTTTCCCCTCAATAGCCCCACAACACACCCAATTAATAATGTTACACCACTCTATTACTCGGCAAGACCATCCTACTACAAGCTGACATATTTCCAAAAGTATGAACATGAGGTTTCAATATTATTTACAAGTTTACAGTAAATATGTAAATCAAGGTCCACCCTTGGCCTAGTGCTGACGTTTCCCAGGATGCCAAACACAATAGTTGGTTAGGTCTCAGGTACATATTTTATGATAGGCGAACAGATGCATCAGGTGTAAGGCCCCGACACCTAGACTAATGACTAACCACAACAGTTGGTTGTCTCTAAGGTACCTGTTTACTGCTAGGTGACCAGAAGCATTCGGCGTAAGGAAACGTGTCCAAAACATCTTGCCTTGCCCGGGAATCGAACTAGATTCCATGGGATTCGAGTCGATTTGAAGTAGCTTAAATAGCCATTGTTCTAAAGTGTTCGAAATAGTGTGCGAAAACTTTCGGACACAAGAAGTTCATCGGGTGATGAAAACTACATGTTTAAGAATAACTATTTTTTTTAATTTTAATAAGCTGTGAGGTTCTTCAGTCATATTATTGCTGTTCTCTCTGAATCAGATAATAATTTTTTTTAGATAAAAAATTTAGTTTTAAACAAAAATTTTATAAATTTGTATGCAAGATTTTGAATAGTTTAGAAAACAAGGTTGTTAACATAATAAAAATATTAAAATTGGATAAGTTTTGCGAGTAATTTGTCCTCATATATATATATATATATATATATATATATATATATATATATATATATATATATATATATATAGCCTTTCAACCATAATTAGTTTATAGTGATTCGAGTGATTTGTTTCACTCGTTTTCCCTTATTATGTTTACATTTAAACCTGTGATTGATTGAAAAAATAAAGGTTAAGCCACCCTAAAGTTGGCACGGGTACGAATAGCCCGAATAGCCTTATTGCATATTGTTGGACTTTTTCTAGTTCTGAGTTGTGTTTCTGTAGGCAGGGGTTCCATGCGGGTGCAGCGTACTCAATAACAGGTCCCACAAAGCATGTATACAGCACTATGGAAGGTATTGTTGTCCAAGTTGGTGAAGGATAACCGGATGTTTGCCAGTATGGCATATGTGGCCCTCGTTATCCTGCTGATGTGTGCCTCTGGTGTTAGGTCTCCAGTTATGTCCACTCTTAAGTCTCTCTTTTCCAGTAGTTGGAAGTTGCCTCACCTTCACCCTGTACTGTGTTTGTGGTCTTCTTGTACCAGCGTCTATCCTCATAACCTTACATTTGTCAGAGTTAAATTCTAGAAGCGATTTCTGAGACTATCTCTGGGGATTGTTTAGTTCATACTGTTATGCATGTGTGTTTGTGTGTGTACTCACCTAATTGTACTCACCTAGTTGTGTTTGCGGGGGTTGAGCTCTGGCTCTTTGGTCCCGCCTCTCAACCGTCAATCAACAGGTGTACAGATTCCTGAGCCTATCGGGCTCTGTCATATCTACACTTGAAACTGTGTATGGAGTGAGCCTCCACCACATCACCCCCTAATGCATTCCATTTGTCAACCACTCTGACACTAAAAAAGTTCTTTCTAATATCTCTGTGGCTCATTTGGGCACTCAGTTTCCACCTGTGTCCCCTTGTGCGTGTTCCCCTTGTGTTAAATAGACTGTCTTTATCTACCCTATCAATCCCCTTCAGAATCTTGAATGTGGTGATCATGTCCCCCCTAACTCTTCTGTCTTCCAGCGAAGTGAGGTTTAATTCCCGTAGTCTCTCCTCGTAGCTCATACCTCTCAGCTCGGGTACTAGTCTGGTGGCAAACCTTTGAACCTTTTCCAGTTTAGTCTTATCCTTGACTTATCCTTGACTTGTGTGTGTGTGTGTGTGTGTGTGTGTGTGTGTGTGTGTGTGTGTGTGTGTGTGTGTGTGTGTGTGTGTGTGTGTGTGATTATGTGTGTGTGTGTGTGTGTGTGTGTGATTGTGTGTGTGTTTGATTGTGTGTGTGTGTGTGTGTGTGTGTGTGTGTGTGTGTGTGTGTGTGTGTGTGTGTGTGTGTGTGTGTGTGTGTGTGTGTGTGTGTGTGTGTGTGTGTGTGTGTGTGTGTGTGTGTATGTGTGTGCTTGTGCGTGCGTGCTTGTGAGTGCATGCGTAGAGTAGTACTGACTATTTAGAGAAAAATGCCAAAAAATACAAATTGAATATTTCGAGCCCAATTAATAACCCACAGCAAAACAAAATAATAAAATTTGTCTTACGTGTTAATGAAAACGAAATTACTTAGGCAAATATCCTCTACTGCCCCCCCCCTCCCCCCACTCCTCCCCCCCTCCTCTTACCCCCTCCTCTCACCCCCTCCTCTCACCCCCTCCTCTCACTCCCCTCACCCTCACTACTCTACCCTCCCCGGCAAAAAAAAAAAAAAAACACACAGCCCGTTCTCTTGACTTTCCACAACGTACAAAATACAAAGGGCTAACCTAACCAGAAACATCCAAACCCTAACAACCCACCTAACCTAACCTAATAATGCATAGAAAAAGTGGATATTTTTGAGTCACTACTCTTCATAGCACTTTGTAACGCTGGTGAACCACAACGTTCAAAATGAGATGTATTAGTGGGAGAGAAAAGGATGGATTTCAGTTGAAGATAAAATACAATTATTCTTGCTTTTTATTCCAACACTTGACTACATTTAGAGGACGTATGCAGTAGCATGTTGAAATTACAAGACTTTCATGTTGCATATAGTAATGGTTATTGAGAAGTAACGCGTCATCTTTTAAGGAGCCGGTCGGCCGAGCGGACAGCACGCTGGACTTGTGATCCTGTGGTTCCGGGGTCGATCCCGGGCGCCGGCGAGAAACAATGGGCAGAGTTTCTTTCACCCTATGCCCATGTTACCTAGCAGTAAAATAGGTACTTGGATGTTAGTCAGCTGTCACGGGCTGCTTCGTGGGGGTGGAGGCCTGGTCGAGGACCGGGCCGCGGGGACACTAAAGCCCCGAAATCATCTCAAGGTAACCTCAAGGTAACGGCAACATTTGATACATGAGCTATGAAGGTTAATACACTCTCTACAATTATGTGTGATTACTTGCTCATTGTTGCAAAATATAAGTAACTTCTGGTATAGTGTTGAAAATTACTATTGAATGCTAACACAACGTTGCAAATTCTGTATGCATGTTGATACAATCTTGCAAATTGCATGGGAGTGTTGTTACACGGTTGCAAATTATGTGTGAGTGCTTGATACAATGTTGCAAATTCAGCGAGAGGGCTAGTACAATGGGGCAACTTACACGTGAGTACTGGTGCAATGCTGCACCATTGTGTGTGAGTGATGGTGCAATGTTGCAAGTGAGGCGTGAGTACACACAGAGTGATGGATGAGTGTAAAGGAACAGTAAAGAGGGAGTCTAAAGAGACGTCAAGACGCTGCCAGTCTCAACGGAGACTGTGAATAGGTGTCAGTCACCAGGTGAAGCTAGAAGAGGCACAAGAGTCTGCAACACCAGCATGAAGGTTGGGGAAGCTCCTCCGGCCTGCAGTTGCTTCTTTGCATCATCTGGTGTCACTGGTGTTTAAGTCAGGATTTACTGTGGAATTGTCGTACAGTTTGGGCTTTAAGCTCTAGTGGCTAATCTTGAATACTTTCTGGAAGCTTTTGTGACGTTCCTTATATATCTTCTTGTCATGTTCCGCGTGTCCTTCCTCACTCTCGTGTTGTCTGATGACCTGGTCAGTCACGGCCATCTTCCTCCTCATGTGACTATGGAACAGTTTGGGCTGGACTTGTGTGCATTCATTCTCGAACGGTTTCTCTCTCTCTCTCCTCGTTTCTGTGTACTCATTTCTGTCCTCTTTGTATACAGTGTTAATTGTTTCTGTTTTGTTTCTCTATATTTCATCCACGCCCTTGTGCTCTTCTCTGTGCTTCCTGACACTGCCTGTTCAACGGCAGTGTCTGTGCTTCCTGACACTGCCTCTTGAACGGCAGTGTCTGTGCTTCCTGAGACTGCCTCTTGAACGGCAGTGTCTGTGCTTCCTGAGACTGCCTCTTGAACGGCAGTGTCAGTGCTTCCTGAGACTGCCTCTTGAACGGCAGTGTCTGTGCTTCCTGAGACTGCCTCTTCAACGGCAGTGTCTGTGCTTCCTGACACTGCCTCTTGAACGGCAGTGTCTGTGCTTCCTGACACTGCCTCTTGAACGGCAGTGTCAGTGTCCGCCTTTCTTGCTTCCCGCAACAATTAAACACAATATAAATCTTTTTTTCAGCTTCTTTGACTTTGATTACATAATCCAGGTACTAATTTGTCTCTGAGTTATTTTCCCTATTACAGCCCCTCCAGGAATTCTCTGACCTTTTGGTACTTCCCCCTCCACTGCATGCTGGCCTTGCACTCCCCCCTACCCCCCCTCCCTCGTTACATCTTGCTATGGTCTGCACGTGACGATGTAGTCAGTGGTCACCGGCTCTTATTGGCAGTTGAAGGTCAGTGTTTACAATGTCCATCACATTCAGTGGGAGGCGCTGGTGCAGCCTTCAGCTGGTGGGTCACCAGCACCCTCTTCTCCTTGCTTCTTCTCTCACCTCTTCTCTCGGGTAGATAGTAGAATTTTGTACTATTCACTTTATAGAGTACGAAAAAAAATTAAGCTAAAAAATTCACTTAAATATTCCGAGGCCGTGTATAGCAAACATATGGAGAATGTTAGGCGTTAGATAGCGTGTGTTAGGCCAGGGGAAGGGGTATGTTAGGTTAGTTTAGTTTACTCACCTAGTTGTGCTTGCGGGGGTTGAGCTTTGGCTCTTTGGTCCCACCTCTCAACTGTCAATCAACTGGTGTATAGATTCCTGAGCCTACTGGGCTCTATCATATCGACATTTGAAACTGTGTATGGAGTCTGCCTCCACCACATCACTGCCTAATGTATTCCATTTACTAACTACTTTGACACTCAAAAAGTTCTTTCTAATGTCTCTGTGGCTCATTTGGGTACTCAGTTTCCACCTGTGTC
>NC_059611.1:491155-621155 GCF_020424385.1 Procambarus clarkii
CTCAGTCCCCCATCATGGGTGATGTGCTCAGTCCCCCATCCTGGGTGATGTGCTCAGTCCCCCATCATGGGTGATGTGCTCAGTCCCCCATCATGGGTCATGTGCTCAGTCCCCCATCATGGGTGATGTGCTCAGTCCCCCATCATGGGTGATGTGCTCAGTCCCCCATCATGGGTGATGTGCTCAGTCCCCCATCCTGGGTGATGTGCTCAGTCCCCCATCCTGGGTGATGTGCTCAGTCCCCCATCATGGGTGATGTGCATCAGTCCCCCATCCTGGGTGATGTGCTCAGTCCCCCACCATGAGTGATGTGCTCAGTCCCCCATCATGGGTGATGTGCTCAGTCCCCCATCATGGGTGATGTGCTCAGTCCCCCATCATGGGTGATGTGCTCAGTCCCCCATCATGGGTGATGTGCTCAGTCCCCCATCATGGGTGATGTGCTCAGTCCCCCATCATGGGTGATGTGCATCAGTCCCCCATCCTGGGTGATGTGCTCAGTCCCCCACCATGAGTGATGTGCTCAGTCCCCCATCATGGGTGATGTGCTCAGTCCCCCATCATGGGTGATGTGCTCAGTCCCCCATCATGGGTGATGTGCTCAGTCCCCCATCCTGGGTGATGTGCTCAGTCCCCCATCATGGGTGATGTGCTCAGTCCCCCATCATGGGTGATGTGCTCAGTCCCCCATCATGGGGCATGTGCTCAGTCCCCCATCATGGGTGATGTGCTCAGTCCCCCATCATGGGTGATGTGCTCAGTCCCCCATCATGGGTCATGTGCTCAGTCCCCCATCCTGGGTGATGTGCTCAGTCCCCCATCATGGGTGATGTGCTCAGTCTCTCATCATGGGGCATGTGCTCAGTCCCCCATCATGGGTCATGTGCTCAGTCTCTCATCATGGGGCATGTGCTCAGTCCCCCATCATGGGTGATGTGCTCAGTCTCTCATCATGGGGCATGTGCTCAGTCCCCCATCATGGGTGATGTGCTCAGTCTCTCATCATGGGGCATGTGCTCAGTCCCCCATCATGGGTCATGTGCTCAGTCTCTCATCATGGGGCATGTGCTCAGTCCCCCATCATGGGTGATGTGCTCAGTCCCCCATCATGGGGCATGTGCTCAGTCCCCCATCATGGGTGATGTGCTCAGTCCCCCATCATGGGTCATGTGCTCAGTCCCCCATCATGGGTGATGTGCTCAGTCCCCCATCATGGGTCATGTGCTCAGTCCCCCATCATGGGTGATGTGCTCAGTCCCCCATCATGGGGCATGTGCTCAGTCCCCCATCATGGGTTATGTGCTCAGTCCCCCATCATGGGGCATGTGCTCAGTCCCCCATCATGGGTTATGTGCTCAGTCCCCCATCATGGGGCATGTGCTCAGTCCCCCATCATGGGGCATGTGCTCAGTCCCCCATCATGGGGCATGTGCTCAGTCCCCCATCATGGGTTATGTGCTGAATCTTAGAGCATTGTCAGTGTGCATTGACCCTCCAACATGAGTGCCAAGATGGCATGAGTGCCAGTATGAGTGCCAACATGAATACTATGAACTCCAACATGAGTTTTAAACATGAGTGTTATGATTGATTGATGTATAACGTGCCTGATGTGTGTGTGTGTGTGTGTGTGTGTGTGTGTGTGTGTGTGTGTGTGTGTGTGTGTGTGTGTGTGTGTGTGTGTGTGTGTGTGTGCGAGAGAGATAATATATAGTAGATATGACAGAGGAAAATAGGTTGGGATTCAATGCCAACTGATGGTTAGAAAGGCGGGGTCCAGGAGCTAACAGCTCGATCCTGCGGGCATAAATAGTAAACACACACACGCACGCAAACCGAGGCAGATGTGTTTAAATAATTGGCCAAAAACACGGCAAGAGTGTTGTCGGGTGTTAGGATGAATGCGGGTGTTTGGGTGAATGTAGGTGTTTGGGGTAGTGCAATTGTTTGGATGAATGCGGGTGCTGGGGGTATGCGGGTGCTGGGGGTATGCGGGTGCTGGGGGTATGCGGGTGCTGGGGGTATGCGGGTGCTGGGGGTATGCGGGTGCTGGGGGTATGCGGGTGTTTATGTGAATGCGGGTGTTTGGTACAAGATGACCTAGACAAACTGAAGGAATGGTCCGACAAATGGCTACTAAAGTTCAACTCATGTAAATGTAAGGTAATGAAACTAGGAGGAGGAACTAGGAGGCCAGTAACTGGATACAGAATAGGAGATGAAGTCCTTCACGAAACGGACAGAGAGAAAGATCTAGGAGTTGATATCACACCAAACCTGTCTCCTGAAGCCCACATCAAAAGAGTAGCATCAGCGGCATATGCGAGGCTGGCTAACATCAGAACTGCTTTCAGAAACCTGTGTAAGGAATCATTCAGAATCTTGTACACCACATATGTAAGACCAATCCTGGAGTATGCGGCCCCAGCATGGAGCCCGTACCTTGTCAAGCACAAGACGAAGCTGGAAAAAGTTCAGAGGTATGCCACTAGGCTAGTCCCAGAACTAAGAGGCATGAGTTATTTGAAAAGGCTGCATGAAGTGCATTTCAGGACACTGGAAGACAGAGGAGTAATTGGAGACATGATGACTACCTACAAAATTCTCATAGGAATCGAGTGGGTAGGTAAGGATAAACTTTTTAACACGGGTGGTACGCGAACAAGGGTCACAGGTGGAGACTGAGTACTCAAATGAGCCACAGGGACGTTAGAAGGAACTTCTTCAGTGTCTGAGTAGTTAACAGGTGGAATGCATTAGGCAGTGATGTGGTGGAGGCTGACTCCATACACAGTTTCAAATGTAGATATGACAGACCCCAATAGGCTCAGGAACCTGTACACCAGTTGATTGACAGTTGAGAGGCGGGACCAAAGAGCCAGAGCTCAACCCCCACAAGCACAACTAGGTGAGTACACACACGCACTAACATTCCTGTCCCTCAAGCTAATAATTCTAATTAACACGAGTCATTGAAATTACTTCATCAAACACTTCCATATACAGGTCAGTTTGGCTCATCGTTTTAAATACATATTCTAGGTTTGTTTGCTAAGCAATAAAATAAATAGAGATTACAATGAAGCGAATCTTGCATTCATACAGCCAATTATACTGTAATTCTCTATGTAATACAACTTGAAACTTAAACAAAACAATGTTCAAAGTAAGGATGGTCAATTTATTTTATATTAACACAAATTTTCTTTTTATTGAAAAAATTATTAATCTTTTGATTACAGTAGTTACTTATTAATATCATTATTATGCACATTATTATTATTATTATTATTATTAATTCTCATCCACACTTTCGTGGAAATAAACATTTAATTGACCAGGGCACTAAAAGGCTCGAACCGCGGCCCCCCTCCCACACGTGGAAAACCTAATTTAAAAAGAAGTATTAAATTCAATTTCCACTTGGATTTTCATTATTTCCACCTTACATTTATGCATTGAACTGAAATATTTCATGAACAACTTCATTGTTTTCAATAAGGACTTGATCAAGCCACTACAGTATGTGGGGTGTGCGAGCAGCAGCAAGCAACAGTCTTATAGATCAAGTAATCACCTGAGAAGTTTAATTGGCTCCTGGGTAAGTTAAAGCAGTAGAATAACTCTGGAAAAGCTCGCATGGGTCAATAGCTGTCTCGCATGGGTCAATAGCTGTCTCGCATGGGTCAATAGCTGTCTCGCATGGGTCAATAGGAGGTGCCTCGCATGGGTCAATAGGAGCTGCCTCGTATGGGTCAATAGGAGCTGTCACGTAATGGGTCAATAGGAGCTGTCTCGCATGGGTCAATAGCTGTCTCGCATGGGTCAATAGCTGTCTCGCATGGGTCAATAGCTGTCTCGCATGGGTCAATAGCTGTCTCGCATGGGTCAATAGGAGCTGTCTCGCATGGGTCAATAGGAGCTGCCTCGTATGGGTCAATAGGAGCTGTCACGTAATGGGTCAATAGGAGCTGCCTCGTATGGGTCAATAGGAGCTGTCTCGTAATGGGTCAATAGGAGCTGTCTCGCATGGGTCAATAGGAGCTGTCTCGTATGGGTCAATAGGAGCTGTCTCGCATGGGTCAATAGGAGCTGTCTCGTATGGGTCAATAGGAGCTGTCTCGTATGGGTCAATAGGAGCTGTCTCGCATGGGTCAATAGGAGCTGCCTCGTATGGGTCAATAGGAGCTGTCTCGTATGGGTCAATAGGAGCTGCCTCGTATGGGTCAATAGGAGCTGTCTCGCATGGGTCAATAGGAGCTGTCTCGCATGGGTCAATAGGAGCTGTCTCGCATGGGTCAGTAGGAGCTGTCTCGCATGGGTCAATAGGAGCTGTCTCGCATGGGTCAGTAGGAGCTGTCTCGCATGGGTCAATAGGAGCTGTCTCGCATGGGTCAATAGGAGCTGTCTCGCATGGGTCAATAGGAGCTGCCTCGTATGGATCAATAGGAGCTGCCTCGCATGGGTCAATAGGAGATCCCTCGCATGGATCACTATACCTTACAGAGATCTGTATTCTCATATATGCTTGCGCTCCCGCGGCTGATGGAGTTTTCAAGTGAACGCTCACGCTATTCATGGACTCTGGGGTTCATTATTTACAAATAACTGAGTTTATACAAATATATTAAAATATATTCGTGTTCAATATATATGCAGATGACAAAAAGTAAAAAAAAAAATAACAAAAAATACCTTTTCAATTTCAAAATTTGCCTAATTACCCCAAAAAATTATTTTTCTTCTTGCAACTGTTTGCTAATTCCCAGAATTTGCAAAAAATACTCATAAATGTGCTAAAAATTCTTTAAAATATATTTCTAATTCTAGCTATTTTTTGCTAGATCATGATAGTATATAATTTAATATATAAAAGAAAGTTGAATAAGTTTCCCAAAAGTATTCACGAATTAATATTATTATCGGAGATTATGGGTTAATGCATAAATTGTTCGTACTAGTCAATGAGGGATACTGCAATGTTGCACACTTGCCTCCACTCAATCCGGCCGGGTTCGAACCCTAGGTAAGGAGGACTGAATTAGCACGAATCCACAGCTGTTGTTAACCCCCCCTTTCCCCCCTCCTCCATTGTTCAATCCTCCGTGATTCGGTACCTGATTGTAAACCGATTCGAGGGTCGTGAATCAGGGGGAAAATCTGGTGATCTAAGGCTTAATATAAGCTATGGGAAGGAAAAAGCTTTAAGCCAGGACTGAGAAAGTGTTAGTTCCTGTACCCGGCTTTGTATTTAAACAAAATACAGAGGTCTATGCAAGCCATATATTTCTAGCTTATGTTATTATGAATTAATGAATTCCAAGATTGCTTGGATAAATTTTTCTCCCATTAATGATAACAGTTTTCCATAAACTCGTACCCAACAACAGCATGACCAACCAGCAAGTTTGGTGTTGGACTTACAGACAATCAACCTCTGGAGGGTTATTAAGTCCACCACAAAATCTTAAACTTTCTGACTTATCTTACTGACTGGCATAAGAGATTAACCTTACTAACCAACCAGCAAATATTCTTAAGCCCAGGACAAAACAAAACCCTCAGTGGATATAGACCGAGAAGCGGGATACAGGTGTACACCCCCCGGAGCAACCAATCAGGGCCGAGAAGCAGGTTAATGGTCGCGGGTCTGCCCTTAACCACAGCTGTTGGAGCAATCTAGTGAGTGTTAGACCGATCCCAAGCCGTCGCGCGTGACTGGAGGCTGGTGGTGGTGGGGTGGCTTCTTGCTACGTTCTTGGATTATCCAGACCTTGGCTGGTTAAGAATAGGCAAGGAGGGATGAAGAATAGAGGCAAGATGAAAGGAAGGAGGCGAGGAAGTAGAGAGGTTGTTGAGGTTTGGTTAAGTGCATTGCTGGTGCATAGACGATTAATGACAAACTCGGTGTACGAGAATATTAGTTTGTGTGATGTGTATTGAGACCTTCAGTCATTCACGTACAGGGGCCCCCCACCACAAACATTCACGTACAGGGGCCCCCCACCGCAAACATTCACGTACAGGGCCTCCACCACAAACACTCACGTACAGGGCCTCCACCACAAACACTCACGTACAGGGCCTCCACCACAAACACTCACGTACACGGCCTCCACCACAAACACTCACGTACAGGACCTCCACCACAAACATTCACGTACAGGGCCTCCACCACAAACATTCACGTACAGAGGCTCCACCACAAACATTCACGTACAGGGCCTCCACCACAAACATTCACGTACAGGGCCTCCACCACAAACATTCACGTACAGGACCTCCACCACAAACATTCACGTACAGGACCTCCACCACAAACATTCACGTACAGGGCCTCCACCGCAAACATTCACGTACAGAGGCTCCACCACAAACATTCACGTACAGGGCCTCCACCACAAACATTCACGTACAGGGCCTCCACCACAAACATTCACGTACAGGGCCTCCACCACAAACATTCACGTACAGGGCTGCCACCACAAACGCTCACGTACAGGGCCTCCACCACAGACATTCACGTACAGCGCCTCCACCACAAACACTCACGTACAGGGCTGCCACCACAAACACTCACGTACAGGGCTGCCACCACAAACACTCACGTACAGGGCTGCCACCACAAACACTCACGTACAGGGCTGCCACCACAAACACTCACGTACAGGGCTGCCACCACAAACACTCACGTACAGGGCTGCCACCACAAACACGTACAGGGCCTCCACCACAAACACTCACGTACAGGGCTGTAGAGCCAATTACTCTTACGTAACATGTAAAACTCACTGAACGTTAAACTCATTTCGTTAGTGGTCAGAGGCTAATAAAGACAAAGCTTTAGCCGTTAATTTAGGCTTTAAGTTTAACCTCATTAGTTTTAATTCATTTTTTTATGAAAGCAAAAAATTACGAAATTTTAATGATGGAGATTAATTCCTTCACTCGTTGTAAGTATATTATAAAGCCCAACAGCTGGGTGGAGGACAACTTGCTGGGTGGAGGACAACTTGCTGGGTGGAGGACAACTTGCTGGGTGGAGGACAACTTGCTGGGTGGAGGACAACTTGCTGGGTGGAGGACAACTTGCTGGGTGGAGGACAACTTAGTAGGTGAAGGTCAACTTGCTGGGTGGAGGACAACTTGCTGGGTGGAGGACAACTTGCTGGGTGGAGGACAACTTGCTGGGTGGAAGACAACTGCTGGTGGAGGACACTTGGTAGGTGTTCCATGATAATAGTTTACTGACGTTTCTGTTCATCCTGCCGTGGTTTACAAACGTTCACATGCATCCTGCCGTGGTTTACAACCGTTCACATGCATCCTGCCGTGGTTTACAACCGTTCACATGCATCCTGCCGTGGTTTACAACCGTTCAGATGCATCCTGTCGTGGTTTACAACCGTTCACATGCATCCTGTCGTGGTTTACAACCGTTCACGTACACCCGGCCGTGGTTTACAACCGTTCACGCGCATCCTGCCGTGGTTTACAACCGTTCACGTGCATCCTGCCGTGGTTTAAAACTGCTCACGTGCACCCTGCCATGGTTTACAACTGCTCACATGCATCATGTCGTGGTTTACAACCGTTCATGTGCATCCTGCCGTGGTTTACAACCGCCCACATGCATCCTGCCGTGGTTTACAACCGTTCACGTGCATCCTGCCGTGGTTTACAACCGTTCACATGCATCATGCCGTGGTTTACAACCGTTCACGCGCATCCTGCCGTGGTTTACAACCGTTCACGTGCATCCTACCGTGGTTTACAACCGCTCACATGCATCGTGCCGTGGTTTACAACCGTTCACATGCATCCTGCTGTGGTTTACAACCGTTCACATGCATCCTGCGTGGTTTACAACCGTTCACGCGCATCCTGCCGTGGTTTACAACCGTCCACGTGCATCCTGCCGTGTTTACAACCGTTCACATGCATCCTGCCGTGATTTACAACCGTTCACATGCATCCTGCCGTGGTTTACAGCCGTTCACGCGCATCCTGCTGTGGTTTACAACCGTTCACGTGCATTCTGCCGTGGTTTACAACCGTTCACATGCTTCCTGCCGTGGTTTACAACCGTTCACATGCATCCTACCGTGGTTTACAACCGTTCACGCGCATCCTGCCGTGGTTTACAACCGTTCACATGCATCCTTCGCCTTGCTTCCTGAAAACACTTCTTCCCTTTTCGGTTATTTTGACGCCTTTGTTTACCCAAATTGTTGCGAGTGTGTGGCCCTTCCGTCGTCCTCGCTGCTCTCCATCTTCCAGAGTGCCAGGAGGGGGCTGTTGTGGTTGGTCTCCGGCATGGTTATTGCACCGTACACGGCTTTCTTCGCAGTCTTTCGCAGGCTTCTTTTTTTCTCGTGAATGAAACGGCTGTCGTGTAGTGGCGTTTTTTGGTGCTGGTGTGTGTGTACTCACCTTGTTGTACTCCCCTAGTTGTGTCCACCTACGTGAGTACACCTAGGACAACTTATTGGGTGGAGGACAACTTGCTGGGTGGAGGACTTGTTAAGTGGTGGACAAGGTATTGGGTGGAGGACAACTTGTTGGGTGGAGGACAACTTGCTGGGTGGAGGACTTGTTGGGTGGTGGACAAGGTATTGGGTGGAGGACAACTTGTTGGGTGGAGGACAACTTGCTGGGTGGAGGACTTGTTGGGTGGTGGACAAGGTATTGGGTGGAGGACAACTTGTTGGGTGGAGGACAAGCTATTGGGTGGAGGACAACTTGTGTGTGTGTGTGTATTCACCTATTTGTGCTTGCAGGATCGAGCATTGACTCTTGGATCCCGCCTTTCCAGCCATCAATTTTTTACAGCAATGACTCCTGTCCCATTTCCCTATCATACCTAGTTTTAAAAGTATGAATAGTATTTGCTTCCACAACCTGCTCCCCAAGTGCATTCCATTTTTCCACTACTCTCACGCTAAATGAAAACTTCCTAACATCTCTGTGACTCATCTGAGTTTCCAGTTTCCACCCATGTCCCCTCGTTCTGTTATTATTACGTGTGAACATTTCGTCTATTTCCACTTTGTCAATTCCCCTGAGTATTTTATATGTCCCTGTCATATCTCCTCTCTCCCTTCTTTTCTTTAGTATCGTAAGGTTCAGTTCCATCAAACGCTCTTCATATCCCATCCCTCGTAACTCTGGGACAAGCCTCGTCGCAAACCTCTGAACCTTCTCCAGTTTCCTTATGTGTTTCTTCAAGTGGGGGCTCCATGATGGCGCGGCATACTCTAAGACGGGTCTCACGTAGGCAGTGTAAAGCGCCCTAAATGCCTCCTCACTTAGGTTTCTGAATGAAGTTCTAATTTTCGCCAGTGTAGAGTACGCTGCTGTCGTTATCCTATTTATATGTGCCTCAGGAGATAGATTAGGTGTTACGCCCACTCCCAGGTCTCTTTCTCGAATCGTTACAGGTAGGCAGTTCCCCTTCATTGTGTACTGTCCTTTTGGTCGTCTTTCACCTGATCCCATTTATCCTTGTGTGTGTGTTTACTAGTTGTGTTTTTACGGGGTTGAGCTTTGCTCTTTCGGCCCGCCTCTCAACTGTCAATCAACTGTTTACTAACTACTATTTATTTTTTTTTTTTTTTTTTTTTTTTCCCCCCACACCACACACACACCCCAGGAAGCAGCCCGTGACAGCTGACTAACTCCCAGGTACCTATTTACTGCTAGGTAACAGGGGCATTCAGGGTGAAAGAAACTTTGCCCATTTGTTTCTGCCTCGTGCGGGAATCGAACCCGCGCCACAGAATTACGAATCCTGCGCGCTATCCACCAGGCTACGAGGCCCCCTTGTGTGTGTGTGTGTGTGTGTGTGTGTGTGTGTGTGTGTGTGTGTGTGTGTGTGTGTGTGTGTGTGTGTGTGTGTGTGTGTGTGTGTGTGTGTGTGTGTGTGTGTGTGTGTGTACTCACCTATTTGTGCTTGCGGGGGTTGAGCTTTGGCTCTTTGGTTCCGCCTCTCAACTGTCAATCAACTGGTGTACAGATTCCTGAGCCTACTGGGCTCTATCATATCTACATTTGAAACTGTGTATGGAGTCAGCCTCCACCACATCACTGCCTAATACACTCCATCTGTTAACTACTCTGACACTGAAAAAGTTCTTTCTAACGTCCCTGTGGCTCATTTGGGTACTCAGTTTCCGACTGTATCCCCTTGTTCACGTACCACTAGTGTTGAATAGTTTATCCTTGTCTACTCTGTCAATTCCCCTGAGGATTTTGTAGGTAGTGATCATGTCTCCCCTCACTCTTCTGTCTTCCAGTGTCGTAAGGTGCATTTCCCACAGCCTTTCCTCGTAACTCATGCCTCTTAGTTCTGGGACTAGTCTACTGGCATACCTCTGAACTTTTTCCAGCTTCGTCTTGTGCTTGACAAGGTACGGGCTCCATGCTGGGGCTGCATACTCCAGGATTGGTCTTACGTATGTGGTGTACAAGATTATAAACGATTCCTTACACAGGTTCTTGAAAGCTGTTCTGATGTTAGCCAGCCTCGCATATGCCGCAGACGTAATTCTTTTTATGTGGGCTTCAGGAGACAGGTTTGGTGTGATATCAATTCCTAGATCTTTCTCTCTTTCCGTTTCATTAAGTACTTCATCTCCTATTCTGTATCTTGTGTCTGGCCTCCTGTTTCCACTGCCTAATTTCATTATTTTGCATTTACTCGGGATTAAACTTTAGCAGCCATTTGTTGAACAATTCATTCAGTCTGTCTAGGTCGTCCTGTAGCCTCCTACTATCATCATCTGTTTCAATCCTCCTCATAATTTTTTAATCATCAGCAAACCTTGAGAGAAATGATTCTATACCCTCTGGGAGATCATTTACATATATCGGAAACAGTATAGGTCCAAGGACTGACCCCTGCGGGACTCCACTTGTGACGTCACGCCAATCCGAGACCTCACCCCTCACAGTGACTCGTTTTTTTCTGTTGCTTAGGTACTCCTTTATCCAACGGAGTACCTTCCCTTTCACTCCAGCCTGCATCTCAAGCTTTTCACTAGCCTCTTGTGTGGTACGAGGCTTTGGATTTTTGGATTGTCAAAGGCTTTTTGACAATCCAAAAATATGCAGTCTGCCCACCCCTCTCTTTTTTGCCTGATTTTTGTTGCCTGGTCGTAGAATTCAATTAGCTCTGTGAGGCAGGACTTGCCATCTCTAAACCCCTGTTGATGCTGTGTTACAAAGTTCTTTCGCTCCAGATGTTCCACTAACTTTCTTCGCATAATCTTCTCCATCACCTTGCATGGTATGCAGGTTAGGGACACTAGCCTGTAGTTCAGTGCCTCCTGCCTATCCCCTTGTATATTGGATCTACATTAGCTGCCTTCCAAATTTCTGGCAGTTCCTCTGTTGCCAGTGATTTGTTATGCACTATGGAGAGTGGCAGGCACAGTGCTTCTGCTCCTTCTCTTAGTATCCAAGGGGAGATTCCATCTGGGTCTATAGCCTTTGTCACATCCAACTCTTGTGAAAACTTCTTTACTTCCCCACTGGTAATCTCAAACTCTTCAAGTGGTTCCTGGTTAACTATTCCCTCTCTTATCTCTGGAATCTCTCCCTGCTCTAAGGTGAAGACATCCTGGAATTTCTTATTCAGTTCCTCACACACTTCCTTGTCGTTTGTAGTGAATCCTTCTGCCCCTATCCTTATATTCATTACCTGTTCCTTTACAGTTGTTTTTCTCCTGATGTAGCTGTACAACAATTTAGGCTGAGTCTTTGCCTTGCTTGCGATGTCATTTTCGTATTGTCTTTCTGCCTCTCTTCTCATCCTGACATATTCATTCCTGGCATTCTGGTATCTTTCTCTGCTCTCCAGTGTCCTGTTATTCCTATAGTTTTTCCATGCCCTTTTACTTTGCTGCTTAGCTAGCTTACATCTCTGATTAAACCATGGGTTTCTCATCTTCATTTCATTGGTTTCCTTTTGGACTGGGACAAACTTGTTTGCAGCTTCCTTGCACTTGTGCGTGATGAAGTCCATCATGTCTTTGTGTGTGTGTGTGAGAGAGAGAGAGAGAGAGAGAGAGAGAGAGAGAGAGAGAGAGAGAGAGAGAGAGAGAGAGAGAGAGAGAGAGAGAGAGAGAGAGAGAGAGAGAGAGAGAGAGAGAGAGAGAGAGAGAGAGAGAGAGAGAGAGAGAGAGAGAGAGAGAGAGAGAGAGAGAGAGAGAGAGAGAGAGAGAGAGAGAGAGAGAGAGAGAGAGAGAGAAGAGATTAATGTTTATATATTATATTTTAATATATAAACATAAAAACTCATTCCATGATTGTACGTCAATGTTTTAAGAGCATTTACAACCAACGCAAAAATAAACGGAACATCAAGTTATCGATATGAAACACGTGTTTTTATTCTTGTTGAAAACAGCAAACAGGAAGAGATGCACCACCCCTGTTTCAACAGGAGGCTTCCTGTTAGCATATAAAAAGTGCCTAGTTTATACAAGAACTGGCACTACCAAGTTTCAGCATGAGGTTTCACCCTTAGAAACCAGTCATAGAACATGGGTTTCACCTTTAGAAACCAGTCATAGAACATGGGTTTCACCCTTAGAAACCAGTCATAGAACATGGGTTTCACCCTTAGAAACCAGTCATAGAACATGACTTTCACACTTAGAAACCAGTCATAGAACATGGGTTTCACCCTTAGAAACCAGTCATAGAACATGGGTTTCACCCTTAGAAACCAGTCATAGAACATGGGTTTCACCCTTAGAAACCAGTCATAGAACATGGGTTTCACCCTTAGAAACCAGTCATAGAACATGGGTTTCACCCTTAGAAACCAGTCATAGAACATGGGTTTCACCCTTAGAAACCAGTCACAGAACATGGGTTTCACCCTTAGAAACCAGTCATAGAACATGGGTTTCACCCTTAGAAACCAGTCATAGAACATGGGTTTCACCCTTAGAAACCAGTCATAGAACATGGGTTTCACCCTTAGAAACCAACAGTTTCAAAAGAAGTTTTTCAAAACCATGAAAAACTTCCCGGAAGACTTGACACTCATCGTGAACACAACGTACTCATCGTGAACACAACGTACTCATCGTGAACACAACGTACTCATCGTCAACACAACGTACTCATCATCTAACATAACTCAAGGATCAATCTAACACTTACCCAATGTGTCTTCGAAAGTTTCTTGAGTCACTGCCGCTGAGATCCTGTGAATGATCCTGTGAATGATCCTGTGAATGAGTGAACCCACATGTAACACACTTGATCATGAATAACACTCACAACATCATTCATATGTATACAGTTGACTCATGTCATGAATGTTGAATAAAGGAAATGTTGTGTAACGGTCCAGAACGCGGACTGATGAAGTACATTTTTAGTTAAACTCTTAGAAACACAAACTGAAACTGTCTCTATTTTCCGCTTGTTACAACTTGTAATAAAGTTGTTTCATCTTGGCTTAACGTGTTTATGACGTATTAGAACGTTGTTACAACTTGTTGTATTGGTTGTTATGACTGGTTAGGAGGTGTTAAAACTTGTTCGAACGTTGTACCAACGTCGTAGTTTCGGTGTGTGTTTGGCGGGGAGGGATTATGTTATCGTTCAATTATTTAACTGTTATTTACGGGAAAATTACTTAAGGCGATAAATGAAAATGCCACTTAAGTTAATCTTGAAAAAAAAGAGTTATTAATGGGCTATTATTTAATAACTCAAATATTATTTTACTAAAGGTCAAACGTGATTCAGTTACTTTACACACAGAAATCACAATTGCGTGATGCATCAACTCATCATCAGGATCCAGTAAGTTCAGTAGAACTTCGGTTTCAACTCCTTTAACCATGTCGTAGTTCAGTCGATAAAGGCAGCGTCTGGGATGCTCTCAGACGCAGGTTCGAATCCTCGTAATGGCCCTTGTGGATTTGTTCATTCAGTTACTCTCTTTTTCTCAAGGATAGACGTGGACGGGCGAGAGAGCAGAATATATACATGGGGACTTTCGTAAGACTTTTAATACGGGTTCACCGGAGAGATTGATAATGAGGGTAGTGAAGGGGGACCTCTTAAACTGGGTCAGAACGTAGCTTAGGATTCACCATGCGTTTAGCAAACCACTTGCGAAACCTCTACATCTTTCCTTAATCATGGCGGCTTTATTGACATTTATTAAACCGTTTACGAAACTGGAAACTTCACAAATCCGTGGTTGTTATTGTTGTAAACAACCTCGTATAGTGCTTCGGGGCTCACAAACTGTTTAATATATGAAAACAAAACTGCCATGATGATGAAAAGATGTACAGGTTTCGTAAGTGGTTATGTAAATGGCTAGTGGGCTGGTCCAGAGTACACATAAATGCACCCCATAATCAAGCGTTCCCTTATGAGACGTATTAGTCAAAAAAACAAAGCATTGTAATTTTGACGTTTTCTATGCATCGGCCTCGTAAGGTTAGGTGGGTTGTTTGGGTTTGTACGCTTCTGGTTAGGGGTAACACTTGCATTTTTAATGAGGGGCAACACTCGAAAGAATGAGCTTCCACACGCACCACTCATCCACACCCACTCGCGTCATCCACACGCACTCGCGTCATCCACTCGCACCCATGTCATCCACACGCACCCGAGTCATCCACACGCACGCGCGTCATCAACATGCACCGGAATCATCCATACACACCCGAGTCATCCACACACAACCCACCATCCACCCCACCTCGCCCACCCCACCCCTGGCACCCCCCAACCCCCCACCCTGTAATACCCCAAACTGCTCTTCTCTCTACCCTTTACTCACGTGACCTCAACACCCCAGGCTTAACACTGCTTGCAGATCAATGTGACCCCCAATGATAACACCAATTATTAATTCTGAAATATTAAATGAGGGGCAAGCCACAAATGGAGGGTTTATTAATTTGAATAATAACTGAATCAACAAAAACTCATTAAACACTGCCACCACCTCGCTGCTCAGACTCTGAATGTCTATTATTGATTCCCCCCCAGGAAGGAAGGAAGGAAGGAAGGAAGGAAGGAAGGAAGGAAGGAAGGAAGGAAATCAATAATCATGAACTCCTGGGCAATAGAATCTTGGTAAATGCTTGGGAATTAAAATGTCATCTTTACTTTACTGATTAAGATTGAAGGGCAACTTTAATACCCATTACTGGAGGAGAACACAGGGGGAAATTTCCAAATACCACACAAATAAATATGAATCAGCATTAATAACGAAAAGTGGGGAACAGGTAACTAAACACAAATACATAAAATTACTTTATTAAAACACGTATATTGAAATCAAATTGAAAAAATATATCTTACTTTACTAAGACATCCAACGAGGCAATTGAAAATGGTGTGCAATTTACTTTGATGTACCAAAACTCAGACAGACATTACCTTAATCCCGCAAAATCGGCCAAGATGTTGAATGGCTTGCCCTACAGGTCAGGAGACCTGTACCCCAGTAAGCCCCAAGACACACTGACTCCAATTCTCTTACACTACCCTTGGGAGACCTAAGGGTTTCCTCTGGAGCTTGGCTCCGGCTAGGAGCACCAATCAATTCAAAGCAAAGCTGGATATTCTGAGGCTGGGCCAATGGGCGACAAGGCACTACCCTGGGGGACTCCGCCTCTCAAGGCTCGAACCAATGACTACAGAGTCTTACTCTTAGGCCAGCCAGAACTCTGACTAGCCCCGCCCCTAGGCCTCCTTGGTGACATAGGCCTGTCCTGAAAGTTATGTTTTATTCCCGTAGACTCCCGAATCGTTCCCACGCTACAAGAGGAACCAAAAAGCCGTTTATGGCTCCCAGGCACCTCACTCGAAACTTGAGAATTAAGGTTATATGGCACTGAATGGTTATGTGCAAGACAGGAGGAGAGGGGAACGATTGGAAAAGACTGGGAGACAACCGATTGAAGGGATTAGAGAAAATAGGATTGGACAAGTGACCTGACCACCTGCCTAAGGGGTAATTTGACAAGAGTAGTTATATGGCAGGAACGACCAAAAAGAGGGGTGGGAAGTATGACCAGAGGGTCGGACTGCCAAATGTGAAGGGAGGGGAAGGAAAAGGAATGAGGCAACGGGGGAGGGGGAGAACGAGGGAAGGGAAGGTAAGGGGAAGGGGGGAAAGGGAAGGAACTATGGTCTGCCCAGATCAATATAACCCCCACCCATGCCCACTACCCACCCCCAGCACACACACACCACCCATGCCCACTACCCACCCCCAGCACACACACACCACCCATGCCCACTACCCTCCCCCAGCACACACACACCACCCATGCCCACTACCCTCCCCCAGCACACACACACCACCCATGCCCACTACCCACCCCCAGCACACACACACCACCCATGCCCACTACCCACCCCCAGCACACACACACACCACCACCCATACCCACTACCCACCCCCAGCACACACACACCACCCATGCCCACTACCCTCCCCCAGCACACACACACCACCCATGCCCACTACCCTCCCCCAGCACACACACACCACCCATGCCCACTACCCTCCCCCAGCACACACACACCACTCAAAGCACCTCTAATAAGCCGCCCACTCACAGTAACTCGTCAATAAGACATGTATATAATTTAAAAGATCAAGGAGGAGTTTTTAAACATTTCAATGTTTAAATAAACATTTCAATTAAAGGCTTTTAAACACTTCATATTACTGATGTTTTGCGAGATGTTGAGCTGCAGGGGGCCCGGGGGTACAACGCATATCTCACTGTTGTTATCGGTGAACAGTAGTCAAGCACCTCTGCTACCATGGAAGAAACACGTCAATACAATAACAAAATACGCTTCTGTTCCTCGTGAGTAAATTCCCCTTGATGGGACTACCGCAAAGAAACGAGCGCGAGCGTATAGCGACACTCGTGCACTCACGCACACTAACGCCAGGAGAAAATTCGTCAAGTGAAATTATCCGCTAAAAATACCCCTCACTTGACAGCACCGTTCAGCGCTGAACCACTCAACAGAGACAAATTTAAGCTTCTATCTGCAGCTTATTGAAATCAAATTGTCCTTCAAACCTCTTAAATTTAGAGGCTCTTTATACATGTAGGCTTCAATCAGGTCGCTGTTTGAATAAATTACGAAAGGGGATGAAGTGCGCAGTCTAGCGGTTTGCGAGGAGGGCAAAGCAATTTACTTGATAACAACGGCGTGGTGGTGGTGGCTAAAAATACCCATCCCATCCTCTGGCGCCCTAGTGAGCGAGCTCTCTCACTTACCGTCTCGTGGCATCGTTCTCAATCTTCTTTTTCCAACCCGTCCTCGACTCAAGTCCATTCCATCCAGCGGTCGACCCCACAGACGCATTCATAAGTTTTTTACATGCTGTTCATTCAAAATCGGAACTTTTTCTAATATAAATTAATATTATATTAGCATATTGTGCATATATAGGCATAGGTTAGGTTAGGTGTTTAGGTTCTGTTGGCGATTATTTGTATTTGTAGTACGTGGGTGAAGGATTTAGTGTTAATACTTAACACTCTAACACTCTAAGAGTGTTAGTGTGTTAAGATGAGTTAGAGGTAGTGTTAAGATGAGGTAGAGTCTTAACATTCTAACACTCTAAGAGTGTTAGTGTGTTAAGATGAGTTGTGTGTTGTATATACAGTGTTTTCAATTTATAAACAGGGTTTGGTGGGTACATGGAACGACCATTGGCCTTTGTTGATGAGTTCAAGCTGCAACAAAGGTCAGATGCACCGTAACCCACCCACCAAACCTCCTGATTATGAATGAAAAAAAAATTACATACGGCTAGCAACTGATGACGCTCGACCATTTATCGAACAGTGCTTCGCTGACAACTTCTGTTCGAATCCCAGCCCTGTAGAGGCTTCACCCACGTACAACAAATCCAAATTATTGCCAACAGAGCCTAAACACTGAACCTATGCCCAACTTTACATAGAACTAATATATAACACTAATAATATGTTTACAAGAAAAAACTATTTTTAATACATAGAACGTTAAAATTTATGAATTACAACTTGGTGGTCGACCGCCGCTTTAACGATCCAAGCCTGAGGACAGGTTAAAATTACGACATAAAGGGCTGTGACAAGACTTAAATTACGATACAAAAGACTGTGACGAGACTTAAATTACGAAAGGGAACGGTCGGCCGAGCGGACAGCACGCTGGACTTGTGATCCTGTGGTCCTGAGTTCGATCCCTGGCGCCGGCGAGAAACAATGGGCAGAGTTTCTTTCACCCTATGCCCCTGTTGCCTAGCAGTAAATAGGTACCTGGGTGTTAGTCAGCTGTCACGGGCTGCTTCCTGGGTGTGGAGGCCTGGTCGAGGACCGGGCCGCGGGGACACTAAAAAGACCCGAAATTATCTCAAGATAACCTCAAGGTAACGATACTAAGGCCTTAACCCACCAACTGCTCTACGGGGTGACGAAACTGGTAGACAACATTCCCCCCCCCCCAAAAAAAAAAATTCTACGTCGCTCATAGAAGCGGTGTGGCTATAATCCCCCCCCCCCTCATCCCCCTCAGATCATGCATCATCTACATTCCAGAAGATCCCGTAAATGGGATTGTCTACAGGAGCCGGATGCTGGCTCCTGTGATCGTCCAGTCAGGCGATAATAACGCCCTCAGGACCCATTTTTTTTGGGGGGGGGGGAGGAGGGGGTCCAGGGTGGCGAGGACCAGTCTGAGTGTCCAGTCTAACGCCGTAACTGGGACACTGTGAGTGGTGAAGGTGTCCGCAGCCCTGACGCTCAGCGCTCCCACAACAGTCGTGGCTGCTGCCCCCCCCCCCCCCAGTCGCCGCTCGTATGGTCTCTGGTCTGCTGTGCTTTATCTAGCCAAGAATAACATGATATTTACCTGTCGTTGGTGTTCTGTTGTGAACATGCTGATCATGTTACTTCTTTTTTGTATCCTGCTTTTGTTGGTCTTTTTTTATTTTTGTATTTTTTCTGTTTTCTGCAGTCTGTTGGGATTTTCCAGTTTTTCTCATATTGCTGCTGTATTTTGCATACCATACGAGTTTAAGTATTTTGTTCCTGCATTTTTTCTGGCTCTTAACTAGAGCGTTTGTCGAATGTTTTCTCCATTTGCTATTCAGCAAAAAAAAATACAACTGGTTTCCCTAACCAGAAACGTGTGAACCCAATCCTCCCTCCTAACCTATCGAGGCCGATAAATGGAGAACGTTCATATTATTACTTTATTTTTTTACTAATTCATCGCAGTTTTAATGGGTTTGTCGATTCCGTAAACCCAAAAATGTATTAGGTGAGGTTATCTTGGTTATCTTGAGATGATTTCGGGGCTTTAGTGTGCCCGCGGCCCGGTCCTCGACCAGGCCTCCACCCCCAGGAAGCAGCCCGTGACAGCTGACTAACACCCAGGTACCTATTTTACTGCTAGGTAACAGAGGCATAGGGTGAAAGAAACTCTGCCCATTGTTTCTTGCCGGCGCCTGGGATCGAACCCAGGACCACAGGAGGACAAGTTTGGGATGTGAGTGTTCGAAGCTTCACCAGCAGCTCTGGCAGCCGTCCTGGGCCAGATTCACGAAGCAGTTACGCAAGTACTTACGAACTTGTACATCTTTCCTCAATATTTGACAGCTTTGGTTACATTTATTAAACAGTTTACAAGCATGGAAACTTCCCAATCAACTGTTGTTATTGTTATAAACAGCCTCCTGGTGTTTCGGGGCTCATTAACTGTTTAATAATTGTAAATAAAACCGCCAAAGATTGAGAAAAGATGTACAGGTTCATAAGTGCTTGCGTAACTGCTTCGTGAATCTTCCCTCCCTTGTGTTCTAATCCTTGCCTTGAACCTTCAGAGCCGTCCAAGTGTACCAGGCCAATCTTGGTTATTGCAATGAAGGCAAGAGAGGAATAAAGCAGAACAATCAGGGGAGAACAAGAACAACAAAGACATAATGAAAGCAGAACAATCAGGGGAGAACAAGAACAACAAAGACATAATGTAAGCAGAACAATCAGGGGAGAACAAAAACAACAAAGACATAATGTAAGCAGAACAATCAGGGGAGAACAAGAACAACAAAGACATAATGAAAGCAGAACAATCAGGGGAGAACAAGAACAACAAAGACATAATGAAAGCAGAACAATCAGGGGAGAACAAAAACAACAAAGACATAATGTAAGCAGAACAATCAGGGGAGAACAAGAACAACAAAGACATTATGTAAGGAAAACGAAGGAAGACTTGGAGAATTGAACAGGCAGAAATAATGAAGTAATAAAATGGAAGTGTCAATATTTAGTGCACAAGGAGAATGGAAAGCAAGACGTGAATTAAATTAAGGAGGAAGAGGAAGAGAAGCGAAGAGAAATGTAAGAAAAGGTGCAGATAGATATAGAAGAAGAGGAGGAGGAGACAGAGAAGAAAGACGAAGAGAAGAAGGCGAAGAGAAAGAGCTTGAGGAAGAGGAAACAGATGAATTAGGGGGAAAGAAGAGACCGATGAAGGAGGAGGAAGCGAAGACAGATGGAGGAGGAGGAGGAGGAGGTAGAGGCGACAAATGAAGAAGAGAGTGCCATGCCTGAGTGGCACCCCCATGGTCGACAGGAAATAGTGCCATCACACTCCTGGCCACATCGTTCCTCCGCTATCTCCTCATTTGCATACGTCACCTCTACTCTTTCTGCTTTTCGCACCGCTTTGGCCGCTCTACCTCATATTTTCCTCAACCACCCCCCCCCCAATACTTTATGCCTCCCAAAATTTTATGAACCTCCTCCATATTTTGTTCCTCTCTCCCATATTTTGTTCCTCTCTCCCATATTTTATGCCTCTACCCCATATTTTATGCCTCTCCCCCGTATTTTATGCCTCTCCCCATATTTTATGCCTCTCTCCCATATTTTATGCCTCTCTCCCATATTTTGTGTCTCTCTCCCATATTTTATGCCTCTCTCCCATATTTTATGCCTCTACCCCATATTTTATGCCTCTACCCCACATTTGGCCCCTGCCCCATATTTTGCCCCTGCCCCATATTTCATGTCTCCCCCACATTTTAATCCTGGGCCATGTTTTACCCCAGCGACGGTCATATTAAAATATCACTTTATTGACTGGTTCCAATTGCCATCCTCTTGGATCTTACGCCATATTCTAATTTGACCAACTTTATAACATCTATTTAAAGCACCTAATGCTTTACTATTTTGACTTCACCACACACACACACCCACCTACCTTGCCCTCACCCCCCACACACACACACCTACCTTGCCCTCACCCCACACACACACACCTACCTTGCCCTCACCCCACACACACCCACCTACCTAGCCCTCACCCCACACACACACACACACCTACCTTGTCCTCACCCCATCCACACACACACACCTACCTTGCCCTCACCCCACACACACCCACCTACCTTGCCCTCACCCCCACACACACACCACCTACCTTGCCCTCACCCCCACACACACCCACCTACCTTGCCCTCACCCCACACACACCCACCTACCTTGCCCTCACCCCACACACACCCACCTACCTTGCCCTCACCCCACACACACCCACCTACCTTGCCCTCACCCCACACACACCCACCTACCTTGCCCTCACCCGACACACACACCCACCTACCTTGCCCTCACCCCACACACACACCCACCTACCTTGCCCTCACCCCCCACACACAAACACCTACCTTGCCCTCACCCCCCACACACACACACACCTACCTTGCCCTCACCCCCCCCACACACACCCACCTACCTTGCCCTCACCCCCCACACGCACCCACCTACCTTGCCCTCACCCCCCACACACACACACCTACCTTGCCCTCACCCCACACACACACACACACCCACCTACCTTGCCCTCACCCCACACACACACACCCACCTACCTTGCCCTCACCCCACACACACACACCCACCTACCTTGCCCTCACCCCCCCCCACACACACACCTACCTTGCCCTCACCCCACACCTACCTTGCCCTCACCCCCCACACACACACACACCTACCTTGCCCTCACCCCCCACACACACCCACCTATCTTGCCCTCACCCCACCACACACACACACCTACCTTGCCCTCACCCCCCACACACACACACCTACCTTGCCCTCACCCCCACACACACACACACACACCCACCTACCTTGCCCTCACCCCCACACACCACACCACCTTGCCCTCACCCCCCACACACACACACCTACCTTGCCCTCACCCCACACACACACACACACACACACCTACCTTGCCCTCACCCCCACACACACACACACACCACACCTACCTTGCCCTCACCCCACACACACACACCTACCTTGCCCTCACCCCCACACACACACACCTACCTTGCCCTCACCCCACACACACACACACACACACACCTACCTTGCCCTCACCCCACACACACACACACACACCCACCTACCTTGCCCTCACCCCCCACACACACACACCTACCTTGCCCTCACCCCCACACACACACACACACCCACCTACCTTGCCCTCACCACACACACACACCCACCTACCTTGCCCTCACCCCACACACACACACACCACCTACCTTGCCCTCACCCACACACACACACACACCTACCTTGCCCTCACCCCACACACACACACACACACCTACCTTGCCCTCACCCCACACACACACACACACCTACCTTGCCCTCACCACCCACACACACACACACACCTACCTTGCCCTCACCCCACACACACCACACCTACCTTGCCCTCACCCCCACACACACACACACACCTACCTTGCCCTCACCCCACACACACACACACCTACCTTGCCCTCACCCCACACACACACACACACCTACCTTGCCCTCACCACACACACACACACCCACCTACCTTGCCCTCACCCCACACACACACACACCTACCTTGCCCTCACCCCACACACACACACACACCTACCTAGCCCTCACCCCACACACACCCACCTACCTTGCCCTCACCACCACACACACACACACACACACACCTACCTTAATTGCCCTCACCCCACACACACACCCACCTACCTTGCCCTCACCACACACTCACACACCTACCTTGCCCTCACCCCACACACACACACACACTACCTTGCCCTCACCACACACACACACACACCTACCTTGCCCTCACCCCCCACACATACACACACCTACCTTGCCCTCACCACACACACACACCCACACCCACCTACCTTGCCCTCACCACACACACACACACCCACCTACCTTGCCCTCACCCCACACACACCCACCTACCTTGCGCTCACCCCACACACACCCACCTACCTTGCCCTCACCCCCACATACACACACCTACCTTGCCCTCACCACACACACACACACCTACCTACCTTGCCCTCACCACACACACACACACACACCCACCTACCTTGCCCTCACCCCACACACACACACCTACATTGTCCTCACCTCACACACCCACCTACCTTGCCCTCACCCCACACACACACCTACCTTGCCCTCACGCCACACACACACACACCACTTACCTTGCCTTCACCCCACACACACACACACACCTACCTTGTCCTCACCCCATACACACACACACACACCTACCTTGCCCTCACCCCACACACACACACACCTTGCCCTCACCCCACACACACCCACCTACCTTGCCCTCACCCCACACACACACACCCACCTACCTTGCCCTCACCCCACACACACCCACCTACCTTGCCCTCACCACACACACACCCACCTTCGTTGCCCTCACCCCCCACACACACACCTACCTTGCCCTCACCCCACACACACACCCACCTACCTTGCCCTCACCCCACACACACCCACCTACCTTGCCCTCACCCACACACACCCACCTTCGTTGCCCTCACCCCCCACACACACACCTACCTTGCCCTCACCCCCCACACACACACACCAACCTTGCCCTCACCCCTCACACACACACACCAACCTTGCCCTCACCCCACACACACACACCAACCTTGCCCTCACCCCACACACACACACACCAACCTTGCCCTCACCCCACACACACACACCAACCTTGCCCTCACCCCCCACACACACACACACACCTACCTTGCCCTCACCCCACACACACCACCAACCTTGCCCTCACCCCACACACACACACACCAACCTTGCCCTCACCCCACACACACACACCAACCTTGCCCTCACCCCCCACACACACACACACACCTACCTTGCCCTCACCCCCCACACACACACCAACCTTGCCCTCACCCACACACACACACACCAACCTTGCCCTCACCCCACACACACACACCAACCTTGCCCTCACCCCCCACACACACACACACACCTACCTTGCCCTCACCCCACACACACACACCCACCTACCTTGCCCTCACCCCACACACACACACACCTACCTTGCCCTCACCCCACACACACACACCTACCTTGCCCTCACCCCCCACACACACACCTACCTTGCCCTCACCCCCCACACACACACCAACCTTGCCCTCACCCCCCCCCCCACACATACCATAATGACTTCCAGTTTAATTAGTTTTTCCCTTTAACTTCCCCCCCCCCTCCTACCTCCAGGGAAAGTAAGTGGGGGGGGGGAGAAGAAGGGGGGGTCCTTCCCCCCCTCCTTCCCTTCCACCCTCCGTCCAAGTGATTGGGCAACATTCCCTCCGTCTAATCCCAAACACTTACCCTAATCCCTTCATCCAATGACTTTATAATCCTAATGTCTTAACACTTTCTCCTGACCATGACCTAAACCCCGTCCTAATAAACCCCCCATTTTCTATATTATTTCCGCCAGCTTTTGTTTACTCTCGTCAAGTTCTTCTTCTCCTTTATCGCCATTTCTTTGCGGCTCCTGAAGGGGAATTGCGTGTTCTCCTCCTCTGTGTCTGGCCTCGTCCATCTTCCTTCGCCTCTTGAGGTCAACCCGATATTCGCATGATTTTTCTAACCTTTCTTATCAGTTCTGTCTCGCAGGAGCTGGGGGAGGTTTATCAGATTTTGTGTTGTTTGGGGGGGGGAGCGTTCTTTAATGCTGGGGTTCTTTAATGCTGGGGTTCTTTAATGCTGGGGTTCTTTAATGCTGGGGTTCTTTAATGCTGGGGTTCTTTAATGCTGGGGTTCTTTAATGCTGGGGTTCTTTAATGCTGGGGTTCTTTAATGCTGGGGTTCTTTAATGCTGGGGTTCTTTAATGCTGGGGTTCTTTAATGCTGGGGTTCTTTAGTGCTGGGGTTCTTTAGTGCTGGTGGTTCTTTAATATGCTGGGGTTCTTTAATGCTGGGGTTCTTTAATGCTGGGGTTCTTTATGCTGGGGTTCTTTAATGCTGGGGTTCTTTAATGCTGGGGTTCTTTAATGCTGGGGTTCTTTAATGCTGGGGTTCTTTTAATGCTGGGGTTCTTTAATGCTGGGGTTCTTTAATGCTGGGGTTCTTTAGTGCTGGGGTTCTTTAATGCTGGGGTTCTTTAATGCTGGGGTTCTTTAGTGCTGGGGTTCTTTAATGCTGGGGTTCTTTAATGCTGGGGTTCTTTAGTGCTGGTGGTTCTTTAATGCTGGGGTTCTTTAATGCTGGGGTTCTTTAGTGCTGGGGGTTCTTTATGCTGGGGTTCTTTAGTGCTGGGGTTCTTTAATGCTGGGGGTTCTTTAGTGCTGGGGTTCTTTAATGCTGGGGTTCTTTAATGCTGGGGTTCTTTAATGCTGGGGTTCTTTAATGCTGGGGTTCTTTAATGCTGGGGTTCTTTAATGCTGGGGTTCTTTAATGCTGGGGTTCTTTAATGCTGGGGTTCTTTAATGCTGGGGTTCTTTAGTGCTGGGGTTCTTTAGTGCTGGGGTTCTTTTCTTTTAATGCTGGGGTTCTTTAATGCTGGGGTTCTTTAATGCTGGGGTTCTTTTATGCTGGGGTTCTTTAATGCTGGGGTTCTTTAATGCTGGGGTTCTTTAATGCTGGGGTTCTGGGGTTCTTTAATGCTGGGGTTCTTTAATGCTGGGGTTCTTTAATGCTGGGGTTCTTTAATGCTGGGGTTCTTTAATGCTGGGGTTCTTTAATGCTGGGGTTCTTTAATGCTGGGGTTCTTTAATGCTGGGGTTCTTTAATGCTGGGGTTCATTAATGCTGGGGTTCTTTAATGCTGGGGTTCTTTAATGCTGCTGGGGTTCTTTAATGCTGGGGTTCTTTAATGCTGGGGTTCTTTAGTGCTGGGGTTCTTTAGTGCTGGTGGTTCTTTAATGCTGGCGGTTCTTTAATGCTGGGGTTCTTTAATGCTGGGGTTCTTTAATGCTGGGGTTCTTTAATGCTGGGGTTCTTTAATGCTGGGGTTCTTTAATGCTGGGGTTCTTTAATGCTGGGGTTCTTTAATGCTGGGGTTCTTTAATGCTGGGGTTCTTTAATGCTGGGGTTCTTTAATGCTGGGGTTCTTTAATGCTGGGGTTCTTTAATGCTGGGGTTCTTTAATGCTGGGGTTCTTTAATGCTGGGGTTCTTTAATGCTGGGGTTCTTTAATGCTGGGGTTCTTTAATGCTGGGGTTCTTTAATGCTGGGGTTCTTTAATGCTGGGGTTCTTTAATGCTGGGGTTCTTTAATGCTGGGGTTCTTTAGTGCTGGGGTTCTTTAATGCTGGGGTTCTTTAATGCTGGGGTTCTTTAATGCTGGGGTTCTTTAATGTTCATTAATGCTGGGGTTCTTTAATGCTGGGGTTCTGGGGTTTTAATGCTGGGGTTCTGGGGTTTTAATGCTGGGGGGGTTCTTTAATGCTGGGGTTCTTTAATGCTGGGGTTCTTTAATGCTGGGGTTCTTTAATGCTGGGGTTCTTTAATGCTGGGGTTCTTTAATGCTGGGGTTCTTTAATGCTGGGGTTCTTTAATGCTGGGGTTCTTTAATGCTGGGGTAATGCTGGGGTTTAATGCTGGGGTTCTTTAATGCTGGGGTTCTTTAATGCTGGGGTTCTTTAATGCTGGGGTTCTTTAATGCTGGGGTTCTTTTATGCTGGGGTTCTTTAATGCTGGGGTTCTTTAATGCTGGGGTTCTTTAATGCTGGGGTTCTTTAATGCTGGGGTTCTTTAATGCTGGGGTTCTTTAATGCTGGGGTTCTTTAATGCTGGGGTTCATTAATGCTGGGGTTCTTTAATGCTGGGGTTCTTTAATGCTGGGGTTCTTTAATGCTGGGGTTCTTTAATGCTGGGGTTCTTTAATGCTGGGGTTCTTTAATGCTGGGGTTCTTTATTGCTGGGGTTCTTTAGTGCTGGGGTTCTTTAATGCTGGGGTTCTTTATTGCTGCTGGCTGGGTTCTTTAATGCTGGGGCTGGGATTCTTTAATGCTGGGGTTCTTTAATGCTGGGGTTCTTTAATGCTGGGGTTCTTTAATGCTGGGGTTCTTTAATGCTGGGGTTCTTTAATGCTGGGGTTCTTTAATGCTGGGGTTCATTAATGCTGGGGTTCTTTAATGCTGGGGTTCTTTAATGCTGGGGTTCATTAATGCTGGGGTTCATTAATGCTGGGGTTCTTTAATGCTGGGGTTCTTTAATGATGGGGTTCTTTAATGCTGGGGTTCTTTAATGCTGGGGTTCTTTAATGCTGGGGTTCTTTAATGCTGGGGCTCTTTAATGCTGGGGTTCTTTAGTGCTGGTGGTTCTTTTATGCTGGGGTTCTTTAATGCTGGGGTTCTTTAGTGCTGGTGGTTTCTTTAGTGCTGGGGTTCTTTTATGCTGGGGTTCTTTAATGCTGGGGTTCTTTAATGCTGGGGTTCTTTAATGCTGGGGTTCTTTAATGCTGGGGTTCTTTAGTGCTGGGGTTCTTTTATGCTGGGGTTCTTTAGTGCTGGGGTTCTTTAGTGCTGGGGTTCTTTAGTGCTGGGGTTCTTTAGTGCTGGTGGTTCTTTAATGCTGGCGGTTCTTTAATACTGGTGGTTCTTTAATGCTGGGGTTCTTTAATGCTGGGGTTCTTTAATGCTGGGGTTCTTTAATGCTGGGGTTCTTTAATGCTGGGGTTCTTTAATGCTGGGGTTCATTAATGCTGGGGTTCTTTAATGCTGGGGTTCTTTAATGCTGGGGTTCTTTTATGCTGGGGTTCTTTAGTGCTGGGGTTCTTTAGTGCTGGGGTTCTTTAATGCTGGCGTTCTTTAATGCTGGGGTTCTTTAATGCTGGGGTTCTTTAATGCTGGGGTTCTTTAATGCTGGGGTTCTTTAGTGCTGGTGGTTCTTTAATGCTGGGGTTCATTAATGCTGGGGTTCATTAATGCTGGGGTTCTTTAATGCTGGGGTTCTTTAATGATGGGGTTCTTTAATATGTGGGTTCTTTAATGCTGGGGTTCTTTAATGCTGGGGTTCTTTAATGCTGGGGTTCTTTAATTCTGGGGTTCTTTAATGCTGGGGCTCTTTAATGCTGGGGTTCATTAATGCGGGGTTCTTTTATGCTGGAGTTCTTTAATGCTGGGTTCTTTTATGCTGGGGTTCTTTAGTGCTGGGTTCTTTATGCTGGGGTTCTTTAATGCTGGGGTTCTTTAATGCTGGGGTTCTTTAATGCTGGGGCTCTGTAATGCTGGGGTTCATTAATGCTGGGGTTCTTTAATGCTGGTGGTCTTTAATAATGCGTTCTTTAATGCTGGGGCTCTTTAATGCTGGGGTTCTTTAATGCTGGGTTCTTTAATGCTGGGGTTCTTTAATGCTGGGGTTCTTTAATGCTGGGGTTCTTCACTGCTGGGGTTCTTTAATGCTTTGGGCTGGGTGGTTCTTTAATGCTGGGGTTCTTTAGTGCTGGGGTTCTTTAGTGCTGGGGTTCTTTTAATGCTGGGGTTCTTTAATGCTGGGGTTCTTTAATGCTGGGGTTCTTTAATGCTGGGGTTCTTTAATGCTGGGGTTCATTAATGCTGGGGTTCTTTAATGCTGGGGTTCTTTAATGCTGGGGTTCTTTAATGCTGGGGTTCATTAATGCTGGGGTTCTTTAATGCTGGGGTTCTTTAATGCTGGGGTTCTTTAATGCTGGGGTTCATAATGTTCTTAATGCTGGGGTTCAATCTTTGGGTTGCTGGGGTCTTTAATGCTGGGGTTCTTTTAATGCTGGGGTTCTTTAATGCTGGGGTTCTTTAATGCTGGGGTTCTTTAATGCTGGGGTTCTTTTAATGCTGGGGTTCTTTTAATGCTGGGGTTGCTTTAATGCTGGGGGTTCTTTAATGCTGGGGGTTCTTTAATGCTGGGGTTCATTAATGCTGGGGTTCTTTAATGCTGGGGTTCTGTTTTAATGCTGGGGTTCTTTAATGCTGGGGTTCTTTTATGCTGGGGTTCTTTACTGGTGCTGGGGTTCTTTAATGCTGGGGTTCTTTAATGCTGGGGTTCTGGGGTTAATGCTGGGGTTCTTTAATGCTGGGGTTCTTTAATGCTGGGGTTCTTTAATGCTGGGGTTCTTTAATGCTGGGGTTCTTTAATGCTGGGGGTTCTTTAATGCTGGGGTTCTTTAATGCTGGGGTTCTTTAATGCTGGGGTTCTTTAATGCTGGGGTTCTTTAATGCTGGGGTTCTTTAATGCTAGTGGGTTCTTTAATGCTGGGGTTCGCTTTAATGCTGGGGTGGGTTCTTTAATGCTGGGGTTCTTTAATGCTGGGGTTCTTTAATGCTGGGGTTCTTTAATGCTGGGGTTCTTTAATGCTGGGGTTCTTTAATGCTGGGGTCTTTAATGCTGGGGTTCTTTAATGCTGGGGTCTTTAGTGCTGGGGTTCTGGTGGTTTTTAATGCTGGGGTTCTTTAATGCTGGGGTTCTTTAATGCTGGGGTTCATTAATGCTGGGGTTCTTTAATGCTGGGATTCTTTATGCTGGGGTTCTTTAATGCTGGGGTTTCTTTAATGCTGGGGTTCATTAATGCTGGGGTTCTTTAATGCTGGGGTTTCTTTAATGCTGTGGGTTCTTTAATGCTGGGGTTCTTTAATGCTGGGGTTCATTAATGCTGGGGTTCTTTAATGCTGGGGCTCTTTAATGCTGGGGTTCATTAATGCTGGGGTTCTTTAATGCTGGGGTTCTTTAATGCTGGGGTTCTTTAATGCTGGGGTTCATTAATGCTGGGGTTCTTTAATGCTGGGGTTCTTTAATGCTGGGGCTCTTTAATGCTGGGGTTCATTAATGCTGGGGTTCTTAATGCTGGGGTTCTTAATGCTGGGGTTCTTTAATGCTGGGGTTCTTTAATGCTGGGGTTCTTTAATGCTGGGGTTCTTTAATGCTGGGGTTCTTTAATGCTGGGTTCTTTAATGCTGGGGTTCTTTAATGCTGGGGTTCTTTAATGCTGGGGTTCTTTAATGCTGGGGTTCTTTAATGCTGGGGTTCTTTAATGCTGGGGTTCTTTAATGCTGGGGTTCTTTAATGCTGGGGCTGGGGGTTCTTTAATGCTGGGGTTCTTTAATGCTGGGGTTCTTTAATGCTGGGGTTCTTTAATGCTGGGGTTCTTTAGTGCTGGGGTTCTTTAATGCTGGGGTTCTTTAATGCTGGGGTTCTTTAATGCTGGGGTTCTTTAATGCTGGGGTTCTTTAATGCTGGGGTTCTTTAATGCTGGGGTTCTTTAATGCTGGGGTTCTTTAATGCTGGGGTTCTTTAATGCTGGGGTTCTTTAATGCTGGGGTTCTTTAATGCTGGGGTTCTTTAATGCTGGGGTTCTTTAATGCTGGGGTTCTTTAATGCTGGGGTTCTTTAATGCTGGGGTTCTTTAATGCTGGGGTTCTTTAATGCTGGGGTTCTTTAATGCTGGGGTTCTTTAATGCTGGGGTTCTTTAATGCTGGGGTTCTTTAATGCTGGGGTTCTTTAATGCTGGGGTTCTTTAATGGGGTTCTTTAATGCTGGGGTTCTTTAGTGCTGGGGTTCTTTTATGCTGGGGTTCTTTAATGCTGGGGTTCTTTAATGCTGGGGTTCTTTAATGCTGGGGTTCTTTAATGCTGGGGTTCTTTAGTGCTGGGGTTCTTTTATGCTGGGGTTCTTTAATGCTGGGGTTCTTTAGTGCTGCTGGTTCTTTTATGCTGGGGTTCTTTAATGCTGGGGTTCTTTAGTGCTGGTGGTTCTTTAATGCTGGCGGTTCTTTAATGCTGGGGTTCTTTAATGCTGGGGTTCTTTAATGCTGGGGTTCTTTAATGCTGGGGTTCTTTAATGCTGGGGTTCTTTAATGCTGGGGTTCTTTAATGCTGGGGTTCTTTAATGCTGGGGTTCTTTAGTGCTGGGGTTCTTTAATGCTGGGGTTCTTTAATGCTGGGGTTCTTTAATGCTGGGGTTCTTTAATGCTGGGGTTCTTTAATGCTGGGGTTCTTTAATGCTGGGGTTCTTTAATGCTGGGGTTCTTTAATGCTGGGGTTCTTTAATGCTGGGGTTCTTTAATGCTGGGGTTCTTTAGTGCTGGGGTTCTTTAATGCTGGGGTTCTTTAATGCTGGGGTTCTTTAATGCTGGGGTTCTTTAATGCTGGGGTTCTTTAATGCTGGGGTTCTTTAATGCTGGGGTTCTTTAGTGCTGGGGTTCTTTAATGCTGGGGTTCTTTAATGCTGGGGTTCTTTAATGCTGGGGTTCTTTAATGCTGGGGTTCTTAATGCTGGGGTTCTTTAATGCTGGGGTTCTTTAATGCTGGGGTTCTTTAATGCTGGGGTTCTTTAATGCTGGGGTTCTTTAATGCTGGGGTTCTTTAATGCTGGGGTTCTTTAATGCTGGGGTTCTTTAATGCTGGGGTTCTTTAATGCTGGGGTTCTATAATGCTGGGGTTCATTAATGCTGGGGTTCTTTAATGCTGGGGTTCTTTAATGCTGGGGTTCTTTAATGCTGGGGCTCTTTAATGCTGGGGTTCATTAATGCTGGGGTTCTTTAATGCTGGGGTTCTTTAATGCTGGGGTTCTTTAATGCTGGGGTTCTTTAATGCTGGGGTTCTTTAGTGCTGGGGTTCTTTAGTGCTGGTGGTTCTTTAATGCTGGGGTTCTTTAATGCTGGGGTTCTTTAATGCTGGGGTTCTTTAATGCTGGGGTTCTTTAATGCTGGGGTTCTTTAATGCTGGGGTTCTTTAATGCTGGGGTTCTTTAATGCTGGGGTTCTTTAATGCTGGGGTTCTTTAATGCTGGGGTTCTTTAATGCTGGGGTTCTTTAATGCTGGGGTTCTTTAATGCTGGGGTTCTTTAATGCTGGGGTTCTTTAATGCTGGGGTTCTTTAATGCTGGGGTTCTTTAATGCTGGGGTTCATTAATGCTGGGGTTCTTTAATGCTGGGGTTCTTTAATGCTGGGGTTCTTTAATGCTGGGGTTCTTTAATGCTGGGGTTCTTTAATGCTGGGGTTCTTTAATGCTGGGGTTCTTTAATGCTGGGGTTCTTTAATGCTGGGGTTCTTTAATGCTGGGGTTCTGGGGTTCTTTAATGCTGGGGTTCTTTAATGCTGGGTTCTTTAATGCTGGGGCTCTTTAATGCTGGGGTTCATTAATGCTGGGGTTCTTTAATGCTGGGGTTCTTTAATGCTGGGGTTCTTTAATGCTGGGGCTCTTAATGCTGGGGTTCTTTAATGCTGGGGTTCTTTAATGCTGGGGTTCTTTAATGCTGGGGTTCTTTAATGCTGGGGTTCTTTAATGCTGGGGTTCTTTAATGCTGGGGTTCTTTAATGCTGGGGCTCTTTAATGCTGGGGTTCATTAATGCTGGGGTTCTTTAATGGTTCTTTAATGCTGGGGTTCTTTAATGCTGGGGTTCTTTAATGCTGGGGTTCTTTAATGCTGGGGTTCATTAATGCTGGGGTTCTTTAATGCTGGGGTTCTTTAATGCTGGGGTTCTTTAATGCTGGGGTTCTTTAATGCTGGGGTTCTTTATGCTGGGGTGCTGGGGTTCTTTAGTGCTGGGGTTCTTTAATGCTGGGGTTCTTTAATGCTGGGGTTCTTTAATGCTGGGGTTCTTTAATGCTGGGGTTCTTTAATGCTGGGGTTCTTTAATGCTGGGGTTCATTAATGCTGGGGTTTTAATGCTGGGGTTCTTTAATGCTGGGGTTCATTAATGCTGGGGTTCTTTAATGCTGGGGTTCTTTAATGCTGGGGTTCATTAATGCTGGGGTTCTTTAATGCTGGGGTTCTTTAATGCTGGGGTTCTTTAATGCTGGGGTTCTTTAATGCTGGGGTTCTTTAATGCTGGGGTTCTTTTGCTGGTGGTTTTAATGCTGGGGTTCTTTAATGCTGGGGTTCTTTAGTGCTGGGGTTCTTTAGTGCTGGGGTTCTTTAATGCTGGGGTTCTGCTGGGGTTCTTTAATGCTGGGGTTCTTTAATGCTGGGGTTCTTTAATGCTGGGGTTCTTTAGTGCTGGGGTTCTTTAATGCTGGGGTTCTTTAGTGCTGGGGTTCTTTAATGCTGGGGTTCTTTAGTGCTGGGGTTCTTTAATGCTGGGGTTCTTTAATGCTGGCGGTTCTTTAATGCTGGGGTTCTTTAATGCTGGGGTTTTAATGCTGGGGTTCTTTAATGCTGGGGTTCTTTAATGCTGGGGTTCTTTTATGCTGGGGTTCTTTAATGCTGGGGTTCTTTAATGCTGGGGGTTCTTTAGTGCTGGGGTTCTTTTATGCTGGGGTTCTTTAATGCTGGGGTTCTTTAGTGCTGGGGTTCTTTTATGCTGGGGTTCTTTAATGCTGGGGTTCTTTAGTGCTGGGGTTCTTTTATGCTGGGGTTCTTTAATGCTGGGGTTCTTTAATGCTGGGGTTCTTTAGTGCTGGTGGTTCTTTAATGCTGGGGTTTCTTTAATGCTGGGGTTCTTTAATGCTGGGGTTCTTTAATGCTGGGGTTCTTTAATGCTGGGGTTCTTTAATGCTGGGGTTCTTTAATGCTGGGGTTCTTTAATGCTGGGGTTCTTTAATGCTGGGGTTCTTTATGCTGGGGTTCTTTAATGCTGGGGTTCTTTAATGCTGGGGTTCTTTAATGCTGGGGTTCTTTAATGCTGGGGTTCTTTAATGCTGGGGTTCTTTAATGCTGGGGTTCTTTAATGCTGGGGTTCTTTAATGCTGGGGTTCTTTAGTGCTGGTGGTTCTTTAATGCTGGGGTTCTTTAATGCTGGGGTTCTTTAATGCTGGGGTTCTTTAATGATGGGGTTCTTTAATGCTGGGGTTCTTTAATGCTGGGGTTCTTTAATGCTGGGGTTCTTTAATGCTGGGGTTCTTTAATGCTGGGGTTCTTTAATGCTGGGGTTCTTTAATGCTGGGGTTCTTTAATGCTGGGGTTCTTTAATGCTGGGGTTCTTTAATGCTGGGGTTCTTTAATGCTGGGGTTCTTTTATGCTGGGGTTCTTTAATGCTGGGGTTCTTTAGTGCTGGGGTTCTTTAGTGCTGGTGGTTCTTTAATGCTGGGGTTCTTTAATGCTGGGGTTCTTTAATGCTGGGGTTCTTTAATGCTGGGGTTCATTAATGCTGGGGTTCTTTAATGCTGGGGTTCTTTTCTTTAATGCTGGGGTTCTTTAATGCTGGGGTTCTTTAATCTTTAATGCTGGGGTTCATTAATGCTGGGGTTCTTTAATGCTGGGGTTCTTTAATGCTGGGGTTCTTTAATGCTGGGGTTTTAATGCTGGGGTTCTTTAATGCTGGGGTTCTTTAATGCTGGGGTTGCTGGGGGTTCTTTAATGCTGGGGTTCTTTAGTGCTGGGGTTCTTTATGCTGGGGTTCTTTAATGCTGGGGTTCTTTAATGCTGGGGTTCTTTAAGTGCTGGGGTTCTTTAATGCTGGGGTTCTTTAATGCTGGGGTTCTTTAATGCTGGGGTTCTTTAATGCTGGGGTTCTTTAATGCTGGGGTTCATTAATGCTGGGGTTCTTTAATGCTGGGGTTCTTTAATGCTGGGGTTCTTTAATGCTGGGGTTCTTTAATGCTGGGGTTCTTTAATGCTGGGGTTCTTTAATGCTGGGGTTCTTTAATGCTGCTGCTGGGGTTCTTTAATGCTGGGGTTCTTTAATGCTGGGGTTCTTTAATGCTGGGGTTCTTTAATGCTGGGGTTCTTTAATGCTGGGGTTCATTAATGCTGGGGTTCTTTAATGCTGGGGTTCTTTAATGCTGGGGTTCTTTAATGCTGGGGTTCTTTAATGCTGGGGTTCTTTTATGCTGGGGTCTTTAATGCTGGGGTTCTTTAATGCTGGGGTTCTTTAATGCTGGGGTTCTTTAATGCTGGGGTTCTTTAATGCTGGGGTTCTTTAATGCTGGGGTTCTTTAATGCTGGGGTTCTTTAATGCTGGGGTTCTTTAATGCTGGGGTTCTTTAATGCTGGGGTTCTTTAATGCTGGGGTTCTTTAATGCTGGGGTTCTTTAGTGCTGGGGTTCTTTAATGCTGGGGTTCTTTAATGCTGGGGTTCTTTAATGCTGGGGTTCTTTAATGCTGGGGTTCTTTAATGCTGGGGTTCTTTAATGCTGGGGTTCTTTAATGCTGGGGTTCTTTAATGCTGGGGTTCTGCTGGGGTTCATTAATGCTGGGGTTCATTAATGCTGGGGTTCTTTAATGCTGGGGTTCTTTAATGCTGGGGTTCTTTAATGCTGGGGTTCTTTAATGCTGGGGTTCTTTAATGCTGGGGTTCTTTAATGCTGGGGTTCTTTAATGCTGGGGTTCTTTAATGCTGGGGTTCTTTAATGCTGGGGTTCATTAATGCTGGGGTTCATTAATGCTGGGGTTCTTTAATGCTGGGGTTCTTTAATGCTGGGGCTCTTTAATGCTGGGGTTCATTAATGCTGGGGTTCTTTAATGCTGGGGTTCTTTAATGCTGGGGTTCTTTAATGCTGGGGTTCTTTAATGCTGGGGTTCATTAATGCTGGGGTTCTTTAATGCTGGGGTTCTTTAATGCTGGGGTTCTTTAATGCTGGGGTTCTTTAATGCTGGGGTTCTTTAATGCTGGGGTTGCTGGGGTTCTTTAATGCTGGGGTTCATTAATGCTGGGGTTCTTTAATGCTGGGGTTCTTTAATGGGGCTGGGGTTCTTTAATGCTGGGGTTCCTTAATGCTGGGGTTCATTAATGCTGGGGTTCTTTAATGGGGTTCATTAATGCTGGGGTTCTTTAATGCTGGGGTTCTTTAATGCTGGGGTTCTTTAATGCTGGGGTTCTTTAATGCTGGGGTTCTTTAATGCTGGGGTTCTTTAAAGCTGGAGCTCATAAGTGTTAAATTTCTTTAAATACTATAGTTCAGTATTGCTTAATTCTTAACGCTTAAAGCTAGTTCTTCAATGCTTAAGTTCTCTCAAACTCTAGTCCAGTAGTGGAGGAGTTCTCTGATGCGAGCTGTAAACAACTTGAGTTTCTACTGAAAGCAACAGCCTGGGCTGGACCGTAGAGCGACGGTCTCGCTTCATGCAGGTCGGCGTTCAATTCCCGACCCTCCAAGTAGTTGGGCACCATTCCTTTCCCCCCCGTCCCATCCCAAATCCTTATCCTAACCTTTCCAAGTGCTATATAGTCGTAACGGCTTGGCGCTTTCCCCTGATAATTCGCTTCCCTAGGGTTTCTACTGTCGTTGGTGATACAATGATCCGACAAGTGTGTCTTGAGATGTACAATAAACATCCACAAATTTACTGTATAATTCCTTTGTGAGTAAATCCACATGATTAAGCCTCGTTTCTGTGGCATTATGAGAATCCTTGAATACCTTCAACTTAAAGCTTATACAAAGCTATAGAATTTAAGAAAAGCAATTGTTACGCTGACAAGCTCTTAGACTTTAAAAAAATACTTTTACTATTAAAACAAACATTTAAAGTATGTTCAAAACGAATTAAAATCTAAAATAAGTTAATAGCATAGTGTTAAGGGAGATTCCGAATCACTTCCAATAAAATGAGCCGGAGCCAGTATCGGATTGTCAGACGTTCCTCTCAATCGTGCCGGAGGACCTTCCTCCTCCTCCTGCTGCTGCTGCTGCTCACCATGACCCCGGAGGTGGAGGGCGGAGGGCCTAGCTCCTGGGAGCACACCGGGTGCAACACAAGGACACACACACACGCCCCGATGTGACCGGAATCTGACGTAAGACGGCCCTTTCTCAAGATGGCTCGCTGGGTGGTGTGAGGCAACACCAGGGGCGTTCGGGGAAATAGATATGGTCTACACGACCTCTCTCTCTCTCTCTCTCTCTCTCTCTCTCTCTCTCTCTCTCTCTCTCTCTCTCTCTCTCTCTCTCTCTCTCTCTCTCTCTCTCTCTCTCTCTCTCTCTCTCTCTCTCTCCCAACACACACGCACTCTCACACAAAATATATACACTCACTCATGCAAACACGAAGCAAAAATGAGATAGAGGTGTGGGACACAGAGGGACCTCCGGACACAGACCTGGGGAGAGTAGGTCTGTTCCTGACTGGTAGAACATGCCCCCGGACAGTGAGAGTGAGAGAGTGAGAGAGAGAGAGAGAGAGAGAGAGAGAGAGAGAGAGAGAGAGAGAGAGAGAGAGAGAGAGAGAGAGAGAGAGAGAGAGAGAGAGTGAGAGAGAGAGATAGAGAGAAAGAGAGTAATCGGTATACCTCCCAGACTGACGGAGGAGGCCACACCTGATAACAATAGTCGGTCTCCCTGATTTAACAAGACAGGAGTCTGAGGTTCCATTTTGGGTGAGGCAAACTCTCTCTCTCTATATCTTTCAATATCTAATACTTTTTTCTTGCCCTTCCCCCACCCCCCTAAACACACACGTCATAAAGTTGCATATTTATAATGACAAACATTTAAAAATTCAACGCAATATATACAAATCTACAAAGCTTAAAAAATATATATATATATATATATATATATAGGTATATATATATATATATATATATATATATATATATATATATATACATATATATATATATATGACATTGTCAGACCACGGAGGAAAATTGAAACAGGAATTTCCTTAAATACTTTCGTATATTAATACATCTTCAGAAGGAGCATATTTTCACTCTTGAAGTATTCAGAAGGAGCCTCACCACCGCTGGATGCCCAGCTGAGAGCCCCGTTACCTAACGCCCCGTAACTCTGATACTCTTATTGGTCGCCCGGATGGTATCACAGTGAACCCCTGGAAGAATGGCATGCAGTTGGTATGGGACTACACGTGCCCCTATCAACCCTGGCTAACACCTACATTAACCTCAGTGTTGCACAACCAGGTGGCGCTGCCACTCACAGGGAATCAGCCAAATCCCGTAAGTACAGAGAACTGGATCACCACCACAATTTCGTCCCCATTGCTTCTGACACACTCGGCGTCTGGGGTAATAGTTCTATCGGCTTTTTGAAGGAACTGGGTTCTAAGCTAATTTAAACAAGAAGGGACTCTACAGCTGCCAGCTTCCTTTTCCATCACCTCGGCGTGGAAAAGCAAGGGGAAATGCACACTGCATTCAGGGTTCTTGCTCGCCATCTGAGAAGCTGGAGGAACTCAACTTATGATAATCATCTTTGTACCATGAATGTAACTCCTTTTTTGTAACAAAGTTTAAATAAACAAATATACATGTATATATACAAGAGAATGGGGGTGGTAGGAGAAGAATATGTTAAAGTGTTCAGTGAGAATCCACAAGGTCTTCTCTGAACACTCCTTATTTTCTTCTCTGAGGCTATGGGTCCCTATATATATATATATATATATATATATATATATATATATATATATATATATATATATATATATATATATATATATATATATATATATATGCGAACAAGCCTGAATGGTCCCCAGGACTATATGCAACTGAATATATATATATATATATATATATATATATATATATATATATATATATATATATATATATATATATATACAACACACAAACAATGCAAACACAAAATTGTGTGGTGAGGTTGTGTGTGTGTTGGGTCGCCCCATGAGTGGTGTGTGGTGCAACCCTCTGCTTACCTTACAAACGAGTGCCTATAATACTGTGCCACAATGACGAAGTCTTCTGACCGAGGAAAAGTCTATTTTCTGCAACGATCCTGAAGGGTCTGCCCCCGTGTGAGATTTCTGCGGCGCTCTCAACGATCAGGAGGAGGTGATAAATGAGGGACAAGGAGCTGGGATATGAGGACAAGGAGCTGGGATAAGAGGACAAGGAGCTGGGATATGAGGACAAGGAGCTGGGATATGAGGACAAGGAGCTGGGATATGAGGACAAGGAGCTGGGATATGAGGACAAGGAGCTGGGATATGAGGAAAAGAAGCTGAGATATGAGGACTAGGAGCTGATAAATGAGGATAAGGAGCTGGGATATGAGGACAAGGAGCTGGGATATAAGGACAAGGAGCTGGGATATGAGGACAAGGAGCTGGGATATGAGGACAAGGAGCTGGGATATGAGGACAAGGAGCTGGGATATAAGGACAAGGAGCTGGGATATGAGGACAAGGAGCTGGGATATGAGGACAAGGAGCTGGGATATGAGGACAAGGAGCTGGGATATAAGGACACGGAGCTGGGATATGAGGACAAGGAGCTGGGATATAAGGACAAGGAGCTGGGATATAAGGACAAGGAGCTGGGATATAAGGACTAGGAGCTGGGATATGAGGACAAGGAGCTGGGATATGAGGACAAGGAGCTGGGATATGAGGACAAGGAGCTAAGATATGAGGAAAAGAAGCTGAGATATGAGGACTAGGTGCTGATAAATGAGGATAAGGAGCTGGGATATGAGGACAAGGAGCTGAGATATGAGGACAAGGAGCTGAGATATGTGGACAAGGAACTGATACATGGACTATGATGTGGGATATAAGGATAAGGAGCTAGGGTATGAGAACAATGAGCTTGGTTGGATATTAGAAAAAGGAGATAAGATATGAGGACAATGAGCTTGGATATAAGGCCAAGGAGCTGAGATATGAGCATATGGATCTAGGATATGAAGACAAGGAGCCGAGATATAAAGAAAGTTTGAAGGAACGGTGCCCAGCCCCTTCGGAGATAGAACATAGGCCCTGGAAGAAGAGAGGTCGTCGTTATTCAGTTTTCACAAGACGGAGGAGGAGGAGGAGGGGCTCCTGGACGCCTGCCCACTACCTCCTCCAGCAGGAGATGGGGCTGTTGGCAGCCCTCTGTGAAGAACGTATATGAGGGAACTTTGAGAATGGCGTCCTGAAATGTCCAACAGTTCGTCATGTCTGTTTTCCTTCCGCCGTGTCGGCGTCTTTGGGAAGGCGCGAAATCTTAGTGTTAAAACAGAACGCTTAAGCTGTTAGTAGGCGTTAGCCAACGGTTGTTATGGTTGGATCCTGGCGGGGGGTCAGTAGTTTGAGGGGGATCTAGTTACAGGCATTAAGTATATATACCACAGGCTTCCTGTCACCCACAAAACGAATTATATCGCAGTTTGAACGTTCATATGTTTCTCAAGAAAGCTTAAATTAGCACAATCAAAAGAGGTTCCACAGCAACATAGGGGACACTGTCCATGCAAAATGATAGATATTAGAGCCAGGAGATTGTTGTTGATGTTGGGTTAGGGGTAGCTATAGCGCAGGGCCGTGTGTGCCCCGCCAATCCAGGGTGAGCTGACAGGTCCCGTCGACCCAGAACCTGAGATATGCTAAATAACATATGCTGAACAAATATGTTCAGCAAATATGCTGAACATTTACCAGACAGCTCTTGTGGGAGACTCCTCCCGCGCTCGAAGACGTAAAATAAAAGTACGAGGGACAAGGAGCTGAGGTATGAGGACAAAGAGTTAAGGTATGAGACAAAGAGCTAAGGTATGAGGACAAGGAGCTTGGGTATCAGGAAAGGGAACTGGAGTAATAGTACAAGGAGCTGGGGTATGACGCAAGAAGCTAGCGTGTGAGGACAATGAGCTGGAATAATGAGGAATAATGAGAAGAAATGAAGAAACATTGTCCAACCACTTGGGGAATCGAACGTCGACCAGGCCAAAAAGCAAGGTGAAATAAAAGAAAAACAGGAACTCTAAGGAAAATGGAGAAGGGGAACTAGACCCATTCATCACGAGGGACAGGGGAGTGGACAGGTTCAGAGAGACAATAGGGGGAAAACGCCAATGCATCAACACAAAGGTTCCTCCTGTTGGAATACTAAAAAGAGAAGGAACATTCTTGCACACAAACCCCACTAATGCTTTACACCCAACCCCTCTCCTCCCTCTACTCTCTCTTCTACCCTCCCCTGTCAACATCAACCTCACACACCTGCTCTCTCTCTCTCTCTCTCTCTCTCTCTCTCTCTCTCTCTCTCTCTCTCTCTCTCTCTCTCTCTCTCTATCTCTCTCTCTCTCTCTCTCTCTCTTACTTAAAGCTGCCTCCTCTATCTCTCCAACCTTTCTCGCTTGCTCTCCTGCTTTACTTCCTCGTGCAATTTGCCTTTTCTCTTCATCTTTATCTCTCTCTTCTACTATCTACACTATCTCTTCATCTGTCTGTCCTCCTACTACCTTCACTACATCTCCCTCCTCTGGCTATCAACACTTTCTCTTCACTGTCTCTCGCCTCATATTATCTCTACTTTCTCTACTCAACTTTATTACCTCTCCTTCTTCTGTGTCATCCTTCATCTCGACTTCAACTCCCCACTTGGACTGGACGGTAGAGCGACGGTCTCGCTTCATGCAGGTCGGCGTTCAATCCCCTATTATCCAAGTGGTTGGGCACCATTCCTTTCTCTCCCGTCCCATCTTAAATCCTTTCCTGACCCCTTCCCAAGTGATATATAGTTGTAATGGTTTGGTGGTTCTCCTGATTTCTTCATTTCCCTTCCCTTCTGTATGACGTAGGCCGACCTCTTCCACCCTCTCCCGTCCCAACGCCATCCATCTCCATCCTTTTCCTTTTCTCCCCTTTCATCACCAGAAACTGTCAAGCAACCCCCTCCCATATCAACTAACAAGCTACTTCTATCCCATCAGTTATTAAGCTACCCCCTTCCACCATCAACTATTAAGCTACCCCCCCCCTCCACCATCAACCATTTCCTTCCCCCATCAACTATTAAGCTACCCATTCACCATCAAGGAGATAAGGCTCCTTTCCCTTTTCCTCAATTGACATTTTTATTCTTTCCTTCAACTCGTCAACTTTACCCTTCCATCAGAGCTTGCATTTCCTCTTTCTCTCTTTCCTTTGCCTCTTCCATTGACCCCTACCTCTTCATTCACCTCTTCTATTAACCCTTCCTCTCCATTTACCTCTTTCCCTATTCCTTCCTTTGGCACCCTTTTCCTTTATAACCTTTTTTATGCACCTCTCTCAGCCACCTGATGACAGGTGGGTACAGAGGCGGTTCTTACAAGGTCGGGACTCGATCCCCTGATGAGCCAAGATGTAGGACATCGTTACTTCACTCTTTCTTCTTTTCCAGCTCCTTTTTCTCATTTATTAGTCACTCATCCTCATATCCCAGCTCCTTGTCCTCATATCCCAGCTGCTTGTTCTCATATCCCAGCTCCTTGTCCTCATATCCCAGCTGCTTGTTCTCATTTTCCAGCTCCTTGTCCTCATATCCCAGCTCCTTGTCCTCATATCCCAGCTCCTTGTCCTCATATCCCAGCTCCTTGTCCTCAAATCCCAGCTCCTTGTCCTCATATCCCAGCTCCTTGTCCTCATATCCCAGCTCCTTGTCCTCATATCCCAGCTCCTTGTCCTCATATCCCAGCTCCTTGTCCTCATATCCCAGCTCTTTATTCTCATATCCCAGCTCCTTGTCCTCATATCCCAGCTCTTTGTTCTCATATCCCAGCTCCTTGTCCTCATATCCCAGCTCTTTATTCTCATATCCCAGCTCTTTGTCCTCATATCCCAGCTCCTTGTCCTCATATCCCAGCTCCTTGTTCTCATTTTCCAGCTCCTTGTCCTCATATCCCAGCTCCTTGTCCGCATATCCCAGCTCCTTGTCCTCATATCATCTTCGCCGGGCCTCACAGCTGAGTGGACAGCGCTTCGGATTCGTAGTCCTAAGGTTCCGGATTCGATCCCCAGTGGAGGCGGAAACAAATAGGCAGAGTTTATTTCACCCTGATGCACCTGTTTACCTAGCAGTAAATAGGTACCTGGGAGTTGTACAGCTGCTACGGACTGCTTCCTGGGTGTGAGTAATAAAAAGGAGGCCTGGTCGAGGACCGGGCCGCGGGGACGCTAAGCCCCGAAATCATCTCAAGATAACCTCAAGATAACCTGCCCTTATAATTATCTTACATTATTCCACATCAGAATTCAGTTCAGAATCAGTATGTTACCACACTCACACTTTCCCCACACCCTCCTCTCTCACACTTTCCCCACACCCTCCTCCCTCACACTTTTCCCACACCCTCCTCCCTCACACTTTCCCCACACACCCTCCTCCCTCACACTTCCCACACACCCTCCTCCCTCACACTTTCCCCACACACCCTCCTCCCTCACACTTTCCCCCCACACCCTCCTCCCTCACACTTTCCCCACACATACCACCATACCTTCACCCTTTTTTACCTGTTCCTACACGTCCAAGCCCTAAAGTGTCCGAAACTTACGCCCACGACCTAAAGTGGACAGACCAACACACCTCTCCAGTGTGGCGAGGTAACGTGATATATATATATATATATATATATATATATATATATATATATATATATATATATATATATATGTGTGTGTGTGTGTGTGTGTGTGTGTGTGTGTATATCACGAAAATAAACACGTGATTAAGAATGTGACAATGTCAGACCACGGAGGAAAAAATGAATGACCTTCTGAAGATGTATTTAATATACGAAAGTACTTAAGGAAATTTCCTGTTTCATTTTTTCCTCCGTGGTCTGACATTGTCATATATATATATATATATATATATATATATATATATATATATATATATATATATATATATATATATATATATATATATATTACCAGTCTTCTCAATCCTATTAACCAAAAAATTCGCCGCCAGTCCAATAAGAGAGATGCAAAATAAAAATAAATAAAAAAAAAGCCCACCTGAATTTATTTGGTAATATTTGTCCTTCGAGGGAGAGAAAAAATTGGATCTATCCTGCCAATTTTTGTTGCGTCAGAACGTTTTGTTGATTAGTTCAGTGTGATCCAGTTGCAGAATTAGTGCAGTGAGTGCCGTGCAGTTGCAAAAATAGGTATTTGTCGATCCTGCAAAAACGAAGCGGTTTTAATGTTGCTGAGTACTCACCTAGTTGTGTTTGCGGGGGTTGAGCTCTGGCTCTTTGGTCCCGCCTTTCAATTCTCAACTGGTGTACAGATTCGTGAGCCTATTGGGCTCTATCATATCTACATTTAAAACTGTGTATGGAGTCAGCCTCCACCACATCACTTCCTAGTGCATTCTATTTATTAACTACTCTGACACTGAAAAAATTCTTTCTAACGTCTCTGTGGCTCATCTGGGTACTAGTGTGAGTGTGTGTGTGGCTGAGTGTGTATGTGGCTGAGTGTGTATGTGGCTGAGTGTGTATGTGGCTGAGTGTGTATGTGGCTGAATGTGTATGTGCTGAGTATGTGGCTGAGTGTGTAAGTGGCTGAGCATGTGCAGAGTGTGTATGTGGCTGAGTGTGTTTGTGGCTGAGTGTATAGGTGGCTGAGTGTGTATGTGCTGAGTGTGTATGTGCTGAGTGTGTATGTGGCTGAGTGTGTATGTGGCTGAGCATGTGCTGAGTGTGTATGTGGCTGAGTGTGTTTATGGCTGAGTGTATATGTGGCCGAGTGTGTATGTGGCCGAGTGTGTATGTGGCCGAGTGAGTATGTGGCTGAGTGTATATGTGGCCGAGTGAGTATGTGGCCGAGTGTGTATGTGGCCGAGTGTGTATGTGGCCGAGTGTGTATGTGGCCGAGTGAGTATGTGGCCGAGTGTGTATGTGGCCGAGTGTGTATGTGGCCGAGTGAGTATGTGGCCGAGTGTGTATGTGGCCGAGTGTGTATGTGGCCGAGTGAGTATGTGGCCGAGTGTGTATGTGGCCGAGTGTGTATGTGGCCGAGTGTGTATGTGGCCGAGTGTGTATGTGGCCGAGTGTGTATGTGGCCGAGTGAGTATGTGGCCGAGTGTGTATGTGGCCGAGTGTGTATGTGGCTGAGTATGTGGCCGAGTGTGTATGTGGCCGAGTGTGTATGTGGCCGAGTGTGTATGTGGCCGAGTGTGTATGTGGCCGAGTGTGTATGTGGCCGAGTGTGTATGTGGCCGAGTGTGTATGTGGCCGAGTGTGTATGTGGCCGAGTGAGTATGTGGCCGAGTGTGTATGTGGCCGAGTGAGTATGTGGCCGAGTGTGTATGTGGCCGAGTGTGTATGTGGCCGAGTGAGTATGTGGCCGAGTGTGTATGTGGCCGAGTGAGTATGTGGCCGAGTGTGTATATGGCCGAGTGTGTATGTAGCCGAGTGTGTATGTGGCCGAGTGAGTATGTGGCCGAGTGTGTATGTGGCCGAGTGTGTATGTGGCCGAGTGAGTATGTGGCCGAGTGTGTATGTGGCCGAGTGAGTATGTGGCCGAGTGTGTATGTGGCCGAGTGTGTATGTAGCCGAGTGTGTATGTGGCCGAGTGTGTATGTGGCCGAGTGTGTATGTGGCCGAGTGAGTATGTGGCCGAGTGTGTATGTGGCCGAGTGAATATGTGGCCGAGTGTGTATGTGGCCGAGTGTGTATGTGGCCGAGTATGTGGCCGAGTGTGTATGTGGCCGAGTGAGTATGTGGCCGAGTGTGTATGTGGCCGAGTGTGTATGTGGCCGAGTGTGTATGTGGCCGAGTGAGTATGTGGCCGAGTGTGTATGTGGCCGAGTGTGTATGTGGCCGAGTGTGTATGTGGCCGAGTGTGTATGTGGCCGAGTGTGTATGTGGCCGAGTGTGTATGTGGCCGAGTGAGTATGTGGCCGAGTGTGTATGTGGCTGAGTGTGTATGTGGCCGAGTGTGTATGTGGCTGAGTGTGTATGTGGCCGAGTGAGTATGTGGCCGAGTGAGTATGTGGCCGAGTGTGTATGTGGCTGAGTGTGTATGTGGCTGAGTGTGTATGTGGCCGAGTGTGTATGTGGCCGAGTGTGTATGTGGCCGAGTGTGTATGTGGCCGAGTGTGTATGTGGCCGAGTGTGTAGTGAGCCTCACCATGGAAATAGACCAGAAAATATATCACTCCAGGAGCGTCCTTCACTCTCCTCTCCAGTGCATAATGTTTCGTGTTACTGAAAGAAAAAATATTGTTAATTATTTTTATCAAAGTATTGAGTTAGGCGTTGCTGACATCCAGTGCCAAAATGATTCGTGTGAGATTGTGGCACTGTGTGGCCTCTTAAATCTTGGCGATCCCGACCATGTTGGGCACGTACCCCGTACGAATCATGGTGGAAAATTGGGTGACACCAACATATTATATATATATATATATATATATATATATATATATATATATATATATATATATATATATATATATATATATATATATATATATATGTGTGTGTGTACTCACCTAGTTGTGTTTGCGGGGGTTGAGCTCTGGCTCTTTGGTCAAGTGTGTGACTTTGGTCTTGTGTGTGTGTGTGTGTGTGTGTGTGTGTGTGTGAGAGAGAGAGAGAGAGAGAGAGAGAGAGAGAGAGAGAGAGAGAGAGAGAGAGAGAGAGAGAGAGAGAGAGATATATAATGGAACACAGAGTAACAGATAATGTGGTCTTAGAGAGGCAGGAACAAGGAGTGGAGACTACTAACCAAGTAGTACTTCCCTAGATGTGCTTACAGGCGATGAGCTAAGGTTCTTAAGTCCCGTCTCCTCATTCTTAATCTACTGGCGTCCAGGTTTCAGAGCCAATTGGATTCTGTCATATTTACTTTAAGCAAAGCTTGTCACCCCCTCTTTACTCATCAACGCACTCCAGTTACTCATTGTCCTCATACTACCTCAGTGCAGTTACCTAAGTAATCACCTAAGTGTAGTTACAGGATGAGAGCTACGCTCGTGGTGTCCCGTCTTCCCAGCACTCCTTGTCGTATAACGCTTTGAAACTACTGTCGGTTTTGGCCTCCACCACCTTCATAATGTTACTTACGGATGGTCCAGAAGACTTTGAAGCATGAGGAGCTGATCGTGTCGTCACCCCAACGACAGAACGCCTGAAAGTGAAGATTCTTTAGCCGTGGCACGAACATATAACTATACATATATATGACTCGTGTGTGTGTGTGTGTGTGTGTGTGTGTGTGTGTGTGTGTGTGTGTGTGTGTGTGTGTGTGTGTGTGTGCGTGTGTTTGTTATATTTATGTATATGCGTACATGTGTATGTGTTTAAAAATTTGCGTACGTTTTTGAATGCCTATATATATGCGCGTATGTTTTAATGTGTGTGTGTGCGTGGGAGTGTTAGTACGTGTGAATATATATATGTGCATGTGTGTGTGTTTTGCTGTATGTAAAAAAAAATGTAGAAAAACAATAAAATTCTTACATACAGCCGCTGACCTTTGATAATCGGATTATTCAATGAAATTCCCCCCGTGGGGACAGAGGGGGCGGCGACCCCTGTACCCCTGGTGTGAAAAACATTAACTAACTCGATGTGACCTTTAGAAAACTGAACATATATGAACAAATACGAATAATATACGTTAGTTCATATATGAACTAACATCATAATGTTCATACATTGACAAGCCATATACAATTATGTATACAATTATGCCTCAATTTCTAAAAGCATTTTTAAATCATTCTAAATAGTAAAAAAAAAATAGGTGCTTGTGGTATTCCTTTTGTGAAATCACACACACACTGCTACTTGAAAATCCAATCAGGATTTTGTTCCTGGTGGGGCCTGTGGTTAAGGAGCCAGAGCTAGTGAGTGGTTAGCGAGGAAACTCACTCCTGGTCAATGAATTGGGCGCGTCAATTCCAATGAATATAATGAAATCAACTTTGCTTTCATTTCGGAACCCTATTCTATAAATAGAGACGAAACTCAACCTCCTGTAAGCACAGTTAAGCGAGCACAGGCACACACACACACACACACACACTCCCTCAAGGGAATTGACAGGGTTGATAAAGACAGGCTGTTTAACACAAGGGGCACACGCACTAGGGGACACAGGTGGAAACTGAGCGCCCAAATGAGCCACGGAGATATTAGAAAGAACTTTTTTAGGGTCAGAGTGGTTGACAAATGGAATGCATTAGGAAGTGATGTGGTGGAGGCTGACTCCATACACAGTTTCAAGTGTAGATATGATAGAACCCAATAGGCTCAGGAACTGTACACCTGTTGATTGACAGTTGAGAGGCGGGACCAAAGAGCCAGAGCTCAACCCCCGCAAGCACAACTAGGTGAGTACAACAAGGTGAGTACACGCACACACACACAGGCGAGCACACACACACACACACACACACACACACACACACACACACACCGGTGATGGTCTGGCACCGTCTGGCGTAGTGAGAGACACACGTGGTGTCCGTAGGGTCCGCGAATAACATCAATTATCTTGAGACATTGAAGTGTTACGGAGACGAGAAACATAGTTTCTTGTCACAGGAGTGTACGCAAACGCAGTGATCAAGTGTATAGTGAGCTCCTACAGCGGTAGAGCAATTAAGAAAGCAAAAATAAGGTCGAGTGGCAAGATCAATGTGTACCGTTGGGTCAGCCTAGCCAGGACCTACGATTTGCTTACTGAGTGTTGTGAAGCGGATTGTGATTGTGTTGTGAAGCGGTTTATAGCATACATAGTGATTGATCCCCCAAAGTGTGTGCACCGTTTAGGAATGTATACTATGTTGCACATAATGACTGACGATCAGTGAGGAAGATAGGAACGAATGGTATACCAGGAGCACGTAGAGACACGTGCCGTAGTAAAAGACACGTGCCGGAGTAAAAGACACGTGCCGGAGTAAAAGACACGTGCCGGAGTAAAAGACACGTGCCGGAGTAAAAGACACGTGCCGGAGTAAAAGACACGTGCCGTAGTAAAAGACACGTGCCGGAGTAAAAGACACGTGCCGGAGTCAAAGAACATGGCGAAACTACAGGAACAACAGAACACCAGGGACCAGAGAGAGATAACAGAGGGCCAGAAATAAGTACATCAGAGTGAGGAGAGAAGCAGAGAAACAGTATGAAAATGACATCGCGAGTAAAGCTAAGACCCAACCAAAGCTGCTCCACAGCCACATCAGGAGGAAAACAGCAGTGAAGGTACAAGTGATGAAACTGAGATAAGGGGGAGAACAGATACACAGAGAACGACAAAGAGGTGTGTGAAGAACTCAACAAGAGATTCCAGGTCTTCACAATGGAACAAGGAGAGGTCCCTGCACTAAATGAGGAGGCAAACCGAACAACCTTGGAGGAATTTTACCTCACCAGTGATGAGGTCAAAAGGAATCTGTGCGAGCTGAATGTGTCAAAGGTTGTTGGACCTGACAGAATCTCACCGTAGATTCTAAAAGAAGGTGCAAAAGCACTAAGTGTGCCACTCTCTATGGTGTATAACAGGTCACTGGAAACGGGAAACCTTCCGGAAAGCTGGAAGACATCTAATGTAATCTCAATTTACAAAAACTGGAAAACAGAAGACTAAGGGGAGACATGATAACCACCTACAAAATTCTCAGGGGAATTGACAGGGTGGACAAAGACAAACTCTTTAGCACGGGTGGAACACGAACAAGGGGACACAGGTAGAAACTTAGTACCCAGATGAGCCACAGAGACGTTAGAAAGAATTTTTTCAGTGTCAGGGTAGTTAACAAATGGAATGCATTAAGTAGTGTTGTGGTGGAGGCTGACTCCATACACAGTTTCAAATATAGATATGATAGAGCCTATTAGGCTCAGGAATCTGTACACCAGTTGACTGACAGTTGAGAGGCGGGACCAAAGAACCAGAGCTCAACCCCCGCAAGCACAACTAGGTGAGTACAACACTCAAATGCTACACAGGACCGGCTGACCGCCCACCCATACCCACCAACTTCCCACGCCTCACACTGCCCCAAGACACCCCCCCCCCCTCCTCTATACACAAACACCCCCGCATTCACACACACACACACACACACCACACACACACACACACACACACACACACACACACACACACACACACACACACACATAATGTGTGTGTGTGCAACAGGTACTCTGAGAGAGAACTCTATCAACATCAGAGGCCCGAGACTGTCCAAAACGCTTCCACTACACATAAGGGGCATAACTAGCCAACCCCTCACAGTGTTCATGAGAGAACTGGATAAGCACCTCCAAAGGATACCTGATCAACCAGGCTGTGACTCATACGTCAGGCTGCGAGCAGCCGCGTCCAACAGCCTGGTTGATCAGTCCGGCAACCAGGTGGCCTGGTCGACGACAGGGCCGCGGGGACGCTAAGCCCCGGAAGCACCTCAAGGTAACCTCAAGGTAAGGTAATAGTCATGTGTTGACGATAGTTATTGACAATTGAGAAGCGGGACCAAAGAGACAAAGCTCAACCCCCGCAAGCACAATTAGGTGAGTACAATTAGGTGAGTACACACACACACACACACACACACACACACACACACACACACACACACACACACACACACACACACACACCACACGCACACAGAACACATACACAAAGAAGACAGAAGAGTAAGAGGTGACATGATCACTTCCTACAAAATTCTCAGAGGAATCTACAGGGTAGATAAGGATAAAGTTTTTAACACTGGTGGTACGCGAACAAGGGGACACAGGTGGAGACTGAGTACCCAAATGAGCCACAGGGACGTTAGAAAGAACTTTTTCAGTGTCAGAGTAGTTAAAAGGTGGAATGCATTAGGCAGACTCCATACACAGTTTCAAATGTAGATATGATAAGAGCCCAATAGGCTCAGGAATCTGTACACCAGTTGATTGACGGTTGAGAGGCGGGAACAAAGAGCCAGAACTCAACCCCCGCAAGCACAGTTAGGTGAGTACAATTAGGTGATTACACACACATACACACGCACGCACGCACGCACGCACACTACTATTAGATCAAGTTTTGTATATGTCTAACCGACGCTTGGAACAAAAACATTGATATCACGTCAATTACATTACCGGTAATTTGTCCCCATAAATCATTAACCCTATTTTTAAACCAATATTTAGAAAATAGCTGAGAATTACACCTCACATAGGTACAAGCGTAGTTATATAAACACTCAATAAAGCAATAAGGAATTGTATTAGGCAACCGCGAAGGCGGGGCCCAGGAACTGACTCTCAGCCCTGAAAGTACAGCTCGGTGAATGCAATTTCCTTACATATAAATACACAGACATGATTATTAAAATAGTTTGTAACTAATGCTTTCAAAGTATTGACCAACAAGCTTAAATAAAATTAATAATTTTGTTAAACATTTGTATTAAACTGTTGAGGAATTACCAGCATTGTCCACACTAGACACGACGGTGTTTTAAAGGAGATATGTTGTTTGTTTGTGTCCCAGCTACTATGGTATGCTGATGTTGTGTGTGTCCCAGCTATCATGGTATGTTGATGTGTGGGTGTCCCAGCTACCATGGTATGTTGATGTGTGGGTGTGTCCCAGCTACCATGGTATGTTGATGTGTGGGTGTCCCAGCTACCATGGTATGTTGATGTGTGGGTGTCCCAGCTACCATGGTATGTTGATGTTGTGGGTGTCCCAGCTACCATGGTATGTTGATGTTATGTGGGTGCCTATTATAGTGTGTGTGTTGGTGGTGTTGTCGTCGTTGATCCTCCTTTACGGACAACCCAACCCACAACTCGGTAGAGTGCTTATACTTTACCAGGAGATCACCCTAGGTGCTTCTGGCTCTTGGAGAGGGGCTCAACGTCACACGTTTAGGGGATGCGGCTCCAACACTTAGCCTCGTTGTCACGTGCACACACCCACTCGAGCCGCTGTGACTCCCCACTCTCTCCTTAGGTGATATGATCTCCTCAATCCCCTTTTGACTTATTAGTATTACCTTCTACCCTGTCCACAGCAGTGGTTCTTGGTTCTTTCTATCTCTCTCTCTCTCTTCTTCTGTACTATTTCATGGGAAGCCTCACTAGGACAAGGGCAAACACCAGCAAATTGGAATACATTTACTGGACAAAGCACATACACAGTGCATACACACATATAATAATAATGAATCCTATACTCTATACTATTACAATCAGGTTGCACTCCAACACCATCAGAACTCTATCATCAGCTTATCAAGTGGTATCCTATCTTCTGATTCACCACCTGATACTATCAACCTCCTCAAGTAGATCAAGTCTTACACTACACTGTTGCATTATCAACAAGAGAATATATATATATATATATATATATATATATATATATATATATATATATATATATATATATATATATATATATATATATATATATCTATAAACGTGTACAAGGAAAATCAGCATGTGAATGCAATAACATATATCAGTATAAATGTTCCTTGATACACAACAATGATCAATCGATCACCCTATTAGTCCTAGAACACATACATCTGTAGGTAATCCAGCCTACGACTGTAACTCTAAACTTCAGTATAAAACACTCCTTGACATAAGAATGCAAACAATCACTCACCTCTCACTGCGTCTTGCACGCTAATGACAACCAAACACTATCAACTCCCTACAAGTAATCCACCAGAACTTCCCTTCCACATCTGGAAGTTCACTACCCTGATATCTTTAGGTTCTTCCGGGCTTAACTACCAGGATCCTCTGCAGCTCCTCCAGGCTGCTACCATGAAGTTTCCTTGAGCAACTACGGTGCTTCACCCTTCTGCTAGGGTCCTCCACAGCTCTCCTGGCTGCTACACCATGAAGTTCCCTCGAGCAACTATGGTGCTTCACCACCTCTACAGAAGCACGTGACACTCCTCTTCACTGCTTCTCCTCACAGCTCGAGGTCCTCTGCTCCACTACCTTGGAGCTTCATCAACTACTCCCTCTGTGCTGGCTTCGAAGTTCTCAGCAACTTCTTCCCCAAATACAAACCTGCAACCCATCGACACTCCAATAAAAATGTTTCGCCTTTAACGCATAAACAAAAATAATCACACAATATGTTTGCCTTCAACCTCTATCTGTCCTCTACATACTGTGAGAGTGGACTCGTCCATGCTCCACCTCGCCCGGCGGGCCTCCACTCTCCTCCGCCTCCCCTCAGTCAGTTGGCTTCAAGTGGTCGAAGGGAGAGGATGCGCTGCTCGTCCCTCTAGCTGTCTCTTTCGTCTCCGTCCTCTTATTTAGGCTTCCTGCCTTACCAAAACATTTCTAACTCATCAATAAACATTCCTACTGTCGCTGGGCACACGACCAACTACAAGCAATCACTATGAACTGGCTTAAATCGTGCTTACCACAGATTGTCTCGTCGAGGGCGCTCCTCCCTCTGACGGAGCCTGGTCAGGGCGATTCCACAGCCCCCGAAAATGTCTCTGGGCGGCTAAATACTCTCCTCGTCGACCATGACTTGAGACCACAACGTTCCCAGCTCGATTCTACAGCTGGCACGTCTGCATACTTCTCTTCTCTTGGAGATATATCACTAGGGGTTCCTTTCTGACGGGAGCTCAACGGAGCGCGGCTTTCCCCCTGCGATGTCTGGCCTCAAGTGAGGTCAAAGCCCTCCAGAAGCGAGCCTCACGCCTCCAGCAAAATATCCACATCTCCTAACCAGTCATTTATCTGTTTCCTTATGCACTGCCCATAATCTTAAATTGTTATTTAAATCCAGCCAACTATTTTACATGTGTGTTATCACCTCCATATTTCCTAGACCTTCCGGTTAGATCAGGCTTGCTGAATAACTCTCAAGGGGGACACTCGTTTCTCCTGTAGGCTGAGATCATAACAGTGTCCCAGCTACCATGTTATGTTGATGTGTGTGGGTCCGAGCAACCATGGTATGCTGATGTGTGTGTCTCAGCTACCATGGTATGCTGAGGTGGGGTGTGTCAGCTACCATGGTATGCTGATGTGTGTGTCTCAGCTACCATGGTATGCTGATGTGGTGTGTGTGTCCCAGCTACCATGGTATGCTGATGCTATGTGTGTCCCAGCTACCATGGTATGCTGATGTGGTGAGTGTCCCAGCTACCATGGTATGTTGATGTGTGGGTGTCCCAGCTACCATGGTATGTTGATGTGTGGGTGTCCCAGCTACAATGGTATGCTGATGTTATGTGTGTCCCAGCTACCATGGTATGTTGATGTGTGGGTGTGTCCCAGCTACAAAGGTATGTTGATGTGTGAATGTGTCCCAGCTACCATGGTATGCTGAGGTGTGTGTGTCTCAGCTACCATGGTATGCTGAGGTGTGAATGTGTCCCAGCTACCATGGTATGCTGAGGTGTGTGTGTCTCAGCTACCATGGTATGCTGAGGTGTGAATGTGTCCCAGCTACCTGGTATGCTGAGGTGTGTGTGTCTCAGCTACCATGGTATGCTGATGTGTGAATGTGTCCCAGCTACCATGGTATGTTGATGTGTGGATGTGTCCCAGCTACCATGGTATGCTGATGTGTGGATGTGTCCCAGCTACCATGGTATGCTGAGGTGGTGTGGGTCCCAGCTACCATGGTATGTTGATGTGAGGTGTGTCCCAGCTATCATGGTATGGTGAGGTGGATGTATCCCAGCTACCATGGGAGCGTGGGAGGTGATCTGTGTACTGGGGTAAGGGAGTGAAGCAGGAGGCAGCGTGCAACACAGGCTAGCAACACACCATTCTGGTGACGTGGTATCGTTCACACAACATTGACCCGGAAATCATAAACTATGCAAGGGGCCCGATGGCCACATTGTGCCATTTACAGTTTGGTTCTGGAGTCATGAACGTGGTAGTTTGGACATAAAAGACCAGGGATGAGTGGGGGAGAGAGGGGGGAGACAGAGAGAGAGAGAGAGAGAGAGAGAGAGAGAGAGAGAGAGAGAGAGAGAGACAGAGAGAGACAGAGAGAGAAGAGAGAGAGAGAGAGAGAGAGAGAGAGAGAGCGAGAGAGAGAGAGAGAGAGAGAGAGAGAGAGAGAGAGAGAGAGAGAGAGAGAGACCTGGGAACTAATCAACAACAATTACCCGGTCCATCTCTCTCTCTCTCTCTTACAATCATTCCACTTAGGAGTAATTCCTCTTCACACCCACTCTAATACTCTAAAGCCAATCTCAAAGTAGCTCTCACTAAAAAACATTCAACACATGAGTGTCACACATCTGTCAGGTATAACACACAAACAAACACACACACACACACACACACACACACACAGCACAGGGGGGGGGGGGAAACCTGACGGCTGAGTGGACAGCGCTCGGATTCGTAGTCCTAAGGGTCGGGGTTCGATTCTCGGTGGAGGCGGAAACAAATGGGCAGTTTGTGTGTGTGTGTGTGTGTGTGTGTGTGTGTGTACTCACCTATATGTACTCACCTATATGTGCTTGCAGGATCGAGCATTGACTCTTGGATCCCGCCTTTCGAGCATCGGTTGTTTACAGCAATGACTCCTGTCCCATTTCCCTATCATACCTGGTTTTAAAATTATGAATAGTATTTGCTTCCACAACCTGTTCCTGAAGTGCATTCCATTTCCCCACTACTCTCACGCTAAAAGAAACTTCCTTACATCTCTGTGACTCATCTGAGTTTCAAGCTTCCATCCATGTCCTCTCGTTCTGTTACTATTCCGTGTGAACATTTCGTCTATGTCCACTCTGTCAATTCCTCTGAGTATCTTATACGTTCCTATCATGTCCCCCCTCTCCCTTCTTCTTTCTAGTGTCGTAAGGCACAGTTCCCTCAGGCGCTCTTCATACCCCATCCCTCGTAGCTCTGGGACGAGTCTCGTTGCAAACCTCTGAACCTTTTCCAGTTTCATTATATGCTAAGACTGGCCTTACGTAGGCAGTGTAAAGCGCCCTAAATGCCTCCTTACTTAGGTTTCTGAATGATGTTCTAACTTTTGCCAGTGTAGAGTACGCTGCTGTCGTTATCCTATTAATATGTGCCTCAGGAGATAGATTAGGTGTTACGTCCACCCCCAGGTCTCTTTCACGCGTCGTTACAGGTAGGCTGTTCCCCTTCATTGTGTACTGTCCCTTTGGTCTCCTATCTCCTAGTCCCATTTCCATAACTTTACATTTGCTCGTGTTGAATTCTAGTAGCCATTTCTCTGACCATCTCTGCAATCTGTTCAGGTCCTCTTGGAGGATCCTGCAATCCTCATCTGTCACAACTCTTCTCATCAACTTTGCATCATCCGCAAACATCGACATGTAGGACTCTACGCCTGTAAACATGTCGTTAACATATACAAGAAATAGAATTGGTCCCAGCACCGATCCTTGTGGTACTCCACTTGTTACTGTTCGCCAGTCCGACTTCTCGCCCCTTACCGTAACTCTTTGGCTCCTTCCTGTTAGGTAGTTCCTTATCCATTCTAGGACCTTTCCCCCCACCCCCGCCTGCCTCTCGAGCTTGAACAGCAGTCTCATGTGCGGTACTGTATCAAAGGCTTTTTGGCAGTCCAGAAATATGCAGTCTGCCCAACCATCTCTGTCCTGTCTTATCCTCGTTATTTTATCATAGAATTCCAGAAGGTTTGTTAGGCACGATTTCCCTGTCCAGAACCCATGTTGATGTTTGTTCACAAACCTAACTGTGTGTGTGTGTGTGTGTGTGTGTGTGTGTGTGTGTGTGTGTGTGTGTGTGTGTGTGTGTGTGTTTCCCGCCTCTCAACTGTCAATCAACTGTTTACTAACTACTATTTTTTTTTTTTTTTTTTTTTTTTTTTTTGTCCACACCACACACACACCCACACCCCAGGAAGCAGCCCGTGACAGCTGACTAACTCCCAGGTACCTATTTACTGCTAGGTAACAGGGGCATTCAGGGTGAAAGAAACTTTGCCCATTTGTTTCTGCCTCGTGCGGGAATCGAACCCGCGCCACAGAATTACGAATCCTGCGCGCTATCCACCAGGCTACGAGGCCCCCTATGTGTGTGTGTGTGTGTGTGTGTGTGTGTGTGTGTGTGTGTGTGTGTGAAAAAATCAGTTAACTGACAGTTGAGAGGCGGGCCCAAAGAGCCAGAGCTCAACCCCCGCAAACACAACTAGATGAATACAACTAGGCGAGTTCACACACACTCACCTGCACAATTGCACAAATAAACATGTTAAAAATGAAGGGAAAACATTCTCACATACCTTGTATGTCCTGTCGTACGGAATTTCATATGAAATTAAGAACATGAGAAATATTCCAGCCTTAAGCACCATCTGGAGGGAGAGGGAGAGAGAGGGAGGGAGAGAGGGAGAGAAGAGAGAGAGGGAGAGAGGGAGAGAGGGAGGGAGGGAGGAAGGTAGAGGGAGGAAGGAAGAGGAGAGAGGGAGGAAGATAAAGGATGGAATTTAGAATAACAAGGGAAAATAATGGTTTGAAAACAGGGTAGTTGATCTAGGGAACAGAGTGCCAGGGAACATACTGGACGTGGGATTCCTCGATTGTTTCAAGCGTAGGGTTGACATATATGTTAAATGAGTTTGGGTGGATATCAATAAGAGCTGCCTTGTATGAGCTAATAGGCGGAATAGGAGAGAGAGAGAGAGAGAGAGAGAGAGAGAGAGAGAGAGAGAGAGAGAGAGAGAGAGAGAGAGAGAGAGAGAGAGAGAGAGAGAGAGATAAAGACAGAAAAATAGGGAAAAAGACCGACCTGGGCCCCTCTGGACACCCCTTATAAAATATATTTTGAATTTACTGATGAAACTGAGGAAAAATAAAAAGTTAAATTTCTTGACTCATTAATTACTAATATTAGATGTCAGTTTTTTACTTCAGTTTAAACAACTTTCATGGGATTAGGTTTGTATTATCTGAGATTTTATCCTAAGCTGATTCATTTGAATACAATTATAACTTTATTAATTACAGTTTTTGATCTTTGTTCTGATTATAAGGTGTTTGATGATGAAATTCATTTCTTGCACAAGTTTTTTGAACCAAATATTTTACCGAATAAATTATTTTATAGAATTTTACGGAAATTCTTAAATATTGCATTATTACCTATCGTTAAAATTCCCACAGTCTATGATAACATTGTGTAAAAATTCTGTATCTGGGCACTGTTATCTTTCATATCAGAAAAGAACTTTGCAATATTATTGAGATACTTAGACATAATATTCTTAGACATACTTATCAAAAAAACTGATTTCAGTTTGTCTTTACTAAACTTCAGGACACTATTTAAAACATTGAAGAGAGATCTTTTAACCTTTGCTCTTCAGATTTGGTGTTGTTTATCTCTTTTAAAAGCTCGAGGTGTAATGTTCAGTACGTGGGAAATACATCAAAATACTCTGAACAACCGCATCTATGAACACTTTTGTATCTCTTACCGCACAGGGTTTTTCCCCTCGGCCAAGCTGCGTCCTCTGCTCTAAGGATCACTGTCAAGACACGAACCACTCTCGCACTAACACAGAATTCACTGCTCTGATTTTAGACTAATTACTTCAAACGAATAGTGGCCGACAAGCCGACTGATTGCTGTCTCAGTGGAGCCCACTAAGGTAATGATGGTCTTCAGGTAAATAATTAGAATTCGATTATTTTTCCCCTCTCTCTCACTCTCTCTCTCTCTCTCTCTCTCTCTCTCTCACTTCCTCTCTCTCTCTCTCTTCTCTCTCTCTCTCTCTCTCGTCTCCTCTTCTCTCTCTCTTCCTCTCTCTCTCTCTTCTCTCTCTCTCTCTCTCTCTCTCTCTCTCTCTCTCTCTCTCTCTCTCTCTCTCTCTCTCTCTCTCTCTCTCTCTCTCTCTCTCTCTCTCACTCTCTCTCTCTTTCTCACTCTCTCCCTCTCTCACAATTGCTTACTGTTGTCTCAGCTTGCTTGACACTGCACTGTAGAACAACCACTGAAATCTGTTATTGCTGACATATAGATCATCCAGTGAATAATAACGATGACAATATTCTCGTTTTGTGACACGTCATCCCAAATCAACTTTACATCAACTGTAAATCAACTATGTATGTACTTTTCCTAAATAAAGAATTTGAATTTGAATTTTGAATTTGAATTTGAATCTATATCTTTTACCAAATGGTTCAAAGAATAAATGTTTTTTTTTGTAAATTTTCCATGTGATAAACTCACATACAATTTCAAGTCAATATCAGTGAAGTACATGTTTCGAAAAATACATTTAATTGGTAGTAAATTAAAAAGGATTTTTGCAATACTCTGTGATGACATTTGACCGATGTTAAAAATGATTTATTTATTGCCTCTGATATGTAACATGTCATTTGGAGATTAAGGACATCTGTTTTACGGTCTAAATTATTTAAAGCATCTTCATCTCCAGTTCGGCAATGGGAGAAGAAATACAGCATCTTCATCATCACTTCAACGATGAGAAAAAATATAATTTACAAACATCAATCGCCGTAAGGATGGGTTGGGGTCAGCTAAGCGTGGACGACCCTAGCCTGTGGATAGGTTGAGATGGTACGCTACTTGGCTGACCCTAACATGAGGATGGGTTGGAATCGACCTCAGCAAGGATGAGCCTAGCCTGAGGATGGTGTTGGAGTCAACCACAGCAACCAAAACACAACCACAACATTCTAACAACATGACCACAACATTGTAACAACATGACCACAACATTGTAACAACATAACCACAAAATTGTAACAACATAACCACAACACTGCAACCACATAACCACAATGTAACAACAATGTTGTTGCATATGTTGTTACCCTCAACAATGTTGAGATATATCAACATATCCATATCATTGTGATAGATAGGATATCTGGGTAACCTCCAGATGCACACCTTAACTCATGAACGACGATATGCTAAAAATGATATAACTAGGATCCTTCCCTTATCCCTGGGTTAAGACGCACGTCTGGGGATTACTCAGGACACTAGTTCGATCCTCATCCTGCTCCAAAATTGTTAGTGTTGTTACAAGGTTGTGGTTGTTTTTTTCAAGGTTGTGGTTATGTTGTTTCAAGGTTGTGGTCATTTGGTCACAATGTTAAGGATATGTTGTTAGATATCAACATATGTTGATATGTTGATATAGATATCAACATATCCTTAACATTGTGACCAAATAACCACAACCTTGAAACAACATAACCACAACCTTGAAACAACATAACCACAACCTTGAAAAAACAACCACAACCTTGTAACAACATTTTAACATAACCACAACCTTGTAACAACACTAACAATTTTGGAGCAGGATGAGGATCGAACTAGTGTCCTGAGTAATCCCCAGACGTGCGTCTTAACCCAGGGATAAGGGAAGGATCCTAGTTATATCATTTTTAGCATATCGTCGTTCATGAGTTAAGGTGTGCATCTGGAGGTTACCCAGGACAATCGTTCGATCCCCCCGTCCTACTCCAAGATCATCACGAAGATAGATTACTGTGATAATGTGATTTTCTGTGGTTTTCTGTGATTTTCTGTGATTTTCTATGATTTTCTGTGATTTTATGTGATTTTCTGTGATTTTCTGTGATTTTGTGATTTTCTGTGATTTTCTGTGATCTTCTGTGATTTTCTGTGATTTTATGTGATTTTCTGTAATTTTTGTATGATTTTCTATGATTTTCTGTGATTTTATGTGATTTTATGTGATTTTCTATGATTTTATGAGATTTTATGTGATTTTATGTGATTTTGTGTGATGTTACTGTGATTTTCCAGTGTGGAAATGCGGTTCTCTAGAGAGGTTGATCGTCAGTGTTTGATGCTCCGACTGAAGCAGTGGAGCGATCAGTTAGCTCCCATGGCTTTGGGAAGCTGCAGCAGCTGCACCAGTGGCTCAAACACAGCTGTGTATTGAACCCTGGCACTAGCGCCGCTGCCAAACTGGCACTACATCCCGATAACATCTTGACTCGTCAGCAGTTAATTGCTTCGTTACTCACTTGGATGGCTTAATGGTCTTATCCAATCCCTCCCCCCCCCCCCCCGCACTCTACGATGGTCGCATTAAAAACATGCATTATACACATATTTAATTTGTCGAAACACTATAAATATATCTATCTATAACTGTCTTGGCAATGTTTTAAAACAAATCGACAATACCAGTTTGTCAAGAGGCACGATTCATCAATCATTTTCGTAACCTGTACATCTTTCAACAATCATGGTGGCTTTGTTTACATTAATTAAACAGTTTACAAGTTTCGTAACTTCACAACCCAGGGCTATTATCGATATAAACAACCTCATAGAGCTTCAGAACTAATCAGAAACTGTAAACAAAGCCACCACGGTTATTGAAAGATATATAGGTTTCCTAAGTGGCTGGGAAAATGCTTGAGGAATCCTGGACAAGGTTTTCATAATGTAATCAGAGCAAGGCATAAGCTGACTAAAGATTTACTAAGATCATAGACTAAGATGAAATACACAGCAGCTGTTAAGGAGACAGTTCAGAGGAGATCCAAATACATCCTCAGACTATGCTTGTCCAAGCAGCTACCAACTTTAAACACACATTCAGCCATGTTATCAGTTAATACCATTGTATAAACATAATTTTGTCAATAGTTAGGCCTACCTTAGGTTAGGTAAAGCCTAGGCTAGGTAAGCATTTGCTACATAATTACATTAGTTTTGCCGTTTTTTGGGGGTGTGAATATAAAAAATCCGAGCCGCTGCTCTTGTGTGACTCTCGTGTTGGAGGTGGTAGCGAGGAGCTCATGTCTTGTGGCAGGGAAAGGAAAGCTTATACAGGCTGGTGTCAGCACCGTCCACGGCTGGGTTGACGGCAGCACCTGCCACAGGGACGTGTTTTAGTCCTTCTTGTCTGGTATCAGAGAGGCACTTTCCAGGCCTCTGAGAGGAGACATCACAGCCCTCTGAGAGGAGACATCCCAGGCCTCTGAGAGGGGAAATCGCAAGCCTCTGAGAGGAGACATCCCAGCCCTCTGAGAGGAGACATTCCAGCCCTCTGAGAGGAGACATCACAGCCCTCTGAGAGGAGACATCCCAGGCCTCTGAGAAGAGACATCCCAGGCCTCTGAGAGGAGACATCACAGCCCTCTGAGAGGAGACATCCCAGGCCTCTGAGAGGAGACATCCCAGGCCTCTGAGAGGAGACATCCCACCCCCTATGAGAGGAGACATCCAAAGTCTCTGAGAGGAAACAACTTGTTACTTGTTCTCGCATCATAATAATATAATCACCCAGCTTTTTCTGGTAGGTCTCCCGTCTCTAGTGATTTACTATACACTATGGAGAGTGGCAAGCAGAGTGCTCCTGCACACTCTTTCAGTACTCATGGCGAGATCGCGTCCGGACCAACAGCCTTTCTCACATCCAGATCCAACAGGTGTCTCTTGACCTCCTCTCTCGTAATTTCGAACCCTTCCAAAGCCACCTAGTTTACTGCCACCTCTCTTAACGCACTGACCTCACCGTGTTCTATTGTGAAGACCTCCTGGAACCTTATGTTTAGTTCTTCACACATCTCTTTGTCATTCTCTGTATACCTGTCCTCGCCTGTTCTACGTTTCAATACCTGTTCTTGCACTGTTGTTTTCCTCCTGATGTGACTGGAGTAGCTTTGGTTCGGTCTTGGCTTTGTTTGCTATATCATTTTCATAATCTTTCTCTGCTTCTCTTCTCACACTAGCATACTCATTCCTGGTTCTCTGGTATCTCTCTCTCTGCTTTCTGGTGTTCTGTTATTTAGGAAGTTCCTCCACGCCCTTTTGTTCAGTTCCTTTGCTTCCATACATGCCCTATTAAACCACGGACTCTCCTTTTGGTTCTCGGAATTTTCCTTTTGGGCCGGGATAAACCTGTTTACTGCTTCCTGACACTTTTGGGTGACATAGTCCATCATGTGTTGTACAGACTTAGCTCTGAGGTCTGTGTCCCATGGTAAATCCATTAGGAAACTTCTCATCTATTCATAATTCCCCTTTCGGTGTGCCAGCCTTTTGTTTCCTAGTTCTTTTTGGGGGAGATAAATCCTAGCTTACTTGGATTTAAATCCTTGCTGTGTGTGTGTGTGTGTGTGTGTGTGTGTGTGTGTGTGTGTGTATGTGTGTGTGTGTGTGTGTGTGTGTGTGTGTGTGTGTGTGTGTGTGTGTGTGTGTGTGTGTGTGTGTATGTGTGTGTGTGTGTGTGTAATAATAGATTCAAAACATGAAGAATTATGATTATTTTTCTGACCATGATTATTGCAATAGTTCAAATTCCTTCACGAAAATGACATCATTTGGAAGGGTCCGGAGAGTCCTTGGGTCCACACAAACTACGCGATACAAACACGTCATGAGTATGTACAAACTCTACAAAATTATGTACAAATTCTACACAATTATATACAAATGTTTTACACAATTATCCACAAACTCAGCACAATATTACGCAAACTCTACACAATTATTGTAACGATTTACTGAACATCCGCTAACATAAATTTTGAACACAAATTCGGAGTAATTGGTTCAACATAAAAGCAACCAATTACCTATATAGGTAATTGGTTAATAGTCCTAATTATATATATATATTTGTTTACTCCAACAGCTTTTGCTTGGACGGAATAAAGTAATTATATTATGTACGAATATTTTCATGATCTCTGTTAGTAGTAGTAGTAGTAAGAGTGTGTTTGTAATTACTTAAGTAATTACCTAAGTGTAGTTAAAGGATGAGAGGACTGGTCGTGGTGTTCCGTGTGTGTGTGTTTGCGTGTGTATACTCACCTATTTGTACTCACTTAATTGTTCTTGCAGGATCGAGCGTTGACACTTGGATCCCGCCTTTCTAGTCATCGGTTGTTTACAGCAATGACTCCTGCTCCATTTCCCTATCATATCTAGTTTTAAAATTATGAATAGAGTTTGCTTCCACAACCTGTTCCTTAAGTGAATTCCATTTTTCCACTACTCTCACGCTAAAAGAATACTTCCTAACATCTCTGTAACTGATTGACTTTCCAGCTTCTACACATGTCCCCCTCATTCTGTTACTATTACGTGTGAACATTTCATCTATTTCCACTTTGTCAATTCCCCTGAGTATTTTATACGTTCCCATCATATCCCCCCCTCTCCCTTCTTTTTTCTAGTGTCGTAAGGTTCAGTTCCTTCAGGCGCTCTTCATATTCCATCCCTCCTAACTCTGAGACAAGCCTCGTCACAAACTTCTCAACCTTTTCCAGTTTCCTTGTGTGTTTCTTCAGGTGGGGGACTCCATGATGGTGCGGCTAACTCTAAGGCTGGCCTCACGTAGGCAGTGTAAAGCGCCCTAAATGCCTCCTCACTTAGGTTTCTGAATGATGTTCTAACTTTTGCCAATGTAATGTGTGTTTGTGCGTGTGTGTGTGTGTGTGTGTACTCACCTAGTTGTGCTTGCGCGGCTTGAGCTCTAGCTCTTTGGTCCGGCCTCTCAACCGTCAATCAACTGTCGTACAGATTCCTGAGCCTACTGCGCTATATCATATCTACACTTGAAACTGTGTATGGAATCAGCCTCCACCACATCACTGCCTAATACTTTCCATCTGTTAACTACTCTAACACTGAAAAAGTTATTTTTAACGTCCGTATGGCTCATTTGGGTACTCAGTTTCCACCTGTGTCCCCTTGTTCGCGTACCACCCGTATTCAACAGTTTATCTTTATCTACACTATCAATTCCTCTGAGAATTTTGTAGGTAGTGATCATGTCTTCCCTTACTCTTCTGTCTGTGTGTGTGTGTGTGTGTGTGTGTGTGTGTGTGTGTGTGTGTGTGTGTGTGTGTGTGTATGTGTGGCTGTTTTTAGATTTCTAATGCAAGAGCAAATAGAGCCGCGGACGTTGATATTGACAGAGACATGAGATCGACAAATTACATAAGAAATGGGTAGTTGGGTAAATAGACCACAATACCACCTCAGTCTTCCATTACCCACTCATAAGGCAGCGGGAGATGGGAGGAGTCGAGGATGCTGTACAGATGAGGAGGGAGGCGAAGACGCCTTACTGACGCGGAGGTTAACGAGGATGCTTATACATCGTTAACGATGTATGGCTATACATCGCGTGCAAGGGATATGTGACAGACTAAGATGGAGTATAAGAACGGAGATGAGAAAACGTTGCCCAACCACTTGAACTAACGGGGATCGAACTCAGACCCTACAAGAAGAAAATCCATCCACGGTAGTTGTCAGCAGAAAGCACTATGCCATTACGATTATACGGAATTTGAAAGGATATGACGATAAGGATTGAGGATAAGACGAAGGAAAGAAATGGTGCCCAAACACTTGGATAATCTGGGATTGAACGCCGAGAAGCGAGACCATCGCTCCACCATCAGCCCAAGTGGTTGGGTGAGCAGAAAAAAAAGTGGATGGAAAAAGTGGATGAAAAGAGCAATCAACTTTCTGTACAACTGATGTGACTTGCTGAGACAGCCATTTTAAAACTACTTTAAGGTCAATTACCATCAGCGAAACTTTAGCACGATATCGCTTCGACTTCTGCTGTCTGCACTGATCTCATCTCTGGCGTTGGAGTACTGAAGGCGGGTATAATGTATTCACGAAATATTAAATCTCTCGAGTGTCCTCTAGTCAGCCCCGGTAAGCAAACTTTTATCCAACTTCGCATTACTTGATTACATGTAATTGCAAATAGTTTTCGTTCTCGCTGTATCGATAGATACAGCGATAGCAGGCAGCTCGACATCTGCGAGGCACTACACATCAAAAAGTCAACACCAGCAATCAACAGCCAATTAATGCACAACTATATTCTACCTACTTCAAGACTCCGTACCAATATAGAAGCATCAAGAGGAAGTATGGGCCAATAGGCCCTTTGCAGTTACTTCCATTCTTATCCAGTTAATACCCATTGTTCAGTGTTCTGTCTTGTGTTTGTCAAAGTTTGTTCACCTCATCCAAAACTGTTGTACCATATCACTTCACCGAAATGCGAGTATAAATATGGAAGCAAATGGCGTGTTTACAGGTTCCAGTTGTGTTTGTAAACTAAAGTCTTTTAAAACGTAATTACGAAACGCGTTCAGGCGTCGCGTCAGACTAGAAATAAAAATGAATTTTGGAGAATTGATTTTTTTAATTACCATCGACAGTAAAAAGAAACATAAAAAATATTGAGAAAATTCGTGTTAGAATTATTAATCTTACTTTTTCGGTCATATTTAACAATAACATATATATATATATATATATATATATATATATATATATATATATATATATATATATATATATATATATATATATATATATATATATATCCAGGGAGCTGTCTACTGTGCGCAGGTTGAGGCGACGTGCTCATTGGTATTCATATTATGGAATATATCATGTTCAGAATTCTCGATTTTCAAGAAAGGTTATTTTTCCAAGTTGGGGAACACGTTTTCTCCCTTAAGGCTGATGTTGCGGTCGCCAATATATAAGTCTTGCGGAAACTTTAAATGAACAATGGTCCAGCGAGCTTCAACGATAACGGTGTAATGTGGCTGGTTTCGACCTAGAGTTTCTTGACAGTCATTAGAGGGTTGGTGTGGGTGCCAGTGCCACAACGCACGAGTGCCAAGGTCACCCCAGGCACTGGATCGACCTGGGCACCCAAGCAATCATGTTTATGCTTTATGCGGGCGCACAAACACACAATGTTGGAATTGATGAATTGATATGGAAGATAAAGAGTTTATTTAGCACAGGGGGCCCACGCACTAGGGGACTGAGGTGGAAATTTAAGTGCCTAAATGAGCCATAGAGACATTAGAAAGAAATCCTTCATTGTCAGAGTAGTTAACAAATGGAATGTATTAGGAAGTGTTGTAGTGGAGGCTGACCCCATACACAGCTTCCAATGTAGATATGATAGAGCCAAGTAGGCTCAGGAATCTGTACACCAGTTGATTGACGATTGAGAGGCGGGACCATAGAGCTGAAGCCCAACACCCGCAAGCCCAACTAGGGAAGTTCCCACAGTGAAGGCAACTTTGAACAGTAACACACCAAAGTGAAAATACACAAGACATTGAATAGTAAACTGAAAAGAAAATTATTGAAAATGGTGCAGTGATTGTTTCTATAACTTGGCTGTTCTATTTGGATGAAAAGGTTGTTAATAACATGCCAACATCTGCATTCATACAGCTGCCCCTAGACTATGTGAAGGATTACATAGTGTGTCGAGAGCTTTAGCACACTATGTAACTTATAATGCACTCAAAGACAAACTTTAAGTGCATTATGAGGTTGTCCTCAAGAACACGTAAGTTAATATATCTTGTCCCCTAACTCCCCTTGCCACTTCGGGGGGGTGGGGGGGGGGGGAGGAGGGTATAGGGTGTTTATGTAGCTTCAGGGCACGAATCCCCCCAGCCACAGGGCACCAATCCCCCAGACACAGGGCACCAATCCCCCAGCCACAGGGCACCAATCCCCCCAGACACAGGGCATGGCGAGAAGGCACCCCTAAGCATACCTAATACCCTATCAAACACAAACTACAACACACATAAATGGCAGATCTCATCACAACCCACAAGAGTTAAGACTATAATAATAACACACAATAATAACATATAATTACATACACAAAATGGAAAATTCTTTTGTATTTCGTTTTTCTTATATGGGACACAGCACACAAAGGGAGAGGTGCACAGTGTATCATTAAAAAGAAGAAGAAAGTAATTACAGTGCTCCAGGTACCTCATATGGTCAGGACGCGCCAACATGAACAACTCTACGGTGATTACAACCATTATTTCACTATCGCGAATTAATGCGGTAATTCTGAATTATTGTGTGCTGGGGCTGAATAACTCGGCCCGTTCTCTTGACTTGTCACAACGTCACTAAAATGATGAACTAAATTGCCCCGAACCTTACTTAACCTAAGGGGCAAATAGGAAAAGGGGCAGCCTGAGGTAATATGAAAATGCTCCTCTGACCTATATAATATTTCGATAGTGACAATGATGAAGATAGTGTGTAGAGAAGACTCGCCCTCCCCCCCCTTTCCCCTCTCTCTCTCTCTCTCTAGTTTATGTCAAATAAAAGAAAAAATAGCAAAATAAAGTTATGAAGACCTAAATGACACATCAAATCTGATAAAGAAATATGATGAACAGTAAAATACAATTGAGAGATAAGAGATAAGCAAAAAAGGAAAATCAAGGATGAATCACAGGTTAAAATTCTGCGGGAGAAATCGTCGTTGATGAGAGATTAGAGATGATGATGATGATTAGAGATGATGATGATGATTAGAGATCATCTCCTGAAGTGAGGGCTGACGGAGACTTTAAGATCAAGATGCAACACAACGTTTATAAGTGAATGGTAAATGTTAATGGTAAAAGTACCATGATATGGGGGCCTGTATATGTCCTCGTCAGAGTATCACGGTAAAGATCTGAAGGGAACTACCATTGCTGAAGGTCTCTATAGTCATCATGATCAGAGTACCATGGTGCGAGTCTGTTCATGTGTAGCGAATATGGATCCGACTTCATTACACCTCATAACAGTGAGCGAGCTGCAAGCCTGGCTCCCAGATATTGCACACACACACACACACACACACACACACACTAGAGAGACAGTAACCGGGGCTGCAGCTGACCCCCAACATGTCACAGACGGGAATAAGACTTTGCATCAACAGAAGCAAGTCTTGACTACTCTCTGCTGGGCCGATACTTTATGTATTGTTGAAGTGGAACTTGCCAGTCAGGCTTGTTGGGGAGGCTATAAGTTTTAGGAGTGAGAGAGAGAGAGAGAGAGAGAGAGAGGGGGGGGGGGGCTGCACCCCCCATGCTGGGCTTGAAGATTACATGACGCTGCAAAATGAGAACAGGGAAATGTGTTGGACAGTAAAGCAAGGACGTGTTGGACAGTAAAGCAAGGACGTGTTGGACAGTAAAGCAAGAACGTGTTGGACAGTAAAGCAAAGACGTGTTGGACAGTGAAACAAGGGTTGGAGGACTGAAGTATATTTATATGCATTGCCTTGGATGTTATTAAGAAAATATGCACGACTCACTGCCTTAACCAAAACAATGGAAACTCACTAATATAACCATAACCTGATCAGCCACCGGCACGTTGAAAGCTGTGCACGATGAAAGAGCAATACCTGGACCACCGCTGCTGTCAGTAATGTGGCTTTTATCACTGACATTCATCCGAGTATAATTTAGACCCTCGTTAAATGTTTGGTTTCCACACAGGCCACCAATGACAGCATCATCCGCTGCACCATTTAGCATCATGCTACTGTCCCTCTGCCAGCAATCTAGTTTTGATGTCATAGTTGAAACGTGGATATGGAATTCCATTTTCGGAATTTCTTTTTTGAATTTCCACTCTGGCTATTTCCTGCTCGTGTGGTCCTAGTAGCTCTTCCATGTGTTATGTAGTCATACTGGCTTAGGTTTTTTCTTCATATTACATGATAATAATTTAATAATAATTTATTGTGTCGAGAGATAGGAAACCAGTGTGTGTGTGTGTGTATTCATTACACATTGAAATCACAATAGCGTGATGCATCAAGTGAACAAATTCACAAGGGCCGTGACGAGTGTTCGAACCGTCGTCACGGCCCTTGTGGATTTGTTCAGTTGAGTATATACATGTTTGGCTTACATCGAGGTCTCCCCCTTTTCCCTTGGGTGGAACTACTGAACCTCCTCAGGATGCCCCCCCCCCCCCCCCTACATAACAAACTGGCTAACTCGTGGGTACCTATTTACTGCTAGGTGAACTGGTACATTATGTGATAGGAAATGCACCCAGCCATTTCTGTCCTACTCGGGGATTCGATCCCAGAATTCTTGATTTTGAGTTGATATCTCTTACCTCTTTCAGTGTGTCAGAGTCAACATGGCTTTGTGTTTCTTTCCTCATAACTTTCGATTCTTTCAAGATATGGAGGCATCGACTTTATTTACCGTGTAATATTGCGCATTTGCATTATTAAAAATTTAACTTTTGCTTTTCAAGTATATAGTTTTAGCAAATTTGTATTTAGAATTTACTGGTAATTAAACCAACAAGTGAAATTCTTTCCTGATACCGACAATAAATTCCAGTGAACCTTGTTCGACACTTGCGGATTTTCACTGTGAAATTATGGCCAAGTGAACGTAAAACAGGAGTTTGACACATTGCTTTTGACACTGAAGATATTGTCCAGTGAACCTTGTCTGACATACACTGTTTCTGACACCAAGAGTATAGTCCAGTGCGCCTTGTTTGACACTCGAGTTTTTACACTGAAAATATTGTCCAGCGAACATAGCTTGGCACATACTGTTCGTGACATTGAAAATATCATCCAGTGAACCTAGTATGACAAACATATTGTTTCTGACATTGTGATTATTATCCACTGACCCTTGTTTGACACTCCGTTATGCAATGTTTTTAGCTTTCAAATTTATGCTGCATGATCAAAATTGATCCCAAGTGTGTTTACTGTTATGTGAAGACCCCCAAGTGAGGCTCGTGGTAGAGACTTTCCCCTCACTCAACGATGGGCACTATTGGCCTCCAGTAAACCACATCTTTAATGGTCTAGAGATATAGTGAAAGTAAAAAAATAAAAGCCACCAGTTTACTAGGGTGAACTGAGTCTACATACCAACAGCTATTTACAAGATATACACCACAATAAAGTTAATAATCATTATATAATAAAGTTTACCTCAAGGCGCTAGTCACTGCAGCCAGATGTTACTAAGTTAATCAGGTGACAAATGTTAACAACATGGATACACTAGACCACAAGTGAACTGCATCTAAGTTGGGTCAAAGTAGATAAATGTGACGTAATTCAAAAGCAAAGTCACTAAGGATTAATCAAGAATAAAATCTCAAGAGAAGCTTTTGAGAGACTTGTGGGACCCTGAAGAGAGCCCACAAGCACTCAGAGACGGGGCGGTTCACACGTCATTCAAACAAGCACTTCACAGACACCAAAAACAATGCATCGAAATATTAAATGCATAACAAATATAGATATATACAAAAGTATATATATATATATATATATATATATATATATATATATATATATATATATATATATATATATATATATATACAGAGGATTCAGCTTCTACCTCAAACGCATGTGGTCAGTGATTTGAGTCTCCTATAGCTAAGGTCAAGGAAATATATACACCCACAACGTGTCTAAAAATATAGAGATTACTTTCCAATATATAAATACATGGTGTCCTGTGTACAACTGGTTAATATAGTTATGTCGCCCGGTGTAACTACTGGAAATACTGGGTCATAACACAGTGCTATTTCCATGGCTGCAAAACTCACTCATTTTGTTTGAATTGGAATGAATATACATTCATTCAGAATTTAGCAGTCTCCGTGGTGTAGTGGTAAGACACTCGCCTGGCGTTCCGCGAGCGCTATGTCATGGGTTCGTATCCTGGCCGGGGAGGATTTACTGGGCGCAATTCCTTAACTGTAGCCTCTGTTTAACGCAACAGTAAAATGTGTACTTGGATGAAAAAACGATTCTTCGCGGCAGGGGATCGTATTCCAGGGACCATAGGATTAAGGACTTGCCCGAAACGCTACGCGTACTAGTGGCTCTACAAGAATGTAACAACTCTTGTATATATCAAAAAAAAAAAAAAAAAAAAAAAAAAAAAAAAAAAAAAAAAAAAAAAAAAAAAAAAAAAAAAAAAAAAAAAAAAAAAAATCATATTTACACTCCCCCTGTCTGTTTGATCATTCATTTCAATGCTCATACACTTGACCAGATGGGTAGAACGGCGCCCTCGCCTCTTTCAGAGTCGGTGTTCGATCCCCAATGATACAAATGCTTATCTTATAGACGTCTAGTATGTATAAATAGATTATAATATTTAAGTGAAGAGGAATTTTATTTAATAAATATGATTCACTTTTGTTCTTGTTTTAAGGTATTTTTACAACAGACATACACACTGTATTAGTTGGCTCGCTTCAAATGTATCGAATATGTTTGGAATCTTTAATCTCAGGAACGTTATTTTGGTTGGTGATTTAACACTATTGAGAACCTATACCCACGCAAACACACACACACACACACACACACACACACACACACACACACACACACACACACACACACACACACACACACACACACACACACACACACACACACACACACAGGGGGCCTCGTAGCCTGGTGGATAGCGCGCAGGACTCGTAATTCTGTGGCGCGGGTTCGATTCCCGCACGAGGCAGAAACAAATGGGCAAAGTTTCTTTCACCCTGAATGCCCCTGTTACCTAGCAGTAAACAGGTACCTGGGAGTTAGTCAGCTGTCACGGGCTGCTTCCTGGGGTGTGTGTGTGTGTGGTGTGGTGTGGGAAGAAAAAAAAAAAAAAAGTAGTAGTTAGTAAACAGTTGATTGACAGTTGAGAGGCGGGCCGAAAGAGCAAAGCTCAACCCTCGCAAACACAACTAGGTGTAACACACAGTTGAGAGCCTGTCAATCAACCCCCTAGTTGATTGACAGTTGAGAGGCGGAACGAAAGAGCCAGTGCTCAACCCCCGCAAGCACAACTAGGTGAGTATTCAGATTCGTGACCTGACCGCCGCCGGGGTCAGACGAGACCAACTGTGCTGCACCGAGGCAGCAGAGGAAGGGTCAACCACCGGGGCAGCAGAGGAAGGGTCAACCACCGGGGCAGCAGAGGTTGGGTCAACCACATGGGCAGCAGAGGAAGGGTCAACCACCAGGGCAGCAGAGGTTGGGTCAACCACCGGGGCAGCAGAGGAAGGGTCAACCACCAGGGCAGCAGAGGAAGGGTCAACCACCGGGGCAGCAGAGGAAGGGTCAACCACCGAGGCAGCAGAGGTTGGGTCAACCACCAGGGCAGCAGAGGTAGGGTCAACCACCAGGGCAGCAGAGGTTGGGTCAACCACCGGGGCAGCAGAGGAAGGGTCAACCACCGAGGCAGCAGAGGAAGGGTCAACCACCGGGGCAGCAGAGGAAGGGTCAACCACCGAGGCAGCAGAGGAAGGGTCAACCACCGGGGCAGCAGAGGAAGGGTCAACCACCGAGGCAGCAGAGGAAGGGTCAACCACCGGGGCAGCAGAGGAAGGGTCAACCACCGAGGCAGCAGAGGAAGGGTCAACCACCGGGGCAGCAGAGGAAGGGTCAACCACCGAGGCAGCAGAGGAAGAGTCAACCACCGGGGCAGCAGAGGAAGGGTCAACCACCGGGGCAGCAGAGGAAGGGTCAACCACCGGGGCAGCAGAGGTTGGGTCAACCACCGGGGCAGCAGAGGAAGGGTCAACCACCAGGGCAGCAGAGGAAGGGTCAACCACCGGGGCAGCAGAGGTTGGGTCAACCACCGGGGCAGCAGAGGAAGGGTCAACCACCGGGGCAGCAGAGGAAGGGTCAACCACCGGGGCAGCAGAGGAAGGGTCAACCACCGGGGCAGCAGAGGAAGGGTCAACCACAGGGGCAGCAGAGGTTGGGTCAACCACCTGGGCAGCAGAGGAAGGGTCAACCACCGAGGCAGAAGAGGAAGAGTCATCCAAACTGGCAGCAGAGGAAGGGTCAACCACCGGGGAAGCAGAGGTAGGGTCAACCACTGGGGCAGCAGAGAAGGTTCAACTACCGGGGCAGCAGAGGAAGGGTCAACCACCGGGGCAGCAGAGGAAGGGTCAACCACCGGGGCAGCAGAGGTTGGGTCAACCACCGGGGCAGCAGAGGAAGGGTCAACCACCGGGGCAGCAGAGGTTGGGTCAACCACCGGGGCAGCAGAGGAAGGGTCAACCACCGGGGCAGCAGAGGTTGGGTCAACCACCGGGGCAGCAGAGGAAGGGTCAACCACCAGGGCAGCAGAGGAAGGGTCAACCACCGGGGCAGCAGAGGAAGGGTCAACCACCAGGGCAGCAGAGGTTGGGTCAACCACCAGGGCAGCAGAGGAAGGGTCAACCACAGGGTCCCCCTCATCTAAAATTACACATAAGAAAACTCGAAAAAGTGCAGAGGTTTTCATCGAGATTCGCCTCAGAGCTGCTAGGGATGAGGTACGAAGAGAGACTGAAGGAACTAAACCTGATGACGTTAGAAAGGAGTGAGAGGAGGGACATGATACAGATGTGTAAAATAATTACAGGGATTGATAGGGTGGAAACAGAGGTACTGTTTACAATGAATATCAACAGAACAAGGGGGACACGGATGGAAGTTTGAGACTCAGATGTGTAATTGGGATGTAATATAAAGGGTTCCTTTAGCGTAAGAGTAGTGAGTAAACGGAATGACTTAAAGGAGCAGGTTGTAGAGGCAAACTTTATTCATAACTTTAAAAACATGTATGATTGTGAAATAGGCCATGAGTCATTGCATTGGACAAGCAGCGGTTAGAAAAGCTGGGTCGAAGAGCTAGAGCTCAATCATGCAGGCACAAATAGGCGAGTACAGATAGGTGAGTACACACACACACACACACGCACTCACACACACACACACACACACACACACACACACACACACACACACACACACACACACACACACACACACACACACGCACACATACGCAATTACGCCAACCATGAACAAAGAAAGACAGCGAGATCCTCGCTATTAAGCTCTCAAATCTGTTCCTGAAAACGACGGCATAACGCTACGAATTTCGTGAGTTTTTAATCAGACATTTGCTAAACTTTCGCAAAGAAATATACAGCAGAAAAGTTGCGTCATTATGAGCCTGGTTCGGAGGACAGAGGGAAGAGAGGTTCAAGTTTTGCGTCGCCCGGGTCTTCATCTCCCGTGAAGGATGCAGATAAGTTCGTTGAAGCACTTCTGTCATTCTGATTTTCGTTGAAGAGTATAAGGCTCATTATTTTTCTTTTATAGGGACATCAGAAATGAGATTTTCCGTATGGAGGAGGATCAGAATAGCGGTTTTCCTTATCAAGTGAGATCAGAAATGAGATTTTCCGTATGGAGGAGGATCAGAATAGCGGTTTTCCTTATCAAGTGAGATCAGAAATGAGGTTTTCCGTGTCTACGGAAATCAAAATCGAGCTTTTCCTAATCTCTTGCGATCAGAAACGATGTCTTCTGTGTCTAGGGAGGCCAGAAGCGAGGTTAATCTATACAGGCCTGAAACATAGTTGTTTTGTTAACACGAAAGTCACAGTAATATCTCAAGCATAAACTTACGATCTGACAGCAGGACTGGGTTTCCTCTGTTCCCAAAGGGAGAAAGGTTTGTTGTGTTGTTCGACTTTAAACATGACAGCAGCGGCGAGCGCCTCCACCGTGCGTCAGTAAGCTGGTCCCTCTGGTGGTGGGGGGAGGTGGAGCCCATGGTGCTGGGGGGAGCCCATGGTGCTGGGGGGAGCCCATGGTGCTGGGGGGAGCCCATGGTGCTGGGGGGAGCCCATGGTGCTGGGGGAAGCCCATGGTGCTGGGGGGAGCCCATGGTGCTGGGGGGAGCCCATGGTGCTGGGGGGAGCCCATGGTGCTGGGGATACAACTTTGTTGAGGTTCTGTTATACGGTGAAATAATTTTTTTACGTCAATTTTGTTATCGTGATGCTGAAATTTTAACCTAGAATTTACAATGATTTTACAACTTTGTTTGTGTATATGTCGTCTATCCCAGGTTGGAGGCCAGATGTCTGGTGCTAGACTCACCCAACTTTGCAAGGTGATTGGTCTGGGGAACGGGACGGACAGTGGCTGGTTTTTACTGGTCCTATTGGGCCTATAAAGAGGAGGGTCGGGCCGGATGGTTGCCCCAATCCTACTTATTCGGCAGAAGGCAGCTAGCGGAGTCCTTAGATTTCTTTAATTTTCTGTGACAGAGAGAGAAATAGAGGGAGGAGAGGAGAAGTAGGGGGGCAGACAGGGGGGATCTTTAGATAGAATGAAAAGAGGGGGGATTGGGGAGGAAAAGAGAGAGAGGGGCAGATTGGGAGAGAGGGGAGTGGAGGGGGAGATTGGGAGACAGGAGAGGAAAGGGAGAGGATGGATGTTGGGGAAGAGTGGGGGGAGAAAGATGGCGAGAAGGGAGATTGGGAGAGGGGGATAAAGTTAGAGAGAGGAAAGGAGGGAAGATAAGGAAACTTAGATGAGAGTGGAGAGAGAGAGACCTGGACACAACCTGGTACCCCTCTTAGTATCTATGTAAAACAGAATGTCTATTTCATATAGACATTCTAAATGTCCTAACCAGTCCAAGGTTAGATGCCTTGTGACTTCACTTGGGACTAACCTCACACAACTTTGCATCATGACTGGCAGTTGCATCGTTAATGCCATAGATAATTAATCTTAATATAACCCTGTATAAATTATGTATAACCGTGTATACCTATGCACAATCTATGTATAATCCGTGTATAACTTTTGCACAATCTCTGTATAACCTGTGTATTATTTTGCACAGTCTTTGAATAACCCGTGAATAACCTATGCACAATATGTGGAAAGCTCGTATATAAAATCTTCGTATAAAACGTGTATAATATCTATGCAATCCGTGTACAACAGTTGCACAACAGTTGCACTACAGAGACAAATCCAAAGCAGTCAAGGTATCATTATACCAGTCGATTACTGCATATGCGTCGGAGCCCAGGAGCTGGAAATCGTTCTAGGTGTGTGGCACAGATGCTCACATAGGCTTATGCCTTCTCAATTTACTTTTTACTTTATTCACGGCATTAATATGCAGAGTAAGTGTGAGAATTTTCCTTATTTGGATGTACCAATTCTTGTGGTACCTTACTGGGATGTTTCATCCCTTGTGTTACCTTACTGGGATACACAAATTCTTGTAATACGTTACTGGGATATCCCAACCCTTGTGGTAGCTTACTGGGATGTTTCATCCATTGTGTTACCTTACTGGGATGTCCCAATCCTAGTGGTACCTTATTGGGATGTTTCATCCCTTGTGTTACCTTACTGGGATACACAAATTCTTGTAATACGTTACTGGGATATCCCAACCCTTGTGGTAACTTACTGAGATGTTTCAACCCTTGTGTTACCTTACTGGGATGTCCCAATCCTAGTGGTACCTTACTGGGATGTCCCAACCCTTCTAGTACCTTACTGGGATATCCCAACCCCTTGTGGTACCTTACTGGGATGTCCCAACCCTTGTGGTACCTTACTGGGATGTCCCAACCCTTGTGGTACCTTACTGGGATATCCCAACCCCTTGTGGTACCTTACTGGGATACAATTTAGCTATTACGCCTGGTCAATTCAGAGGTCTTGCCAAAGTCCATCTGTTTTAGTGACTTCTCGAATAAGATTCGAAAGTTTTAATTGATCCTATTTTGAAAAAGACAAATCTTCACACACACACACACACACACACACACACACACACACACACACACACACACACACACATATATATATATATATATATATATATATATATATATATATATATATATATAACCAATTTTAAATAGACCACTTTGGCCTAAATCTAGCATTAAGGTCTATCAGCTTTTGCTGACTGAGAGGAGGAGATTTTCGAAATATATTTTCGCATATGCAATTAAAACGAAGATAAATCTCGAGCGAAATGTAATGAATCTGGCCAGGATTGAATGCCATTGGCATAGACAAGACGAACGATCTAATAGATCTTGAGGTTATTGCTGCGTCTCGAACTCATCTCACAAGTATTGACATATAGTAATGGATTCATCTACCGACAGCAGCTGTAGACCGTTGTATTTCAGACTGTATAATATTGTATCGAGGAATACAGTTAGGTTACTCGCGAGGCAATGGTTGTCTTCTTAATATTGTTTTATCAGTTAACACATTATTTTGATGAATATCAAAATATTCTTTGGTTACTCATGTGTAACGCAACTGAGTGATGATTTCTTAAACGCAGAACGTCATGAATTATAGGCCTATCTACCCTCTACGTTCTTAAGGTCAACGTAGAGATCTTAATTTTTTTTTCACTAAGATCTATGCAATGACAAAGTCTATGGGTAAGTTCACTTTGTAGGTTTAGAAATTCTCAGAAAAAAATTCCAGGGGATACTATGTTGTGTCGTACAGTATCAAAGGCTTTCTGAGAGTCGAGGAATATGCAGTCTGCCTTATCCTTCTCTCTCTCTCTCTCTCTTGTTTGATCTATGTCATCTGATGTAGAACTCCAGAAAGTTTGCCAAGTAAGATTTTCCTTTACCGAGTCCATGCTGGTGTCTTGAGACAAAAAATGTGTTCTACATGTTCTACTCGACTGCTTCGGATCAGTTTATCTAGCAACTTGCAGGGGATACTTGTTAGGGTTACAGGTGTGTAGGGTTTGGGCTTGTCTTCCCCCCTTTTTCTTCTAGATGCCGATGTGAGATGTGTGTGTGTGTGTGTGTGTGTGTGTGTGTGTGTGTGTGTGTGTGTGTGTGTGTGCGTGTGTGCGTGCGTGTGTGTGTGTGTGTGTGTGTGTGTGTGTGTGTGTGTGTACTCACCTAGTTGTGCTCACCTAGTTGTGTTTGCGGGGGTTGAGCTCTGGCTCTTTGGCCCCCGCCTCTCAACCGTCAATCAACATATATACAATTACATGTGTGTGTGTGTGTGTGTGTGTGTGTGTGTGTGTGTGTGTGTGTGTGTGTGTGTGTGTACTAGCACCACATAAGAGGCGTAAGCCCTTTACCCACCCCTGTCTTACCAAAAAAGTAATCATAAAAGATTACTTTTGCTCGATACCAATATTCCCCCTTCCTGTCGCCTCCAAAACATAACTCCCCACGACACCGGCAAACTTGACGACTATCCCCCAGACCTGTGAGCTTCACTCTTACAAACTTTCCTGAGTGAAGTCTCTCGTTGTTGAGACATCACTCAAAACACTTCGTTTCTCACAATACTTCATATTACATCATTCATTGGTTTCTGTAATATTTCGTTGGTGCTCTTCCGTAATCTTACGATCTATTATAACGTCAGGATCATTAGTCTTTTTTGTTATATATATATAACAAAAAAGTTGTTATAGTATAGTAGTTGTTATATATATATATATATATATATATATATATATATATATATATATATATATATATATATATATATATATATATATATGTCGTACCTAATAGCCAGAACGCACTTCTCAGCCTACTATGCAAGGGCCGATTTGCCTAATAAGCCAAGTTTTCATGAATTGTTTTTCGACTACCTAACCTACCTAACCTAACCTAACCTAACTTTTTCCGCCACCTAACCTAACCTAACCTATAGAGATAGGTTAGGTTAGGTTAGGTAGGGTTGGTTAGGTTTGGTCATATATCTACGTTAATTTAAACTCCAATAAAAAAAATTGACCTCATACATAATGAAATGGGTAGCTTTATCATTTCATAAGAAAAAAATTAGAGAAAATATATTAATTCAGGAAAACTTGGCTTATTAGGCAAATCGGGCCTTGCATATTAGGCCAAAAAGTGCGTTCTGGCTACTAGGTACGACATATATATATATATATATATATATATATATATATATATATATATATATATATATATATATATATATATATATATATATATATATTAGTTGCTGAGCGTCAGCAACCTTCCCCAGTCTTCCAGTCCTCCCCACCATTCCTTCCTTCCCCGTCCCCTCGTCCTCCCCCACTCCCACGTCCCCTCGTCTCCCCGCCATTAACCCTCCCTTCTCCCCTTGTCCTCCCCTCCATTCCCCACTCCCTAGTACAATGCATTCCTAAATGATTTGATGTTCCCATCAAAAAATTGGGAACATCAAACGATCTGATGTTCCCATCACTGAAAAATAAGAAAAACTGTTTAAAAAACGAAATGAATAACAATGAAATAATAAAAAATAAACTATACTCACGAAATGAATGGTATGGTAAACAACACAGCTCAATTCCAACACAATGTCACACAAAATAATTAAATCAAAATGGAAATAAACCGAAATTTATGAATATTCAATGTATCAATGAAATCGGAAACATTGAAATGGATTCGTAACATATTTAGTGTAGTGAATGTTGCTCTTACATCCAACAGATGGCGCTATTTAAAAAAAAAAAAAAAAAAAAACATTTTTTTCCCTTTCACAGGTGAGGCATAAATATAGTAGCTAAATAAAAACACGCGTCTATTTGAATGCAACGTTGTGTTAAAATTTAAAAGCAATTGGTAAAATGGTTTCGAAGCTTTCCCTCACATGAAAACACAGTTTTTCAAAAAAGGGTGTTTTTTCCCGTCCCAGACGTGATACCTATATAGTATGTATATAAAAACCCGTTCGGATACAAATTAAAGGTTGGCTCAAAGAACGTTCGAATATTAGCGATTTTGAACAAACGAACATTTACATTTATATATATATATATGTCGTACCTAGTAGCCAGAACGCACTTCTCAGCCTACTATGCAGGGCCCGATTTGCCTAATAAGCCAAGTTTTCCTGAATTAATATATTTTCTCTAATTTTTTTCTTATGAAATGATAAAGCTACCCATTTCATTATGTATGAGGTCATTTTTTTTTATTGGAGTTAAAATTAACGTATATATATGACCGAACCTAACCAACCCTACCTAGCCTAACCTAACCTATCTTTATAGCTTAGGTTAGGTTAGGTAGCCGAAAAAGTTAGGTTAGGTTAGGTTAGGAAGGTTAGGTAGTCGAAAAACAATTAATTCATGAAAACTTGGCTTATTAGGCAAATTGGGCCTTGCATAGTAGGCTGAGAAGTGAGTTCTGGCTACTAGGTACGACATATATATATATATATATATATATATATATATATATATATATATATATATATATATATATATATATATATATATTAGTATATTTTGGTAGCAGTCTTTCCTGTAGACATATATTATTAAATATGACCGAAAAAGTAAGATTAATAATTCTAACACGAATTTTCTCAATCTTTCGTTCATTTCTTTTCACTGTTGGAGGTAAATCAAAAATCAATTCTCCAAAATTTATTTTCATTTCTAGTCTGACGCGACACGAGCGCGTTTCGTAAAACTTATTACATTTTCAAAGACTTTAGTTTACAAATACACAAATGAATAGAACTTACGCATCTCCGATTTTATATCTACATTTGAGTGAGGTGGATGGGGTGAGGTGGCATTAATAGGGTATTAATTTCATCAACACAAGACAGAACAAGAGGTGGCATTAATAGGGTATTAATTTCATCAACACAAGACAGAACACGAAACAATGGGTATTGAATAGAAGTGTTTGTAGAAAGCCTATTGGTCCATATTTCTTGATGCTTCTATATTGGAGCGGAGTCTTGAGGTGGGTAGAATATAGTTGTGCATTAATTGGCTGTTGATTGCTGGTGTTGACTTCTTGATGTGTAGTGCCTCGCAAACGTCAAGCCGCCTGCTATCGCTGTATCTATCGATGATTTCTGTGTTGTTTACTAGGATTTCTCTGGCGATGGTTTGGTTGTGGGAAGAGATTATATGTTCCTTAATGGAGCCCTGTTGCTTATGCATATTAATGCCACCTCTTGTTCTGTCTTGTGTTGATGAAATTAATACCCTATTAATGCCACCTCACCCCATCCACCTCACTCAAATGTAGATATAAAATCGGAGATGTGTAAGTTCTATTCAGTTGTGTATTTGTAAACTAAAGTCTTTGAAAATGTAATAAGTTTTACGAAACGCGCTCGTGTCGCGTCAGACTAGAAATAAAAATGAATTTTGGAGAATTGATTTTTGATTTACCTCCAAAAGTGAAAAGAAATGTAAGAAAGATTGAGAAAATTCGTGTTAGAATTATTAATCTTACTTTTTCGGTCATATTTAATAATATATATATATATATATATATATATATATATATATATATATATATATATATATATATATATATATATATATATATATATATAGACAGATTTCGCAGTTACAAAAATAGACTTTCTCCTGTAAATCAGCAAAGCTCTCAGCAGTTAACATCAGTATAATTCTTCTCTTAAAAAACAGCTTTCCACAAGTGATGACAACACGTCACATCTTCCATGTCAGTCATGTCAAACAGCTTGACATTACCTAAAGGTCGTCCTGAGGAGCAACGTCCCCGAGGCTCGATCTCGGACCAGAACGTTTTGGTTCATAGTCTGATCAACACGTCTCCTAGACGCCGCTGCTCGTAGTCTGATGAACGAATCACAGCCCAATTGATCAGATGACGTCAATATATTACTTCTTATTAGTCACGAATGCCATTATCATAAAACGTCAATTCAAAATATTGCCCCCAAAGCATTACAAGGGATAGAACCATACCCAACCCCTTGAACCATCGAGGATCGAACGCAGACCCGCAAGAAACGGGCCCGTTGCTATATACAGACCGACACAAGGCCCATCAGGCTATGCCCATCCAAGCAGCCGCAGTTGACCCAAAGGGAACAGTCGTGAAGTTTGACGTTGTGTGTGTTCAAAATGAATGAACATCGTTAGCTGTGAATCATGTAAAAAGAGTTTTACATTTACTAAGCAGAAACGTTGGCGGTTGGATTAACCAGCATTTAGCCTTTATTGATGAGGACTGGCTGCGGTAATGGGTGTGTAAATATAGCATCATGTCTCGTCAATTCAGAACCGCCTTAAAGATTTATCGAAGAGGAGGAGTTTTAGTGTCGTAAAAAATATCTTTATTGTTGGAGATAAATTTTCTATTTGCTGTAAATTCATGGTCCAGGAGACGTCAGTATTGTGTATACTGGAGAATAATCTGCATCTTAAACAATATCTTTTGGAGTTTTACCTTGCAACATTGTCCCATCTTAATGGTTCCTCTTACAACAACAACAACATCCACAACATCCACACCATCCACAACATCCACAGCATCTACAACATCCACAATAGCTACAACATCCACAGCCTCCACAACATCCACAGCATCTACAACATCCACAGCCTCTACAACATCCACAGCATCTACAACATCCACAGCATCTACAACATCCACAATAGCTACAACATCCACAGCCTCCACAACATCCACAGCATCTACACCATCCTCAACTTCTACAACATCCACAGCATCTACAACATCCACAGCATCTACAACATCCACAGCATCTACAACATCCACAGCATCTACAACATCCACAGTATCTACAACATCCTCAACTTCTACAACATCCACAGCATCTACAACATCTACAGCATCTACAACATCCACAGCATCTACAACATCCACAGCATCTACAACACCCACAGCATCTACAGCCTCCACAACATCCACAGCATCTACAACATCCACAGCATCTACAACACCCACAGCATCTACAGCCTCCACAACATCCACAGCATCTACAACATCCACAACAGCTACAACATCCACAGCATCTACAGCCTCCACAACATCCACAGCATCTACAACATCCACAACAGCTACAACATCCACAGCATCTACAGCCTCCACAACATTCACAGCATCTACAACATCTACAACACCCACAGCATCTACAACATCCATAACAGTGTAAACATCTGGTCTGTGTTGAAATTGGTTCATTCTGAAGTCGTGAGAATTGTGCTACTGTTCCCGCTACGATTGTGTGTAATTATTTAGCGCATTGCAGTCGTACCACAACTTCAATGCGATTGATTGTGAGATTATAGGATTGGTCTGACCGGATATAAGGTCCGCCGCTCTCATTTCTGACTGGGAAGGCATGAATGATGTCTAAACACGGTTTAAACCCCTTTCAGGGCATAAGCAAATAGTATGCCCTTCGACCCGTTGTTATACCCAAAATGGTTCCTCGGAAGCGTGCCCAACGAGGTGCATATATATACCCTTCCTGTATGTAGATATACCCAAACATATGTATATGTATGTGCATATATATATCCTCCCATGTTGAGAAGCAATGTTGAATTATTGTTGAATGTTGCAGTGATTCTTTGAGCCATGAAGAATATCATGTTTACCCGGTGTCGAAAAGCGCTCGAGGGACGTTCAGTTAACGTCGATCCAACGCGTTAACAATTTCCAAAATATGTCATGTCACTGTCATATCACCGTCATTTTACTAGAAAAACCAGGGAGGGGGGTTTGGGGGTGGGGGGGGGGGGAATTAAGATGCTGTGCCTGCCTTGTAGTAGTAGTGGGCATCCTGCAGGCTCGGGAGGCTTAAGGTGTTGGGCTCTGGTTGTTGGGCCCTGCCTTAGTGACTACAATATCCAGGGGTTCCCCGATGAGTCACTGTTGATGATGCTGGTCATCAATTTGCCCTTATTGGAGGGTGGGGGGGTGGGGGGGTGGACGATTAATCAATAATAGTTAACTATCACTTCGAAACTTATCATTCAAATGTAACTTAGGACATTCAGTGCTTTCAAGCTCTGGTTGATTAAAGTTATATTTGCTCGAGCTGGATAGGGTTATAATGGATCCTTTGCTATCACTCTCTAACTTCCTGTAAGATAAGGCAATTGTCAGGAGAAAACGCAAAGCCAAAATGAATGAATAGCAATTAGGAAGGATATAGGGCAGACTAAGAGCTGGAATAAAGGAAGGATCAGAGGAAAGGTGTCTAAGAGTTTGAACCATCGGGTATCGAACGCAGATCATACAAGAAGCAAGTAAGTAATTATCAAAAGAAGGCACCAAACCGGGAAGGCTATGTAGCACCATCAAATGTGCAAAATAATCAGAGGGCACTAAATATCACCAAGGATGCCAATACAAGAACAAAAACGCATAAGGCGAACGATATCAAAAGCATCCGATTCACTAAGAATTCTATCGAGGGACAGGTGACCGCGAGGGACGGTCGCAAAGCACGCTCGTCCTGGAAATCAGGAATTTCAACAAGAATATGCACGACCGTAAGAGGGACAATGCAACTTGGACAATAAGGAGCAGGGCGGCGCTCCATTAAGTGCCCATGAGTTAAGCCTGTATGGCCAAGACGCAACCTCACCAGAGCCGTTTCCCACCGTCGGTTACGGTGGCAGGAGGAAGGCCACGGGGACACACTACGCTTAAGAGTACGCAGTTTGTTACCAACATCAGAAGACCAACAACCCTGCCATCGGGCAAGGATGGAGGAATGAATAACCGGGTAAAAGTCGGAATAAGGAATACCTTTACGGGAGACGGGACAAGCGCGGATAGCTTCTCTAGCAGCAGCATCCGCACGCTCATTGAAAGAAACACCAACATGGCTGGGAACTCAGCAAAACTCCACGGATTTAAATTTACTAGAGATAAGAAACAGCCAATGTTGAATCTCGACGACCACCGGATGGACAGGATTAAAGGACCCGAGAGCCATGAGGGCACTACGAGAGTCAACTACAACCACAAAGGAGGATTGACACCGGGAAAGCAGGAGACGAAGAGCATAGAGAATAGCATAAAGTTCTGCTGTGAAGATGCTAGTCTCCGGAGGAAGGCGACACATATAAGTGTGGTCAGGAAAAACAACAAAGTAGCCAACACCGTCCGCAGACTTAGACCCATCGGTGAAGATGGAAACGGAGCGGGAGTGAGAAGAAAAGTGCTCAAGGAAAAGGCGTTTCAGAACCGTAGGAGGAGTAAAAGCTGTAGTGATGCGGGTCAAGGATGTTCAAAATTTTGGAAGGGGGACCCTCCACGGGGGCAAGGAAGGAACAATACGAGGAGACATATTAGAACTACGAACTGAAAGAGAAATACAAGAAGCAAGGTTCTTGCAACGAAACAAGAAGCAAAAATACTCATCATCATCCCCTAGCTTTAAGACAGTCCTGTTGGTGTTTGGAATTAGGTCCCACACGAGGTGACTGAACCACTCAGATTATTCCGTATCATGTCGCATCCAGAACACGATCCAGTGATTGGCTTACATCCAGGTCCCTCAAATACTATTGGGTGCACTAGGACGAACCGGGCTCAGTGTGCTAGGACGCACGAACCGTGCTAGGACGAACCGTCCTTACCTAGGATCGGAACCCCGAGCTCTCGCTCGCGAGCCGCGTGTGCTTACCGCCACACAACAGTCAATACTGCAATAGTTGGACGCTTTATTACAAGCCTGAATACTTTTTTAATGGGTTCAGAGTCCACGTTTTCACGAGCTAGTTCAGAAAATTAAATAGTGGATGTCAATTGAATAAGTTTAGATTTACGAACGACCTGGGTAAATACTGGTCCGGAAATAGGTCTATATTCATTTGTAGAATAAATTACCGGGTACCATAATAGACGTAGAATCACTGGGTTGATTCAAGCGTAGGATAGACATGTATGAATAAGTTTGGAAGAATATAAACAACTACGCCACAACCCTCTCTAGTACAACTACGTCACAACCCTCTCTAGTACAACCACGTCACAACCCTCTCTAGTACAACTACACCACAACCCTCTCTAGTACAACTACACCACAACCCTCTCTAGTACAACTACGCCACAACCCCTCTCTAGTACAACTACACCACAACCCTCTCTAGTACAACTACACCACAACCCTCTCTAGTACAACTACGCCACAACCCCTCTCTAGTACAACTACACCACAACCCTCTCTAGTACAACTACGCCACAACCCTCTCTAGTACAACTACACCACAACCCTCTCTAGTACAACTACACCACAACCCTCTCTAGTACAACTACGCCACAACCCTCTCTAGTACAACTACACCACAACCCTCTCTAGTACAACTACGCCACAACCCTCTCTAGTACAACCACGTCACAACCCTCTCTAGTACAACCACGTCACAACCCTCTCTAGTACAACTACGCCACAACCCTCTCTAGTACAACTACGCCACAACCCTCTCTAGTACAACCACGTCACAACCCCTCTCTAGTACAACTACGCCACAACCCTCTCTAGTACAACCACGTCACAACCCTCTCTAGTACAACTACGCCACAACCCTCTCTAGTACAACTACGCCACAACCCTCTCTAGTACAACCACGTCACAACCCTCTCTAGTACAACCACGTCACAACCCTCTCTAGTACAACTACGCCACAACCCTCTCTAGTACAACCACGTCACAACCCCTCTCTAGTACAACCACGTCACAACCCTCTCTAGTACAACTACGTCACAACCCTCTCTAGTACAACCACGTCACAACCCCTCTCTAGTACAACTACGTCACAACCCTCTCTAGTACAACTACGCCACAACCCTCTCTAGTACAACTACACCACAACCCCTCTCTAGTACAACCACGTCACAACCCTCTCTAGTACAACTACGCCACAACCCTCTCTAGTACAACTACACCACAACCCTCTCTAGTACAACTACACCACAACCCTCTCTAGTACAACTACACCACAACCCTCTCTAGTACAACTACACCACAACCCTCTCTAGTACAACTACACCACAACCCTCTCTAGTACAACTACGCCACAACCCTCTCTAGTACAACTACGCCACAACCCTCTCTAGTACAACTACACCACAACCCTCTCTAGTACAACTACGCCACAACCCTCTCTAGTACAACTACGCCACAACCCTCTCTAGTACAACTACGCCACAACCCTCTCTAGTACAACTACGTCACAACCCTCTCTAGTACAACTACGCCACAACCCTCTCTAGTACAACCACGTCACAACCCTCTCTAGTACAACTACGCCACAACCCTCTCTAGTACAACTACACCACAACCCTCTCTAGTACAACTACGTCACAACCCTCTCTAGTACAACCACGTCACAACCCCTCTCTAGTACAACTACGCCACAACCCCTCTCTAGTACAACTACGCCACAACCCCTCTCTAGTACAACTACGCCACAACCCTCTCTAGTACAACTACGCCACAACCCCTCTCTAGTACAACTACGTCACAACCCTCTCTAGTACAACTACGCCACAACCCTCTCTAGTACAACTACACCACAACCCCTCTCTAGTACAACTACGTCACAACCCCTCTCTAGTACAACTACGCCACAACCCCTCTCTAGTACAACCACGCCACAACCCCTCTCTAGTACAACTACGCCACAACCCCTCTCTAGTACAACTACACCACAACCCTCTCTAGTACAACTACGTCACAACCCTCTCTAGTACAACCACGTCACAACCCTCTCTAGTACAACTACGCCACAACCCTCTCTAGTACAACTACACCACAACCCTCTCTAGTACAACTACGCCACAACCCCTCTCTAGTACAACTACGCCACAACCCCTCTCTAGTACAACTACGTCACAACCCTCTCTAGTACAACTACGTCACAACCCTCTCTAGTACAACTACACCACAACCCTCTCTAGTACAACTATGCCACAACCCTCTCTAGTACAACTACACCACAACCCTCTCTAGTACAACTACGTCACAACCCTCTCTAGTACAACTACGTCACAACCCTCTCTAGTACAACTACGCCACAACCCTCTCTAGTACAACTACACCACAACCCTCTCTAGTACAACTACGCCACAACCCCTCTCTAGTACAACTACACCACAACCCTCTCTAGTACAACTACACCACAACCCTCTCTAGTACAACTACACCACAACCCCTCTCTAGTACAACTACGCCACAACCCCTCTCTAGTACAACTACACCACAACCCTCTCTAGTACAACTACGTCACAACCCTCTCTAGTACAACTACACCACAACCCTCTCTAGTACAACCACGCCACAACCCTCTCTAGTACAACTACGCCACAACCCCTCTCTAGTACAACTACACCACAACCCCTCTCTAGTACAACCACGCCACAACCCTCTCTAGTACAACTACGCCACAACCCTCTCTAGTACAACTACGTCACAACCCTCTCTAGTACAACTACACCACAACCCTCTCTAGTACAACTACGTCACAACCCTCTCTAGTACAACTACGCCACAACACTCTCTGGTACAACTACACCACAACACTCTCTGGTACAACTACGTCACAACCCTCTCTAGTACAACTACGCCACAACCCTCTCTAGTACAACTACACCACAACCCTCTCTAGTACAACTACGTCACAACCCTCTCTAGTACAACTACGCCACAACCCCTCTCTAGTACAACTACGCCACAACCCTCTCTAGTACAACTACGTCACAACCCTCTCTAGTACAACTACGCCACAACCCCTCTCTAGTACAACTACGCCACAACCCCTCTCTAGTACAACTACGTCACAACCCTCTCTAGTACAACTACGTCACAACCCTCTCTAGTACAACTACGTCACAACCCCTCTCTAGTACAACTACGCCACAACCCTCTCTAGTACAACTACGCCACAACCCTCTCTAGTACAACCACGTCACAACCCTCTCTAGTACAACTACGCCACAACCCCTCTCTAGTACAACTACGCCACAACCCCTCTCTAGTACAACTACGTCACAACCCTCTCTAGTACAACTACGTCACAACCCTCTCTAGTACAACTACACCACAACCCTCTCTAGTACAACTACGCCACAACCCTCTCTAGTACAACTACGCCACAACCCTCTCTAGTACAACTACGCCACAACCCTCTCTAGTACAACTACGCCACAACCCCTCTCTAGTACAACTACGCCACAACCCTCTCTAGTACAACTACGTCACAACCCTCTCTAGTACAACTACGCCACAACCCTCTCTAGTACAACTACGTCACAACCCTCTCTAGTACAACTACGTCACAACCCTCTCTAGTACAACTACGTCACAACCCTCTCTAGTACAACTACGTCACAACCCTCTCTAGTACAACTACGTCACAACCCTCTCTAGTACAACTACGCCACAACCCTCTCTAGTACAACTACACCACAACCCCTCTCTAGTACAACTACACCACAACCCTCTCTAGTACAACTATGCCACAACCCTCTCTAGTACAACTACGCCACAACCCCTCTCTAGTACAACTACGTCACAACAACCCTCTCTAGTACAACTACGCCACAACCCCTCTCTAGTACAACTACGTCACAACCCTCTCTAGTACAACTACGTCACAACCCCTCTCTAGTACAACTACGCCACAACCCTCTCTAGTACAACTACACCACAACCCCTCTCTAGTACAACTACGTCACAACCCCTCTCTAGTACAACTACGCCACAACCCTCTCTAGTACAACTACACCACAACCCCTCTCTAGTACAACTACGCCACAACCCCTCTCTAGTACAGCTACGCTTGTAGCTGAAGCTGTACGCTATGTAGCGGTGATCATCAAAGCTGTTCCGAGTGATTTGAGTTACCCTATATTACAATGACGGATGCTAATGGCACTGTTTTTGTTTACAATGAAGGGGTTAATGGAACCATTTGTACCGTAATTAACTGTACCATATTCACAGTAACAACCATTCACCATACTTACAGTGACTCAGTGGGATGGTGTTCTGCCCTGAAATAAAAAAAAATAATCACAAAATAATCACTATTAATATTAAATGAAATTGATTTATTAGACCTATGGAATCTGTACTTCTCACTTATATAGGTAGATGAAAAGAGCTCTATAGGCCTAGAGGTGTTGGGGGGGGGGGGCACTGGGCAGATGGTAAAGAGGATCAGATAACTCGGTAAGGCTATTCAATCCTGATCACCTTGATATTCAAGAGCTCGGACCCATATTTAGGAAGCCATTATGATTGGAATCTATGCGATGTTGATTGAAATTACGATGAAAGGATTTATTTTATCCTACTGGGAACTGAGAATATATACACACGGGAATATATACACATGGGAGTAAATACACAGGGGCAATATATACAAGGGGGAATGTATACATACATGGGAATGTATACTCAAAGAAATATACAGGGAAAATTATGAACAGCGGAATATATAAATAGGGAAATGTATACATAGGGGAATATATACACCAGGGAATATATATTCAAGGAAATACATACACAGGGGAATATACACACAGAGGATATTTACACTGGGGAATATATATACACATGGAAAAATATACAAATGGTAATATATACGCAGAGATATATACATAGGGAAATAAATGTGTGTAGGTGTAGGTCATGTGTGGTGTAGGTCATGTGTGTGGTGTAGGCCGTGTATTGTGTAGGTCGTGTGTGTGGTGTGGGTCGTGTGTGCTGTAGGTCGTGTGTCTGGTGTAGCTCGTGTGTGTGGTGTAGGTCGTGTGTGTGGTGTAGGTCGTGTTTGGTGTAGGTTGTGTGTGTTGTAGGTCGTGTGTGTTGTAGGTCGTGTGTGGTGTAGGTCGTGTGTGTGGTGTAGGTCGTGTGTGTGGTGTAGGTCGTATGTGTGGTGTAGGTTATGTGTGTGGTGTAGGTCGTGTGTGGTGTAGGTCATGTGTGTGGTGTAGGCCGTGTATTGTGTAGGTCGTGTGTGTGGTGTGGGTCGTGTGTGGTGTCGGTCGTGTGTGGTGTAAGTCGTGTGTCTGGTGTAGGTCGTGTGTGTGGTGTAGGTCGTGTGTGTGGTGTAGGTTGTGTGTGGTGTAGGTCGTGTGTGTGGTGTAGGTCGTGTGTGTGGTGTAGGTCATGTGTGTGGTGTAGGTCGTGTGTGTGGTGTAGGTCGTGTGTGGTGTAGGTCGTGTGTGGTGTAGGTCGTGTGTGGTGTAGGTCGTGTGTGGTGTAGGTCGTGTGTGGTGTAGGTCGTGTGTGGCGTAGGTCGTGTGTGGCGTAGGTCGTGTGTGGTGTAGGTCGTGTGTGGTGTAGGTCGTGTGTGGTGTAGGCCGTGTGTGGTGTAGGTCGTGTGTGGTGTAGGTCGTGTGTCTGGTGTAGCTCGTGTGTGTGGTGTAGGTCGTGTGTGTGGTGTAGGTCGTGTTTGGTGTAGGTTGTGTGTGTTGTAGGTCGTGTGTGTTGTAGGTCGTGTGTGGTGTAGGTCGTGTGTGTGGTGTAGGTCGTGTGTGTGGTGTAGGTCGTGTGTGTGGTGTAGGTTATGTGTGTGGTGTAGGTCGTGTGTGGTGTAGGTCATGTGTGTGGTGTAGGCCGTGTGTGGTGTAGGCCGTGTATTGTGTAGGTCGTGTGTGTGGTGTGGGTCGTGTGTGGTGTCGGTCGTGTGTGGTGTAGGTCGTGTGTCTGGTGTAGCTCGTGTGTGTGGTGTAGGTCGTGTGTGTGGTGTAGGTTGTGTGTGGTGTAGGTCGTGTGTGTGGTGTAGGTCGTGTGTGTGGTGTAGGTCGTGTGTGTGGTGTAGGTCGTGTGTGTGGTGTAGGTCGTGTGTGGTGTAGGTCGTGTGTGGTGTAGGTCGTGTGTGGTGTAGGTCGTGTGTGGTGTAGGTCGTGTGTGGTGTAGGTCGTGTGTGGCGTAGGTCGTGTGTGGCGTAGGTCGTGTGTGGTGTAGGTCGTGTGTGGTGTAGGTCGTGTGTGGTGTAGGCCGTGTGTGGTGTAGGTCGTGTGTGGTGTAGGTCGTGTGTGGTGTAGGTCGTGTGTGGTGTAGGTCGTGTGTGGTGTAGGTCGTGTGTGGTGTAGGTCGTGTGTGGTGTAGGTCGTGTATTGTGTAGGCCGTGTGTGTGGTGTACATCGTGTGTGGTGTAGGTCGTGTGTAGTGTAGGTCGTGTGTGGTGTAGGCCGTGTGTGGTGTAGGTTACGTGTGGTGTAGGTCGTGTGTGGTGTAGGCCATGTGTGTGGTGTAGGTCGTGTGTGGTGTAGGTCGTGTATTGTGTAGGCCGTGTGTGTGGTGTAGGTCGTGTGTGGTCTAGGTTGTGTATTGTGTAGGTCGTGAGTGGTGTAGGCCGTGTGTGGTGTAGGCCGTGTATGGTGTAGGCCGTGTGTGGTGTAGGTCTTGTGTGGTGTAGGCCGTGTGTGGTGTAGGTCTTGTGTGGTGTAGGCCGTGTGTGGTGTAGGTCTTGTGTGGTGTAGGCCGTGTGTGGTGTAGGTCTTGTGTGGTGTAGGTCGTGTGTGGTGTAAGTCGTGTGTGGTGTAGGTCGTGTGTGGGGTGTAGGTCGTGTGTGGGGTGTAGGTCGTGTGTGGTGTAGGTCGTGTGTGGTGTAGGTCGTGTGTGGTGTAGGTCGTGTGTGTGGTGTAGGTCGTGTGTTGTGTAGGTCGTGTGTGTAGGTCGTATGTGGTGTAGGTCGTGTGTGGTGTAGGTCGTGTGTGGTGTAGGTCGTGTGTTGTGTAGGTGTGTGTGTAGGTCGTATGTGGTGTAGGTCGTGTGTGGTGTAGGTCGTGTGTGGTGTAGGTCGTGTCGTGGGTGTAGGTCGTGTGTGGTGTAGGTCGTGTGTGTGGTGTAGGTCGTGTGTGGTGTAGGTCGTGTGTGGTGTAGGTCGTGTGTGTGGTGTAGGTCGTGTGTGTGGTGTAGGTCGTGTGTGTGGTGTAGGTCGTGTGTGGTGTAGGTCGTGTGTGTGGTGTAGGTCGTGTGTGTGGTGTAGGTCGTGTGTGTGGTGTAGGTCGTGTGTGTGGTGTAGGTCGTGTGTGTGGTGTAGGTCGTGTGTGTGGTGTAGGTTATGTGTGTGGTGTAGGTCGTGTGTGGTGTTGGTCATGTGTGTGGTGTAGGCCGTGTGTGGTGTAGGCCGTGTATTGTGTAGGTCGTGTGTGTGGTGTGGGTCGTGTGTGGTGTCGGTCGTGTGTGGTGTAGGTCGTGTGTCTGGTGTAGCTCGTGTGTGTGGTGTAGGTCGTGTGTGTGGTGTAGGTTGTGTGTGGTGTAGGTCGTGTGTGTGGTGTAGGTCGTGTGTGTGGTGTAGGTCGTGTGTGTGGTGTAGGTCGTGTGTGTGGTGTAGGTCGTGTGTGTGGTGTAGGTTATGTGTGTGGTGTAGGTCGTGTGTGGTGTAGGTCATGTGTGTGGTGTAGGCCGTGTGTGGTGTAGGCCGTGTATTGTGTAGGTCGTGTGTGTGGTGTGGGTCGTGTGTGGTGTCGGTCGTGTGTGGTGTAGGTCGTGTGTCTGGTGTAGCTCGTGTGTGTGGTGTAGGTCGTGTGTGTGGTGTAGGTTGTGTGTGGTGTAGGTCGTGTGTGTGGTGTAGGTCGTGTGTGTGGTGTAGGTCGTGTGTGTGGTGTAGGTCGTGTGTGTGGTGTAGGTCGTGTGTGGTGTAGGTCGTGTGTGGTGTAGGTCGTGTGTGGTGTAGGTCGTGTGTGGTGTAGGTCGTGTGTGGTGTAGGTCGTGTGTGGCGTAGGTCGTGTGTGGCGTAGGTCGTGTGTGGTGTAGGTCGTGTGTGGTGTAGGTCGTGTGTGGTGTAGGCCGTGTGTGGTGTAGGTCGTGTGTGGTGTAGGTCGTGTGTGGTGTAGGTCGTGTGTGGTGTAGGTCGTGTGTGGTGTAGGTCGTGTGTGGTGTAGGTCGTGTATTGTGTAGGCCGTGTGTGTGGTGTACATCGTGTGTGGTGTAGGTCGTGTGTAGTGTAGGTCGTGTGTGGTGTAGGCCGTGTGTGGTGTAGGTTACGTGTGGTGTAGGTCGTGTGTGGTGTAGGCCATGTGTGTGGTGTAGGTCGTGTGTGGTGTAGGTCGTGTATTGTGTAGGCCGTGTGTGTGGTGTAGGTCGTGTGTGGTCTAGGTTGTGTATTGTGTAGGTCGTGAGTGGTGTAGGCCGTGTGTGGTGTAGGCCGTGTATGGTGTAGGCCGTGTGTGGTGTAGGTCTTGTGTGGTGTAGGCCGTGTGTGGTGTAGGTCGTGTGTGGTGTAGGCCGTGTGTGGTGTAGGTCTTGTGTGGTGTAGGCCGTGTGTGGTGTAGGTCTTGTGTGGTGTAGGTCGTGTGTGGTGTAAGTCGTGTGTGGTGTAGGTCGTGTGTGGGGTGTAGGTCGTGTGTGGGGTGTAGGTCGTGTGTGGTGTAGGTCGTGTGTGGTGTAAGTCGTGTGTGGTGTAGGTCGTGTGTGTGGTGTAGGTCGTGTGTGGGGTGTAGGTCGTGTGTGGTGTTGGTCGTGTGTGGTGTAGGTCGTGTGTGGTGTAGGTCGTATGTGGTGTAGGTCTTGTGTGGTGTAGGTCGAGTGTGGTGTTGGTCGTGTGTGTGGTGTAGGTCGAGTGTGGTGTAGGTCGTGTGTGGGGTGTAGGTCGTGTGTGTGGTGTAGGTCGTGTGTGGTGTAGGTCGTGTGTGGTGTAGGTCGTGTGTTGTGTAGGTCGTGTGTGGTGTAGGTCGTATGTGGTGTAGGTCGTGTGTGGTGTAGGTCGTGTGTGGTGTAGGTCGTGTGTGGGGTGTAGGTCGTGTGTGGTGTAGGTCGTGTGTGTGGTGTAGGTCGTGTGTGGTGTAGGTCGTGTGTGGTGTAGGTCGTGTGTGTGGTGTAGGTCGTGTGTGTGGTGTAGGTCGTGTGTGTGGTGTAGGTCGTGTGTGGTGTAGGTCGTGTGTGTGGTGTAGGTCGTGTGTGTGGTGTAGGTCGTGTGTGTGGTGTAGGTCGTGTGTGTGGTGTAGGTCGTGTGTGTGGTGTAGGTCGTGTGTGGTGTAGGTCGTGTGTGTGGTGTAGGTCGTGTGTGTGGTGTAGGTCGTGTGTGTGGTGTAGGTCGTGTGTGTGGTGTAGGTCGTGTGTGGTGTAGGTCGTGTGTGTGGTGTAGGTCGTGTGTGGTGTAGGTCGTGTGTGTGGTGTAGGTCGTGTGTGTGTGGTGTAGGTCGTGTGTGTGGTGTAGGTCGTGTGTAGTGTAGGTCGTATGTGGTGTAGGTCGTGTGTGCTGTAGGCCGCGTGTGCTGTAGGCCTCGTGTGGTGTAGGTTGTGTGTAGTGTAGGTCGTATGTGGTGTAGGCCGCGTGTAGTGAAGGCCGGTGTAGGTTTTAGGTCGTGTGGGGTGTAATTTAAGACGTATTTGAACCAATTTCACTTCCAATGTTAATCAAGGAACTCATCTTCTCAAGGAGTGAGTCGAATCTTTGGAGTCAGTTCCGTGAGCGATCTTAAAGTTGGCACACACGTCGACGTGGCCCTCCGAGATCTCTATAGAAGCTTGGTCTGGTTCCCCGTGAGTGGTATTGAGAACTCCCTTCGGAGTGTGGGAGAGGGAAAATTGATTTGAAACAGTGAAAGAAGCTTTAGGACAGTGAAATAAGCTTTGGAACAGTGAAAGAAGCTTTGGGACAGATAACGAAGCTTTGTAACAGTGAAAGAAGCTTTGGAACAGTGAAAGAAGCTTTGGGACAGTGTAAGAAGCTTTGGGATAGTGAAAGAAGCTTTTGGACAGTGATACAAGCTTTGGAACAGTGAAAGAAGCTTTGGGACAGTGGAAAAAGTTTTGGCACAGTGAAAGAAGCTTTGGAACAGTGAAAGAAGCTTTGGGACAGTGGAAAAAGTTTTGGCACAGTGAAAGAAGCTTTGGAACAGTGAAAGAAGCTTTGGGACAGTGAAATAAGCTTTGGAACAGTGAAAGAAGCTTTGGAACAGTGAAAGAAGCTTTGGGACAGTGTAAGAAGCTTTGGGATAGTGAAAGAAGCTTTGGGACATTGATACAAGCTTTGGAACAGTGAAAGAAGCTTTGGGACAGTGTAAGAAGCTTTGGGACAGTGAAAGAAGCTTTGGGACAGTGAAAGAAGTTTTGGAACAGTGAAAAAAGCTTTGGGACAATGGAAGAAGCTTTGGCACAGTGAAATATGCTTTGGTACAGTGAAAGAAGCTTTGGAACAGTGAAAGAAGCTTTAGGACAGTGGAAAAAGCTTTAGGACAGTGAAAGAAGCTTTGGAACAGTGAAAGAAGCTTTAGGACAGTGGAAAAAGCTTTGGGACAGAAGAACGACAGGAGAAGGTTTAGTGGGACTGGAGGAAGGACATCCGGTTGGTTCACGAATGTTGCATTGTATGATCACTCATAATAATGAACACTCTCATTAATTAGTTCAACAGATGTTTGAATTGCTCACTCATTGTAGCTGCAGCACCAACATTATGTGCAATATAATCATTACAGATCGGAACGGTGTTTGACGAGCATTTACTCGACGTACATAATTACAAGTAATTATCAAAAGAAGGCACCAAACCGGGAAGGCTATGTAGCACCATCAAATGTGTGGGATAATCAGAGGGCGCTAAATATCACCAAGGATGCCAATACGAGAACAGAAACACATAAGGCGAACGATATCAAAAGTATCGCCAAGAATTCTATCGAGGGACAAGTGACCGCGAGGGACGGTCGGAAAGCAAGACACACACACTCGTCCTGCAAGTTAGGACATTCAACAAGGATATGCACGACCGTACGAGGGACAATGCAATTTAGACAATTACAATTATCTCTGTTGCAATATATGCAACAAGATTAAAGCCTGTTCTATCAAACTGTGACTCTCAGCGAACGAAGGCATTGCGATCTCTTCAGAAACTACGGATATTAAAGATTTTTTTTTTTGCTTTGCGATATCTAAGAAAACGGTGAACTGATCATGAGCTTATCAAGTGGTTGGTGTTGTAAAATTAAAAAGTTTGCTACAGTTATATTCTGCAATTTGCAGGCACCAAGCGGTGCGTGTAACGACTTGAACTGCCTCTGACAGCCACTGTAAATGTGCTCTGAAGAGAGATATTTTGTTCATTCACTAGGAAAGGCTTAGACCATCGTACAGTAGTTTGGTAGTGGATGGTAGTTGTCCCTGTTGGGAGGACAGTTTGTCTCTGTCTTTCTATCTTTGTCTGCCTTTGTCTCCGTCTCTTAACCTCTGTCTCTCATTCGTTTATTCTCTCTCTCTCTCTCTCTCTCTCTCTCTCTCTCTCTCAATTTTTTACTTACTGAATAAAAACATTATTAACTTGACAATGTATCGTATTTTGGCGTTTTTTAATAGATTACTGACTATGTGAACAAGATTTTTTACGATTTTATCACCATAAAAAAGTTTGAATCATTGAGTAATTCGAATGATATGCGAGGTAATCCAAAATTTGTTAAACTTCGTGAATAACTCTGTGATTCAGATTTACTCCTGTATATCGAAGACGCTCTGATAAGCTGGGTTAAGACGGATCACAAGATCCGTCTTAACTCAGTCCCCTCCTCTGGCTGCTGTCTTGTGCTGTCCTCTCACAAGACGGATTACTATCCGTCTTGTGAGAGGCCAGCGCTACCTGCTGGGTTGGTTGTGAGCAAAGTCTATTTTAACACTTACACTGCTAAGTTATTTACAACTGGTACGTGCTAGTGCTCGTGGAAGAAAGTATTCGAAGCTTAAATACAAGATCTACGGCACATGGTAATCTGCTCACAAGAGGAAATATAGCGTTAGCGCGATGTAAGGTCATTGATTACCGATAAATAATTCACATAAAATTTTAAAATACATACACACACACACACACGCCCGCCCGCGCACGCACACACATACACACATTATGTGTTCATATCACGTGTTCTGAGCCCAATAGGCTCAGGAACCTGTACACCTGTTGATTGACGGTTGAGAGGCGGGACCAAAGAGCCAGAACTTAACCCCCGCAAGCACAATTAGGTGCGTACAATTAGATGAATTAGGTGAGTACACACACACACACACACACACATATATATATATATATATATATATATATATATATATATATATATATATATATATATAAATATATATATATATATATATATATATATATATATATATATATATATATATATATATATATATATATATGACTGAAAACTCACACCCCAGAAGTGACTCGAACCCATACTCCCAGGAGCAACGCAACTGGTAACTACAGGGCGCCTTAATCCGCTTGACCATCACGGCCGGACACAGGGAAGTGATAGCCGAAGCTATTTGAACCACTTCCCCGCCGGCAACTCGGATGGTAATCTTGGGCATAGCATTTCACCAAATCACCTCATTATGTATGGGTTCGAGTCACTTCTGGGGTGTGAGGTTTCAGTCGCATATAGTCCTCGGGACCTTTCAGGCTTGTTCGCATTGGTGTTCCTCACGTGTGCCCCAAAGAATGAGGTGATTTGGTGAAATGCTATGCCCAAGATTACCATCCGAGTTGCCGGCGGGGAAGTGGTTCAAATAGCTTCGGCTATCACTTCCTTTTGTCCGGCCGTGATGGTCAAGCGGATTAAGGCGCCCTGTAGTTACCAGTTGCGTTGTTCCTGGGAGTATGGGTTCGAGTCACTTCTGGGGTGTGAGTTTTCAGTCGCATATAGTCCTGGGGACCATTCAGGCTTGTTTGCATATATATATATATATATATATATATATATATATATATATATATATATATATATATATATATATATATATATATATATATATGTCTTGTAAACATATGTTGTTAAATATGAAAGAAAAAGTAAGATTAATAATTTTAACACGAATTTTCTCAATATTTCTTATATTTCTTTTTACTGTCGATGGTAATTGAAAAATCAAATCTCCAAAATTCATTTTTATTTCTAGTCTGACGCGACGCTTGAACGCGTTTCGTAATAATTTATTACATTTTCAAAGACTTGAAAACCTGAAAACACTAAACAGAGTCAGCTAATCCGTCATACTTATACTCGCATTTGAGTGAGGTGATATAGTGCAACAGTTTTGGATGAGGTGAACAAACTTGTGACAAACACAAGACAGAACACGAAATTTTGGGTATTAATTGGATATGAGAGCATAAGAATGGAAGTAACTGCAGAGGGCCTGTTGGCCCATACTTCCTCTTGATGTTTCTATATTGGTTCGGAATCTTGAAGTGGGTAGAATATAGTTGTGCATTAATTGGCTGTTGATTTCTGAAATCCAGCAATCAACAGCCATTTAATTAGTAAGTAATTACCTAGTTGTAAGGATTACTTATTTAGAATTAGGTATCCTTCAAATTATCTTAATGGTATGCGATATGTTTTGTCAATGTAAGTCTCACTCTATCCTAGAAGTTTGAACTGCTCTATATCTGGTCACTCCAGCCACTGCTTTAAGGATAGTTCACTAACGAATAAAATTATATATATATGAGACAGTGTCAGACCACGGAGGAAGAATTGAAACAGAAATTTCCTTAAGTTCTTTCGGATTTTAATAATACATCTTCAGAAGGAATACTTAATTAATTTTAGTTAAATTCAGGAGGAATTCAAGCTCTATTCGTTAGTGAACTATCCTTAAAGCAGTGGCTGGAGTGACCAGATATAGAGCAGTTCAAACTTCTAGGATAGAGTGAGACTTATATTGACAAAGCATATCGCATACAATTAAAATAATTTGAAGGATACCTAATTCTAAGTAAGTAGTTCTTATAACTAGGTAATTACTTACTAATTAAAATAAATAATTACCAAATAAGTAATTCTTGTCCCAGGTGGCCTTTGACCCAGAGTCTAAGTTAGTCATTAAAGTCCCATCAATCGAGTCGTGTTTTACACCGCTTCTTTCCTCTTGGTTTCAGATGCAAGTTTCGGGATCCCTGAGTGACGCTGATGAGGCTGGTCGACGTCTTATAATTCACCGGTGTGTGTGTGTGTGTGTGTGTGTGTGTGTGTGTGTGTGTGTGTGTGTGTGTGTGTGTGTGTGTGTGTGTGTGTGTAGGATCCTCGGTCCTTCTCAGATAATATATATTTAGCTTTGATTTCTGAACAGTTAGCACCGATCTCGGACAAATTTGCAATAATCTCTTGAAAAATGATCAGTGATCTTTGAGAAGTTACCACTAATATCTCATAAATTGAAATTAATCTAGGGAAAAAATCTAACTACTCTCAGCGAAATTTCAATCAATCTTTGAAAAATAACCGATGATCTCTCAGAAATAACCACTGATCTCTGAGAAATAACTACTGATCTCTGGGAAATAACCAATGATCTTTGAGAAATTACCATTAATCTCTGACAATATGCAGTGATTCTCTGAGAAATTACAACTAATATCTGAACAATTACCACTATAAGAAATTAACACTGATATCTAATATATTTCCACTGATATCTAAGAAAGTATTACTGATATCTAAGAAATTACCACTGATATCTAATAAATTTCCACTGATATCTAAGAAATTTTTACTGATATCAAAGAAATTTCCACTGATATCTTAGAAATTACCACTGTTATCTAAGATATTACCACTGATATCTAAGAAATTTCCACTAAATGATAATCGGGACCTTTACTCTACCTTCAGAACCTATATACAAACTCATCAATAATTATCCTTTACGCTGACGTCTATATATTTTAAAAGTAGAATTTGAAATGTCAGAGTTTTCTTAACACTCATAGTAGCGTCTTAATCATAATAATTAGACGCTAATTCGCTGAACGATCAGTCCTTTTTTTTCAATGTCAAGGATGTAAAGCCTTGCTGTCAATTAGTTTCATATTTAACTTTCAAATGGTTGTCAATTACAGTAACAACCAACATTACCAATTACAGCAAAAACTGAAACTTGTGTCTGTGAAGAAAATATTTATTTTGCTGTTGCCTAGCTAAAAAAATTTAAGTGAAGATGCGTGTGTGTTTTTGTACGTACCATATTGATAAGACATCGTCTGTCACTGGAACATGATAAACTAAAAAATAAACTACAGAAGGGTTATTGGCCCACAAGTAGCGGCTCCTATTGGCCCCCTCAACCACTTGGGCTGGAAGGTAGAGCAACGGTCTCACTTCATGCAGGTCGGCGTTCAATCCCCGATCGTCCAATTGGTTGAGCACCATTCCTTCCCCCCGTCCCATCCCAAATCCTTATCCTGATCTTCTCCCAAGTGTTATATAGTTGTAATGGCTTGGGGCTTTCCCCTGATAATTCCCTTCCCACACTTGGGAAGTGTGGGAAGGGAATTGGTCCACACTTGGCAGGTCATATTGGTGAACATGTGACAGCTCATATTTATATCCACCCAAACTCATTCATATATATATATATATATATATATATATATATATATATATATATATATATATATATATATGCAATTGACAATCACGAAACACTGATCATTTGTATGCGGAAAATCCACAGAAAAATGGAAAAGAGAGATGAACGTTTCGGTCGATCTGGGCCTTTGTCAACACCGGACTCTTTAATAATCCGGTGTTGACAAAATCCGGTGTTGACAAAGGTCCAGATCGACCGAAACGTTCATCTTTCTTATCCATTTCTCTCTTTCTCTGTGGATTTTTCGCATATATATATATTATATATATATATATCTATATTACAGTACCCGGCCACGCGTTGCTGTGGCTCAGGAACGCATGTGCACTGGTGAGCCACAGCAACCTTCCCTGCCCTCCAGTCCTCCCCACCATTCCTCCCTCCACCATCCCTTCTTCCTTCCCACCATGCCCCACTCTCCTGTCCCTTTGGCCTCCCTACTATTCTCCATTCCCTCATCTCCTTGTCCCCACCATCCCAAACTCCCTCGTCCCCTCGTCCTTCCCCATCGTTAACCCCTCCCTTGTCCCCTCGTCCTCTGCACCATCTCTCACTTCCGTCCCCTCGTCATCCCCACCATTCCCCACTCCCTCGTCCGATACCTTCCCAAATGGTTTGATGTTCCCATTAGAAAATTGGGAACATTAAATGATCTGATGTTCCCCATCACTGAAATATAAGAAAAAGTTAAAAAATGAAATGAAAATATGAAAAAAGAAAATAATAAACTATACTCACGAAATGAACAGTATGGTAAACAACACAGCTCAATTCCAACACAGTCACACAAAATAATTCAATAAAAAATAAAATAAATCGAAATCTACGAAAATAAATTTTAACAATGCAATCGGAAACATTGAAATCGAATTCGTGACATATTTAGTATAGGGAGCATGTTGCCATTATGTGCAACAGATGGCGCTGTTTTTCAAAAACGCATGTTTTTACCTGTCACGTGGGTTACATCTATATAGTAGATATATAAAAACACGCCTATTCGAATGCAACGTTGTGTCAAAATTTCAAAGCAATCGGTAAAGAGGTTTCGAAGATTTCCTTCACATTAAAAACACATGAAAAACACAGTTTTTCAGAAAAAGCATGTTTTTTTACCGTCACAGACGTGACATCTATATAGTATGTATGTAAAAATCTGGCCGGATACGAATGGAATGTTGCATAAAAATTTCAAAACAATCGGTGAAGAACTTTCGGAGATTAGCGATTATGCACAAACGAACATTTCCACTTTTATTTATATAGATATATATGTCTAACCTACGCTTGAAACAATCAAGATAAACTGGACATCCAATATTATTGAAATGTAAATAAAAAAATTTAATAAAACAAATGTGATGAATATTTAAAGACGGTGAAAGGTTTAATAATTTAACAAAAATGAAAAAAATACAATATTAAATAAAATGGAGAACAATTATATTTTAGAAAAATGTGAATGTATAAAAATGTAAAAACTAAACAAACACAAACTGTGAAAAACTGTAAAATCGTAAGAGAAAACACCAATATTATTTTAAGATGAAAATCGCTATTCTCGATTCACATCAAAACCCCACCAAGGCCACAACACCATGTAGAACGTGAGAGAAAAACTTGCTCAAGTCTCCCCGGGAGTGTGGTGCCCCACGCCACGCCAAGTCTCCCTGGGAGTGTGGTGCCCCACGCCACGGCAAGTCTCCCCGGGAGTGTGGTGCCCCACGCCACGCCAAGTCTCCCCGGGAGTGTGGTGCCCAACGCCACGCCAAGTCTCCCCGGGAGTGTGGTGCCCCACGCCACGGCAAGTCTCCCCGGGAGTGTGGTGCCCCACGCCACGCCAAGTCTCCCCGGGAGTGTGGTGCCCAACGCCACGCCAAGTCTCCCCGGGAGTGTGGTGCCCCACGCCACGGCAAGTCTCCCCGGGAGTGTGGTGCCCCACGCCACGGCAAGTCTCCCCGGGAGTGTGGTGCCCAACGCCACGCCAAGTCTCCCCGGGAGTGTGGTGCCCCACGCCACGCCAAGTCTCCCCGGGAGTGTGGTGCCCAACGCCACGCCAAGTCTCCCCGGGAGTGTGGTGCCCCACGCCACCTGTGCGCCATGGCTTCCTCCAGCAACACGGTGGTGGCGCCGACGGAGAACTCCGGGTGGCGCCGGCGGCGACAGGCGTACGCCAAGTCGTGCAGCGCCCCGTCTCACCGGACTCTTCGTCTCCTGGCCGACTACTTCCACGGTCATCTTGCCCAGGGTCTCACTGTGAGTGCTATCTTATCTTTACTTATTATATGTATCTGTAAGAGGTTGGAAGCCTTGCCTAACTTTGCAGGGTAATTCATAGCTGGTAGGGGACTGCCATAAGCGGGTCTGACTCGGGCCTATGGCTCTATTCAATGTGTTCATCACCCATTGTGTTCTGCATAGATTGTGAAAGTGTTTTTTCCATAGAGTTTTCCAGGTGTTCTTAATATTGCATGTTCTCATATCAGATTTGTATTCTGGGGCTGCCAGTACTTAAAGGGCTGAACCTTTTGTGGTCGGCCCAGCCACCACCTGTTACCGTATCTAGTATACATTTGGATGTACCACCTCTGGAATTCTGAGGACCCTTAGCCTCAGAGAAGAGAATCAATGACACTCGGGATCTATTTTGCATGCACTTATACACTGCCTTTTACCACACACTATTATATTTTTAAAGGACATTTGGCAAAACAAAAAAATAGCTGAAAATATAAAAACAAATCTGTTTTTATGTAAATATGTATTTGAGGTTCTCCACTTTGAGTACAGCGACGGCCTCAATTTTTTGCGTGTTTGGCGTTCGATCCTCGAAGGTAAGTGGTTTGGCACTATCTTCAGGTCTTCATATCCCAGCTCCTTGTCCTCATATCCCACCTCCTTGTCCTAATATCCCACCTCCTTATCCTCATATCCCAGTTCCATGTCCTTATTTCCTAGCGTCTTGTCATAAACCAACTTTTTGTCCCCATAACACATTTTCTTGTACTCATATCCCATGTCATCGTGCTCATCACCCATTCCCTTGTTCTCATAACACGTCTTGTCACCATTTTAAGGAGGGTGTTTGAATTGGTTAAGGATTTTTAAGGAAGGTGTTTGAGGAGCAGTTAAAGAGCCCTGGGATGCTAGTTAAACTACCGTTGTTGTTGTTGTTAAAGATTCTCTACTTGGAACAAGCAGTTCCAAGTAGCACGGGTTATGGTGAGCCCGTAGCTAAACTACCACTGAATGCCTCTGGGAGAGGAAATAACATAGTAGGGAGCAAGGGGGTGTGGGTGACACAGGGTAATGTGGAGTCTAGTTTGAGACGTGGTAGGCGAAGGATATTGTGGTTAGAGACAGGTGAAGGAATAGCGATTGGTAGGTAGAACTTTGGTTAGAGAATGGGAGATTCGTGGGTTAAGAATGTAAGAATTAAGGAAATTGAAGAAGGCGTATTGGCCCATACAAGGCAGCTCTTGTTTTTCCTCCACCCAAACTCAGTCCTATGCATGTCTAACATACACTTAAAACACTCAAGTGATTCCGCGTCCCCTGATTACCCGGTCATCTGTGCCAGACTAATCGCTCTATTGCTAAACCAATATTTACCCTCGTCTTTCATAAATCTATATCTATCAGATTTTATGTCCACTGTTTCATGTTCTATTTTGTGTTATACTACTACAATAATAATAATAATAAGAAGAAAATCAACTGAAGCAATTCGGGGACTCAAAGCAGCAACATGGATGATCCCAGGCGTACGCCTTAGACCACCGAAAACGATATACTTTTATTAATGTAACCTGGGATTCACCTGACTTCCTTAGGTCTATTGAGACATCTTTCTGTTACCAGAACAAGATTTTACGCACTGTTCGTGTACACTCCAGTGTGGTTCAGAGGATCATCCACCATACGCTCCCAACAAATACACACCAAAACAAATCACACAAACGCGTTATATCAATAAGGAAATCAGGTCGTTGCCTCAAGAGACAAATGTGATTCAGGTGAATTTAAGGTGTAATAGCTTATCGTGGTTCAGTGGTCAAAGGCGTGCGGCTGGGAGTACCCATGTTGATGGTTCAAGTCTACTTGTACACTTGTATTATGTCATTATTACCTGATTTCGTTTAAGGATATTTATGTTCTTTCTATAGCATAGGGATGAAAATTAAACTGTATGATCTAAATTGGGCCCCAAGAAGAGTAAGGCAAAGAATGACATTGTTGTTATTGCTAACGGTTCAAAAAATAAATCCCAGAATCCTATTTGCTTTGATCCGAACATCGATGGATTGATTAGTTTTATTGGCTTCATATTATTAATAGGTTTACGTCAGGTCTTTCTTACATTCAAGCTTGTAATGCAACAATATCCAGCTGTTATTGCAAGATATCGGTTATCTTGCAACTCTGTCATCATTACCGTGCCTCAGATCTATACATTTTTCGGTATCAAACTCTGGCAATCTTTCATCCATTTTATAGGTTTATCTAGATGGCTTTTAATCTATTTTTTGTTATTTATTTTCCAGCCGATTTTTGTATCGTTCGCAAATTTACCAATAATGCTGCCAATCCTGTATCTGAAATGTTTATATATGTTAACCAACAACAGTCTCGTGCTCGAATTTAGTTCTATGTTAACTCATTGTGTCCTCTGAACTATCCAAACCTTTATCTAACTTAGTATAGCTTCCCAGTACTGTGACTGCCTTTCTAATCCTTCTTTCGTGAGGCATAGTATCAAAAGCTTTGCTAAAGTCAAGGTACACAACATCCTTCCACTGTCAACTGCTTCATGTATTCTGGAAACGTGAGTACATTTATTAAACATGAACGGAGTTTAGTTAATTTAACGAGTGAATTATTTATTAATATGTCTTTCAAGATGTTGACGAATGGCTTTTGATATTAACGAATCAATCAAATTTCTAACAATAGAGGTTAGGCTAATTGGCCGATAGTTTCCAACCCTAAGTGATGTTTCCCCTTTAAAAGATTGCGACAATATTTGTAACCCTCCACAATTCCTTAACTTGTTTGATTGTAATGACTCAATTAATAAATCAAAGGGTCATTACGCTCATACTTAATGTAATGACCCTGGCAATGAATCCACGTGATCCTGGGGGACTTGTTGGCTTCAATTATTCTTATGGTGAACTTTACTATCTGTTGAATAACTCCCGCCGCTGGTACCAGCAAAAGAGAGATAATGAGACATATATATATATATATATATATATATATAGAGAGAGAGAGAGAGAGAGAGAGAGAGAGAGAGAGAGAGAGAGAGAGAGAGAGAGAGAGAGAGAGAGAGAGAGAAGGAGAGAGAGAAGAGAGAGAGAGAGAGAGAGAGAGAGAGAGAGAGAGAGAGAGAGAGAGAGAGAGAGAGAGAGAGAGAGAGAGAGAGAGAGAGAGAGATAGAGAGAGAGAGAGAGAGAGAGACAGAGAGAGAGAGAGACAGAGAGAGAGAGAGAGAGAGAGAGAGAGAGAGAGAGAGAGAGAGAGAGAGAGAGAGAGAGAGAGAGACAGAGAGAGAGAGATATGCAGGGATCGACTTGCCATCTACACAGGTTTTGGTACAATATTAAATTTCTTCTCTACTAAATACAGAGACAAAGTACTTATTAAGAATGCCACGTAATAGGGACCTGGTTGTAAACCGATTGGCAGGTCGAGTTCTTGGGAAAGCCTGTAGGGGTAAGACCACGTCCTGGATGAAGGAAAGCTCTCAGCCTGCCAGCAGTAGGATTATACACGTAAAGTAAAACATTCTTTTACGGTGTAAAGAAGACGAAAAGAAGTCACCAATGACCTGGTCACAATTCCCGTCCAATGAGAGGAGTTTATGGGAGAATGATAAAGACACCGCGCCAATATCTTTGGAAATTGTTTTTGCCAATGGAAATATCAGTTATTGTATTCAGTGGCGGGACTCGGTGCTCTGCTTGTGGTTAGTAAGGAGCAAGTGAAACAGCAGAGAAATAATGAGATAGAGAGATAGGGAGACAGAGACAGATTGAGAGATGGGTAGACATAGACAGATGTAGGGAGTGCAGGACCCCCCCCCCCCCTTCCAATATATATATATATATATATATATATATATATATATATTATATATATATATATATATATATATATATAATGTAAATGCCAGTCTGAGTTTAGAGAACAGACCGGAAAAAGGGGGGGTAAGAAGGAGAAAAACGGGGGATGAATGGGAGATTGGGATGGAAATGGGGACGAAAAAAAAAAAATATATATATATATATATATATAATGTGGGATATTGTCTCTGCCTTCCCTCTAATTCTACCTATCTTCTCCACTCTCCCCACATCCAACATCCCTTAACCTCCCTCGTCCCCTGTCCCAGGTCTTCCAAACACTACCCATCCTCGACTATCCCCTCTCCCACTCCTGCTTTCCCCTTCAAGAAGCCCTGAAATAATTGTCAGTCGCATATTGGGGTTCTCCTCTTCCTTCTCTCAGAATGCGGGGCGTGTGGGGGACCGCCGGTGGTAAACTCCACGGTATTATCACGCCATATTTGACTATCTCTGTGAAAGACGGCAAGAAAATGGTCCAGGGTTGTTGAACAGGTCCTTATATTTCTTAAAGCATTTAACTTAGGCCTACCCCGACCAGCCTATGTCCGTCCCGTACCACAGAGGGAAGGAGAGAGGAAGTGTGATAGGAGAACAGGTGTGAAAGGCGGTGCAGGGGGGTACAGGTGAGAGAGGGTGGAGAGGGAAGGAGACTGGTAAAGAGAGGAGTGATAGGTGGAATCCTAGAGAAGAGGGGAGGGCAAGAGAGAGTGGGAATGGAGACACACCAGGGAACAGGCGATATATATATATATATATATATATATATATATATATATATATATATATATATATATATATATATATATATATATATATATATATATATATAATCAGAAAGAGCTTCTCCCGTGAAAGGTTCAAACCATAGACTGAACAAACACATTGACAAGTCTAGTACTCTGACCAATTGGCTACCAGACTATTAAAAGTCATTGGTAGCCAAGGCTATGTCCCTCCAATGACCCAATAGCACTCAGTATTCAGACCACAAGTTCGTTTTCATTGACACAATTCACTTATATGAGAGAACACGAGCCCCAGTTGTATCAATAACTTGCATAAACCACAAGCCGATTATATCAGAAAGAGCACCTCCCGTGAAAGGTTCAAACCTTAGACTGACAGCAGTAATGAACACCATAACAAGTCCAGTACTCTGACCAATATATATATATATATATATATATATATATATATATATATATATATATATATATATATATATATATATATATATATATTATATATATATTCACAAACACACTAGCTGTACCGGGACACGCGTTGCTGTAGCTCGGTAATGCATGGGCGTTGCTGAGCCACAGCAACCCTCCCCTGTCCCCTCGTCCTTCCCACCATTTCCCCCCTCCCCGTCCCCTCGTCCTCCCCACCATTCCCCTCTCCCCCGTCCCCTCGTCCTCCCCACCATTCCTCCCTCCCCCGTCCCTATTCCACTATACCATCTGCTCTTAGCGTGCACTTTCCCCTCTTCCACCAGGGCGAGGTTTTCGCTCAAAACATTCATATGCATTTTTAATTTAAAGATTGCAATCGGAATGTTTTTATTACTCTCTGCAATGTGAATACCATGCAGTTTTGAAATAATTATTTATAATGAAAAATATATTTTGCCGGTTTCTTTTTTTTTTAAAGCAACCTCTGATTACACCCATTTCAAAATTAAGTTAAAAGAAAAATTAACTTATTTATTTGTATTAATATATTATATAAATATTAAAATAAAGCAATAATAATAATAATCGAGTTTCACATTACAGGGGACAGGAACCTTGTTACGCTTATCGAGGTCCACGTAGGTCTACTAATGACCTTACCCAGGAGGTAACCCACGAGTGCTGACTAGCCTTCTGGGGACCTATTTGCTGCTAGGTGAACAGAGGCATCAAATATAAGGTCTTTTCTAGGTCAACTGCTCACCTCCAGAAAGCAGGATCCGACCTATCACTGGATAACATTACAAACGAAACACTTCTCTACGACAGATACCAGGAGTCGTCCAACTTTGTTGACAATTAGTCAACAGATTTTTTGAGCTTCGAAATTGCATAACCCAGAGTCGCCATTGGAGCTCATGAACTGTTAACATGTAAACAAAGCCGCAATAATTGAGGAAAGATGTACAGGTTTCGTAAAGGGTTGCGTAAATGTTTTGTGAATTCTGGCCATTTTTTTCAGTTAGCTTAGCCACAAACACATTTTTTTAAGTAGTGTCCATAGAGAATCAAATTACGTAAGGATAGCATAGAATAGCTTAGGCTTAAGTTATGATAGGATAGGTTAGGATAGAATATAGAATAGGTTAAGACAGTTTGGGATAACATGGGTTTGGTTAGGATAGGATACGTTTAATTATGAGTGGATTGGTTTTGATAAAATAGGTTAGGTTATGATAGGTCATTATAGGTGAGGTACGCTAAGGTTAGGATAGTTTAGGTTAGGATAGGATAGGTTAGAAAAGGATAGGATAGATTAGGTTAGGATAGGATAGATTAGGTTAGGGTAAGATAGATTAGGTTTGATTAGGGAGCAGCGATGAGAAACAAATATTATTTTTGGGACATTTATAAATGCAAATCCTTCCAATCCTGCGTTAACCACCAAGCTTGACTTCTTATTTAGAACTAGAAAGATACCCGGCGGTGTCCGGGTACCCCATATGTATGTGTCTGTATGTCTGTCGGTCTGTCTGTCTTCCTCATATTTTCCCTCCATTCCTCTCTCTCTCTCTCTCTCTCTCTCTCTCTCTCTCTCTCTCTCTCTCTCTCTCTCTCTCTCATAGCATGCAATATATGATCCCAACAAACACACATTAAAAACGCAACTTTAATTTTACAAGTGTTAATTTGATGCAACGTTGCTACAATGTTTTGGTTACGTTGTGTGTGATGAACAGCTAAAAATTTGTCGAATTTTTTAGGGGGGAAAATCCAAACTCCCATTTCCGACCACATAGGAGTCGTTGGTAGAAGCAATAGGAATCACCCCTACTTAAAGGGTAGCATGGGGGGTCGACCCCGACCTTGCTATACCCCGAACTTGCCATACAATCATAAACCATCATGTTAAGTTATGCGATGTCCCGCATCTGGCCTCCAACAATTATTTCCTTTCATAGCTGAAGGTAAGTCCAGGATTTTCGATTTATGCAAAATGATAAACGACATCCGTATTTATAAACAAAGATCCATCTACTATGTTACTGGAACAGGATATATAAACCGAGCAATCTTCGAAGTATAAGCCTCGAGATTTTACTTTAGACATGAACAATGTTTTAAGACTTACAGGTTGGTTAGTAAGGTGTTGTTGTGGTCTTAATAACCCTCCAGACATTCCAGAGGCTGTTAGGGTCAAGCCCATCACCAAAGCAATAGTTCTTGGGACAGTCTTTCGTAAACTCTATGTTGAGAGATTAGAATATGTTAAGCCTATGACATCCGATACACCTGTTCCATCCGGAGTACCTGTTACACCTGTTCCATCCGGAGTACCTGTTACACCTGTTCCATCCGGAGCACCTGTTACACCTGTTCCATCGATGGCAATCAACTTTCCATATTTCCGGTTAAAATAAGTGTCACGACAGGAGCGCCGTGAAGCAGGTAACAGCACGGCTGAGCCACCATCAATCACGTTAAGCTGAGCGACACCGCGAAGGAAAAAGCTTCAGCAGTGAGTATGTCTCCCAGGAGTCTAGATCAATGGTGCCATGAGACGGATTTTCCCTCATATATCCGGATCATGTTGAGTAGGGCCGGAGTAGCGAACATGTCCGGAGGTGGGACAGTGACGGCTGATACCACCGTGGCTGACACACACCACCAGCGTGGCTGACACACACCACCAGCGTGGCTGCCACACACCACCACCGTGGCTGACACACACCACCACCGTGGCTGACACACACCACCACCGTGGCTGACACACACCACCACCGTGGCTGCCACACACCACCACCGTGGCTGACACACACCACCACCGTGGCTGACACACACCACCACTGTGGCTGACACACACCACCACCGTGGCTGACACACACCACCACCACCGTGGCTGACACACACCACCACCGTGGCTGACACACACCACCACCACTGTGGCTGACACACACCACCACAGTGGCTGACACACACCACCACCGTGGCTGACACACACCACCACCGTGGCTGACACACACCACCACCGTGGCTGCCACACACCACCACCGTGGCTGACACACACCACCACCGTGGCTGACACACACCACCACTGTGGCTGACACACACCACCACCACTGTGGCTGACACACACCACCACTGTGGCTGACACACACCACCACCATGGCTGACACACACCACCACCGTGGCTGACACACACCACCACCGTGGCTGACACACACCACCACCGTGGCTGACACACACCACCACCGTGGCTGACACACACCACCACCGTGGCTGACACACACCACCACCGTGGCTGACACACACCACCACCGTGGCTGACACACACCACCACCGTGGCTGACACACACCACCACCGTGGCTGACACACACCACCACCGTGGCTGACACACACCACCACCGTGGCTGACACACACCACCACCGTGGCTGACACACACCACCACCGTGGCTGACACACACCACCACCGAGGCTGACACACACCACCACCGTGGCTGACACACACCACCACCGTGGCTGACACACACCACCACCGAGGCTGACACACACCACCACTGTGGCTGACACACACCACCACTGTGGCTGACACACACCACCACTGTGGCTGACACACACCACCACCGTGGCTGACACACACCACCACCGTGGCTGACACACACCACCACCGTGGCTGACACACACCACCACCGTGGCTGACACACACCACCACCGTGGCTGACAAGTCTCGTCGAAATTTAACGGAAAAAAGTTCCATGAATCTCTTCCGGAAACTATAGAAAATCAGAAAAATATTGGTATCATTCTTAAGTTTGATTCCAATGTCATGAAATATACCTTAATAACACCTTTAACTTATCGAATAATATTCACATTTCATTTCATTATGAATCTGCACAATCATCTTGTATCGACATAGAAACTGATTGTTTTTCTGTAATTTTAATCTTTGAAGCGAGTGAGTGATTAACATTTTATTTTGTGACATTTAAAAGAAAACGGCAAAAAAATTATATCATATTTTGACGCTGGGAAAGTTTTTAGTATAATTATTGTCTATATTTGTTCTCCGAGTGGTTAATGTGAGGTCAAAAAGTGATGCGACAATTTATAACTCATCACTTATTGTACATATACGCCAATTGTATAAATTATCACCTAGTGTATAACTCATCACCTAGTGTATAACTCATCACTTAGTGTAGATTGCACAGATCGCGTTGTTTTCCTCTGTTGGGAATACACCTTCTTGGAGAGATATAAAATTTCCCGGGTCTGTGATACACCAGCGGGTGCTGTAAACTTTCCCGTGGTCTACGGTACACCAGTAGGAAGGACTCTTCCTCCCCGTAATGATCATGGCTCGAAACTTCTTCGGCAGTTTGTTGATAAACTGCCGAACAACACTTCCCAACGTCCAGGCTGTCAGACACCAGAAATGGTGACTGGGGGAAGGGTCTGGTCGCCTGCCACCCAGTGGTCTGGTCGCCTGCCACCCAGTGGTCTGGTCGCCTGCTACCCAGTGGTCTGGTCGCCTGCCACCCAGTGGTCTGGTCGCCTGCCACCCAGTGGTCTGGTCGCCTGCCACCCAGTGGTCTGGTCGCCTGCCACCCAGTGGTCTGGTCGCCTGCCACCCAGTGGTCTGGTCGCCTGCCACCCAGTGGTCTGGTCGCCTGCCACCCAGTGGTCTGGTCGCCTGCCACCCAGTGGTCTGGTCGCCTGCTACCCAGTGGTCTGGTCGCCTGCTACCCAGTGGTCTGGTCGCCTGCCACCCAGTGGTCTGGTCGCCTGCTACCCAGTGGTCTGGTCGCCTGCTACCCAGTGGTCTGGTCGCCTGCTACCCAGTGGTCTGGTCGCCTGCCACCCAGTGGTCTGGTCGCCTGCCACCCAGTGGTCTGGTCGCCTGCCACCCAGTGGTCTGGTCGCCTGCCACCCAGTGGTCTGGTCGCCTTTTATGGTTCTACAAGCCCACCTGCTCTGGGCTTGTTTGTCTGGTCCTGATTGTCAACGCCTGGTCGGGGCTTGCCTCCCACCGCCTTACTTAGTCCTGGTGTCGGGCTTCCTAAAGTTACGAAGTCCTAATTCTCAAACACCACAACATTGAACAGAAAGCAATGAATAAGAATTAGATAAGTTTACATTCAGGAAAGACCTGGGTAAATATGGACCTAGACATTTTGTTGGATTATGGGAAGAAATAATAGAATAGACGTGGGATTACTGGATTGTTTCAACAGGGATTAGACATGTGAATGAGGCTGGGTGGGTATAAACAGGTGCTGGCCTGTATGGGGGCCAATAGGCCTCCTGCAGTTTGCTTAATTCTTATGCTTTTGTTTGTATTTGTTTCTCTTCTTCTTTTGGGCTTGTGCGTGATAAAGGCCAGACACATTTTAGGTGTTTGGCATTTATCACCTCGTAAACATGCGAACATTTATCATGTTCGGTACGCTACGCCCCGCCCCGCACCCCCCGAGTATGGCATGCGAACAGCGCCCGCGAGGGTGGCGATCGAACCACGCTCTCGAGAGTCGCTAGCATTCAGCGCTCGCAAGGGTACAGCACTCTCGACGGTACAGCACTCGCGAGGATACAGCAGTCGCGAGTGTGGCTAACGAATAGCGCTCGCGAACTGTGCTCGTGAGGGTATACAAGCATACACCGCTTGCTAGGGTGACGAGCATATCACGTTCCCAAGGGTGGCGAGCATACAGCACTCACAAGGGTGGCGAGCATACAGCACTCACAAGGGTGGCGAGCATACAGCACTCACAAGGGTGGCGAGCATACAGCACTCACAAGGGTGGCGAGCGTACAGCACTCACAAGGGTGGCGAGCATACAGCACTCACAAGGGTGGCGAGCGTACAGCACTCACAAGGGTGGCGAGCGTACAGCACTCGCAAGGGTGGCGAGCGTACAGCACTCGCAAGGGAATCGAACCCCAGTCCACAGGACTACGTATCCAGCGTGCTGTCCACTCAGTCACCAGGCGCCCTTAAGAGAGAGAGAGAGAGTGTTTATTCACCTAGTTGTGCTTGCGGGATTTGAGCTTTGCTCTTTCGGCCCGCCTCTCAACTGTCAATCAACTGTTACTATTTTTTTTTTTTTTGCCCTCCACACGCACACACACACACACATCCCAGGAAGCAGCCCGTAGCAGCTCTCTAACTCCCAGGTACCTATTTACTGCTAGGTGAACAGGGGCCTCAGGTTGAAAGAAACTGTCCATCTGTTTCCGCCTCCACCGGGGATCGAACCCGGAACCTCAGGACTACGAATCCAAAGCGCTGTCCACGCAGCTGTCAGGACCCCAACCCAATTGTCAGGTAAACCTAATTGTTTACTCGAATAGGTTCGGTCAGAACCTAACAATCTAAATTAAAGATTTGTTCAGCTACATCTACGTTTTTTGAGTGAAGGACGTAACTGGCCGAGAGAAAGTGCCAAACTCTACGGAAAACACATGCCAGATTTTATTTCTGACTTCTTGAAGACAGAGAAGTAGGGAATATAGATGGCGATATATCTTAAGAGATGGAGCTTGGACCAACCCCAACTGGCCTGTGACATTCTCATACCCTACGTGCTTCATGTGTGAAATTAATTAATTAATTAATTATAAAAAAGAAGGCACCAAACTGGGAAGGCAATGTAACACCATCAAATGTGCGGGATAATCAGAGGGCGCAAAATATCACCAAGGATGCCAATTGAGAACAGAAACGCATAAGGCGAACGATATCAAAAGTATCCGATTCACCAACAATTCTATCGAGGGGCAAGCGATCACGAGGGACGGTCGGAAAGCAAGACACACACTCGTCCTGGAAGTCAGAACATTCAACAAGGATATGTACGACAGTAAGAGAGACAACGCAATTTGGACAATAAGGAGCAGGCCGGCACTCCATTACGTGGCCGTGAGTTAAGCGATTGTGGCCAAGACGCAACCGCGTTAGAGCCGTTTCCCACCGCCGGTTGCGGTGGCAGGAGGAAGGCCACGGGGGCACACAACACTTAAGAGTACGCAGTAAGAGTTGTTACTAACAACAGAAGTCCAACAACCTTGTCAACGGGCAAGGATGGAAGAATTAACAACCGGATAAAAGTCGAAAAAGGGAATACCTTTACGGGAAATGAGACAAGAGCGGATAGCCCCTCTAGTGGCAGCATCCGCACGCTCATTGAAAGAAACACCAACATGGCTGGGAACTCAGCAAAACTCCACGGATTTAAATTTACTAGAGATAAGAAACAGCCAATGTTGAATCTCGACGACCACCGGATGGACTGGATTCAAGGACCCGAGAGCCATGAGTGCATAACGAGAGTCAACTACAACCACAAAGGAGGATTGACAACGAGAAAGCAGGAGATGGAGAGCGTGGAGAATAACATAAAGCTCGCTGTGAAGATGCTAGTCTCCGAAGGCAGGCGACACATATAAGTGCTGTCAGGAAAAACAACGGAGTAGCCCACACCGTCCGCGGACCCATCGGTGAAGAAGGAAACGGAGCGGTTGTGTGAAGAAAAGTGCTCAAGAAAAAGGCGTTTCAGAACCGTAGGAGGAGTAAAAGCTTTATTGATGTGGGTCAAGGATGTACAAAACTTGGGAAGGGGGACCCTCCACGGGGGCAAGGAAGGAACAATACAAGGAGAAATATGAGAAAGACGAATGGAAACCTGTAAGACCTGTAAGCGAGAAAGCCGGACAGAAAGAGGGAGGTAGTGAAGAGGAACAGGAACAACAGGAGGGGTAAAAGTCAAAGCACGACAGAGGCGAGAGGAAGGATGTTGCAAGGACCGCACCAGATAGCAAAGACAGTAGCGGTCACGGCGGTCCTGGAGAGATAGGAAACCAGTGTCAACATACAAGCTGAGGGCGGGAGTCGAACGAAAGGCACCAGAGCTGACCCGCAACCCAGCATGATGCAAAGCATCAAGACGGCGAAGAGTAGGAGGAGAAGCGGATGAGTAAGCAGGGCAACCATAATCGAGTTTAGACAGGACGAGTGAAGAGTGTAGAGAGAGAGGAGCGTACGCGTATCTGCCCCCTACCCCTCAAGAAGTATGGGACAAAACCTTAAGGAGGGAAAGGGCCTTAGAGCACTCAGCGCGGCGGTAAGAGATATGGGCTGACCAAGACAAACGAGTGTCAAAGATTAACCCCAGAAGCCGGAGCCGGTCGGCCGCGCGGACAGCACGCTGGACTTGTGATCCTGTGGTCCTGGGTTCGATCCCAGGCGCCGGCGAGAAACATTGGGCAGAGTTTCTTTCACCCTATGCCCCTGTTACCTAGCAGTAAAAATAGGTACCTGGGTATTAGTCAGCTGTCACGGGCTGCTTCCTGGGGGTGGAGGCCTGGTCGAGGACCGGGCCGCGGGGACACTAAAAAGCCCCGAAATCATCTCAAGATAACCTCTCAAGATAACCAGAAGCTTAGCGGAATCCTTGTACACGAGGGGATGTCCATAAAGAGACAAAGAGGGATGAAGAATGACACGCTTCCGAGTAAAATTTATACCACAAGTCTTAGATGCAGAGAACTTGAAGCCATGATCGGTGGCCCAAGACGACACGGCATCAATCGCAAGTTGAAGCCGCCATTGGAGGAGAGACGAATCATCACCCCGGCCTCAAAGGGTAAGGTCGTCTACATAGAGAGCGGATAAGACGCCAGAAGGAAGGGAGGAAAGAAGAGCATTGAGATCAACAAGAAGAATAGTGCTCAGAACACTACCTACCACAAGGCGCCTGACAGCTGGGTGGACAGCGCTTCTGATTCGTAGTCCTGATGTTCCGGGTTCGATCCCCGGTGCAGGCGGAGACAAATGGGCAAAATGTTTCTTTCACTCAAAAGGCCCCTATTACCTAGCAGTAAATAGGTACCTGGGAGTTAGACAGCTGCTATGGGCTACTTCCTGGGGGAGGAGGCCTGGTCGAGAACCGGGCCGCAGGGACACTAAGCAACGAAATCATCTCAAGATAACCCTACTTGGGGCACACCCTCATATTGCTGAAAAGGGGCAGAGTGTGGGGTACAGAGCCTCGCTCGAAAGGAACGACCGCCAGGTAGTGCCGTAAGCCTTTTCCAGGTCAAAAAGGACGGCAACAACGGAGGTCTTCGCAGCAAAAGCAGTACGAATATAGACCTCCAAGTTCACCAGGACATCTGTTGTGCTGCGGCATTTGCAAAAACCAAATTGAGAAGGGGAAAGGAGGTGATAGTGCTCTAAGAACCATATCAGACGAACGTTAACCATACGTTCAAAGAGCTTGCAGACAACTCGTGAGAGCAATAGGGCGGAAGTCCTTGGGAGAAGACCCAAGAGACTCTGGTTTCCGAACAGGGAGGACAACAGCATCGCGCCAGTCTTCAGGAACTGACGACGACTCCCAGGCCCGATTAAACAGACTCAGTAAATACTGACACGAGCACGGAGGAAGATGTCGAAGCATCTCATAATGAATGCCATCGGAGCCTGCCACCGTAGAACTGCAGAGGGCCAGGGCAGACTGGAGCTCAGGGAGAGAGAAGGGATCGTTATTGGGAAGGCAGAGATAGGTACAGAAATCCAAAGGACGAGATTCAAGAAGAGGCTTACGAAGAAGGAAGGATTGGGGGAAATGAGAACCAGAGCTAGCAGACGAAAAGTGGGAACCCAATTCGGTTGCGACCTGCAATGGGTCCGCCACATGAGTACCACTGAGGTGAAGGACCGGTGAGACATCGGGAACGAACTTACCCGCTATCTTGCGGCTACGCTTCCAGATCAGCAGTAGAGGAGTTTCGGACGTGATGTTGGAGACATAAGACATCCAACATGCACGTTTAGCCATACGGATGGTCCTACGGGCCACCGCACATGCCTTCCGAAGCAAAAGAAAAGATTCAGTCGTCCGCTGGCGACGATGTCTCTTCCAGGCTGCACGCTTACAGCGGACAGCCCGAACACAGCCCACATTCCACCAGGGAACGCACTTCCGCGTTCTCCGAGAGGAAGAGCGAGGAATAGAGCGGAGGGCAGCGTCGAAAACTGTGTCATAAAAAAGGAGGAGGGCGCGAGGGAGAGGCAGAATGGAGAGGTCGGGGAAAGTAGTACAGAGGGTAAAGAGGGACCAGTCAGCCTCAACAAACCGCCACCTAGGGAAGAAGAGGGGAGGGTGAAAAGAGAGAAAGGAAACAAGGATGGGAAAATGGTCACTGCCATGGAGGTCATCAAGAACCCTCCACTCGAAATCTAAGTAAAGGGAAGACGATCAAAGAGAAAGATCAAGACAGGAAAGGGAGCGAGTCCGAGAGTCTAAATGAGTGTGCTCACCAGAATTCAGAAGAGACAGGGAAGAAGAGAGGATGAACGGTTCAAGAAGGCGACCTCGGGTGTTTATCAGAACATCACCCCAAAGAGTATGTTGACAATTGAAATCACCCAGCAGGAGCACAGGCTCCGGCATGGAGTCCAGAAGGCATTTAAGATCAGGAAGAGAAAGCGGGACATTTGGGGGAATATAAATGGAACCGTGTACCACTTACGCACAAAGATACGGGCAACAGAACATTGGAGAGGTGATGGAAAAAGTATTGGGACGAACGGAACATCAGAGCGAATCAAGAGAGCAGAAGAGTTATGGGCCCCAGCAACAGGTGGGGGGGGGGGGAGGGAGAGAAAGGAATAGCCACGGAAGCGACCAGGACGAGCCCCAAGCATCGGCTTCTGGAGACAGACACAAAGGGGCGAAAACTGTGAAATCAGAAGTTGGATTTCAAGGAAATTTGCGTAATATCCACGAATGTTCCACTGAAGAAGAGACATCAACAAAAGGAGAAAGGATAGCAACAGAGAACAAGGAAGAAACAAATGTGAAAGAAGAACACATCACATTAAAGAAGGTCAGAGTCAGCAAAGTCAGGGTTAGGGGGCATGGGTAAACTGAGCAAAGACGGAGGGAAAGAAGCGGGAGAACAGACCAGAGGCGGACGAGCGGAGTCTGGAGGAGGAGACAACTGAGAGGAGCAGTCAAGGACAGCAGCAGGAGAAGGAGCAGAAAGAGGGAAGCGTACCTCAGCCAGGGCAGCAACCGAGAGGGAAGCGAGGGCCAAAGAAACCTCCATAGCAGGAACAGGGGGCGCAACCACCGAAACGGGAAGGGAAGGAGCGAGAGAGTCAGAGGTAGGGGGCGAGGAAGAAAGCAAAGCCTTCTTACCTGCCGGGGAGGAGGAAGGAGAGGAGCCAGGCTTACACTTCTCACTCAAAGAGACAGGCATCCCAGCAACAACGTACTGAGCAACAAAATCTAGCGTCTCCACAGGAGAGGCAGAACGAGAGCAAACACGATGGCCGTTGGGAGAGCGATGGACATCAGCTTGCACCGACAGGCGGCATGGAGAGCTATGAGACGGAGGAGATGGACAGGAAGGAGGATCGGAGGGAGACGAGGAAGAAAACACAGGAGACACGACAGACTGGGTAGAAAGAAGGGGAACCCCAGACAGAGAGCCATGAGGGGAGCCCTTTGGGACAAAACTCAAAGGAACAGAGGTGGTGGGAGTGTCTGGGTCTAAGGCCCGGAAACGGTTGTGAGACTGAGGAAGGTGGGAAGGACGAGGAGAGGAAGAGCGCAATAAGCAAGCATAAGAGACGTTAGCGTAAGGCGGGAGACAGCGAACTTGGCGCCACGCCTCAGGAAAAGAGAAACGTTCCCAGTGCTTCAAGTTGAAGACGGCTGCCTCAAGCTTGTAATGTGTACACGCGCGGGAGAAGGCAGGGTGGGCCTCACCGCAATTGAGGCAGCGAGCCTGGGGAGAAGTGCACTCCGACTTAGAGTGACCCTTGCCCCCACACATAGGGCAGAGAGAGACAGTACTGGAGCAGCGGAGAGCACCATGCTCAAACCTCCAGCACTTATTACAAAGCCGAGGAGCTGGAATGTACTCTTGGACAGAGCACCTGGCACCAACATGAATGACAGATGGGGGAAGGGTCCTACCATCAAAAGTAATCTTCACACCCCGAAGGGGCTGACGGCGACGACCACGAGGGGAACGAGTAAACGAGTCTACCTGGAGGACAGAGTGGCCCTGGGCTTCGAGGATATTCGGAATATCATCGTGGCAGTCCTGTAGATCCCGAACACCGGTTGCAACATGGGGTGAGAGGAGAATAGTGCTAACACTGGCATTCAACCGAGCGTTCTTGGAGACCTGAACAGGGGTCTCGCCAAGGTACGATACGGCAGCCAAGTGGGAGGCTGCATCCTGAGAAGGAGCAGCAACGACACGTGTACCGATTTCGGGTGGGTGTTGAAGGTAACAGAGGCATCTACGGAATCAACAAGGTGCCGATGGAGGGAGAAATCGTTAGGAGGCGCAGAATCAAGAGGGAGGAGATCGAACTATTTGGCACACGAAGCGGGACCAAACAAGGCTTGATACGCATCAGTACGGGAAGGAATCGAGCGAGTGCGGCCGTGGCGTGGACGGCGTTGAGAAACCCCAGAGAGAGGGGGTGTTAAAAGGTGCAGTAGTCACAACGAGAGACTGAGCCGTGCCAGGGGACGAGGTGGTCACCAGTGGGGGCTTGTGGCTCGACCCAACCACATAGGAGGGAGGGGAGCCTAGGGGAGTAGTCAGGAGGGTCAAAGGATAGCAAGATCAGGGCCCAATGCAGCGGGGGCTACAGAGCCCAGTCTTCCAATACAGTCCGACTTGGGGGCTTGGTCGCCCACCCCATGAGCTGAGTGGGTACAAGGTACAAGAGGAACATTCACAGACATAAAGACGAGAAGTAACACTTTCATTCACGAATGTGCTCCCACACCCACCATGGAGCCACACTTAGAGGCAGGACACCCAACAAAAAGCTATCGCCGAATATGCCAGGGCCCCCTAGGGGTGCGTCGTGAGTATACACCCCACAAACGCCACCTTAAGAATCGTCAGTCCGTCGAGATCGGGTTCAGTGACGAGAGAGGGATTGACAATAAAAGGTTCCCCTCGCTCGAGACGTTGGGTACTACAGTTCTACGGGTGCATGAGTATGCCTCCTCAAACACGCAGGCGTCAAAACAAAAGAAGGTCAAAAGAATGATCAAAACAGGGACAAGGTCAACGGGAAATGACAATCAGAAAGAAAAGGGGGGGGGGGAGAAAAACGAAAAAAAAAAGAAAAGGTGTCCCGCAAAATTTGTGAGGACAGCAGCAAGAGCATAAGACCACAAAAGGACAGAGGACTGGCCCATGGAGCATCACACTCAGGCAGCCGCCCACCAAGGCCCCTCACGGCATCAACGAGCCGGACAGGGAGGGGGTTGTTTGTTAAGATTTATCTGGTGATGGTCTGATTGTGAGAAGAGATTATATGTTCCTTGATGGAACCCTGTTGTTTATGCATTGTTAATCGCCTGGAAAGAGACGTTGTCATCTTACCTATATACTGAGTACTTTGGGGCTTACAGTCCCCAAGTGGGCATTTGAAGGCATATATTATATACATATACATATATATAACTGAAAACTCACACCCCAGAAGTGACTCGAACCCATACTCCCAGGAGCAACGCAACTGGTATGTACAAGACGCCTTAAACCACTTGACCATCACGACCAGACATAATGAGGTGATAGCCGAGGCTATTTGAACCACCCCACCGCCGGCACTCGGATAGTAATCTTGGGCATAGCATTTTACCAAATCACCTCATTCTTTGGGGCACACGTGAGGAACACAAATGCGAACAAGCCTGAATGGTCCTCAGGACAATATGCAACTGAAAACTCACACCCCAGAAGTGACTCGAACCCATACTCCCAGGAGCAACGCAACTGGTATGTACAAGACGCCTTAATCCACTTGACCATCACGACCGGACAAAATGAGGTGATAGCCGAGGCTATTTGAACCACCCCACCGCCGGCACTCGGATAGTAATCTTGGGCATAGCATTTTACCAAATCACCTCATTCTTTGGGGCACACGTGAAGAACACAAATGCGAACAAGCCTGAATGGTCCCCAGGACAATATGCAACTGAAAACTCACACCCCAGAAGTGACTCGAACCCATACTCCCTGAAGCAATGCAACTGGTATGTACAAGACGCCTTAATCCACTTAACCATCACGACCGGACAAAATGAGGTGATAGCCGAGGCAATTTGAACCACCCCACCGCCGGCACTCGGATAGTAATCTTGGGCATAGCATTTTACCAAATCACCTCATTCTTTGGGGCACACGTGAGTTAAAATGCTATGCCCAAGATTACTATCCGAGTGCCGGCGGTGGGGTGGTTCAAATAGCTTAGGCTATCACCTCATTATGTCCGGTCGTGATGGTCAAGTGGATTAAGGCGTCTTGTACATACCAGTTGCGTTGCTCCTGGGAGTATGGGTTCGAGTCACTTCTGGGGTGTGAGTTTTCAGTTGCATATTGTCCTGGGGACCATTCAGGCTTGTTCGCATTTGTGTTCCTCACGTGTGCCCCAAAGAATGAGGTGATTTGGTAAAATGCTATGCCCAAGATTACTATCCGAGTGCCGGCGGTGGGGTGGTTCAAATAGCCTCGGCTATCACCTCATTTTGTCCGGTCGTGATGGTCAAGTGGATTAAGGCGTCTTGTACATACCAGTTGCGTTGCTCCTGGGAGTATGGGTTCGAGTCACTTCTGGGGTGTGAGTTTTCAGTTGCATATTGTCCTGGGGACCATTCAGGCTTGTTCGCATTTGTGTTCCTCACGTGTGCCCCAAAGAATGAGGTGATTTGGAAAAATGCTATGCCCAAGATTACTATCCGAGTGCCGGCGGTGGGGTGGTTCAAATAGCCTCGGCTATCACCTCATTTTGTCCGGTCGTGATGGTCAAGTGGATTAAGGCGTCTTGTACATACCAGTTGCGTTGCTCCTGGGAGTATGGGTTCGAGTCACTTCTGGGGTGTGAGTTTTCAGTTGCATATTGTCCTGGGGACCATTCAGGCTTGTTCGCATACATACATATATATATATATATATATATATATATATATATATATATATATATATATATATATATATATATATATATATATATATTAGTATATTTTGGTAGCAGTCTTTCCTGTAGACATATATTATTAAATATGACCGAAAAAGTAAGATTAATAATTCTAACACGAATTTTCTCAATCTTTCGTACATTTCTTTTCACTGCTGGTGGTAATTCAAAAATCAATTCTCCAAAATTCATTTTTATTTCTAGTCTGACGCGACACTTGAGCGCATTTCGTAAAACTTATTACATTTTCAAAGACTTTAGTTTACACATACACAACTGAATAGAACTTACACATTTCCGATTTGTTTATATCTACATTTGAGTGAGGTGGATGGGGTGAGGTGGTATTAATAGGGTATTAAATTCATCAACACAAGACAGAACACGAAACAATGGGTATTGAACGGAAGTGATTGTAGAAAGCCTATTGGTCCATATTTCTTGATGCTTCTATATTGGAGCGGAGTCTTGAGGTGGGTAGAATATAGTTGTGCATTAATTGGCTGTTGATTGCTGGTGGTGACTTCTTAATGTGTAGTGCCTCGCAAACGTCAAGCCGTCTGCTATCGCTGTATCTATCGATGATTTCTGTGTTGTTTACTAGGATTTCTCTGGCGATGGTTTGGTTGTGGGAAGAGATTATATGTTCCTTAATGGAGCCCTGTTGCTTATGCATCGTAAACGCCTAGAAAGAGATGTTGTTGTCTTGCCTATATACTGGGTTTTTTGGAGCTTACAGTCCCCAAGAGGGCATTTGAAGGCATAGACGACGTTGGTCTCTTTTAAAGCGTTTTGCTTTGTGTCTGGAGAGTTTCTCATGAGTAGGCTGGCCGTTTTTCTGGTATTATAGTAAATCGTCAGTTGTATCCTCTGATTTTTGTCTGTAGGGATAACGTTTCTATTAATAATATCTTTCAGGACCCTTTCCTCCGTTTTATGAGCTGTGGAAAAGAAGTTCCTGTTAAATAGTCTAATAGGGGGTATAGGTGTTGTGTTAGTTGTCTCTTCAACAGACAACTAACACAACACCTATACCCCCTATTAGACTATTTTACAGGAACTTCTTCGTTCCTGTAAATAGTTCTAATAGAAGTTCCTGTAAAATAGTCCGCTCCAATATAGAAGCATCAAGAAATATGGACCAATAGGCTTTCTACAATCACTTCCATTCAATATCCATTGTTTCGTGCTCTGTCTTGTGTTGATGAATTTAATACCCTATTAATACCACCTCACTCAAATGTAGATATAAACAAATCGGAGATGTGTAAGTTCTATTCAGTTGTGTACTGTATGTGTAAACTAAAGTCTTTGAAAATGTAATAAGTTTTACGAAACGCGCTCAAGTGTCGCGTCAGACTAGAAATAAAAATGAATTTTGGAGAATTGATTTTTGAATTACCACCAGTAGTGAAAAGAAATGTACGAAAGATTGAGAAAATTCGTGTTAGAATTATTAATCTTACTTTTTCGAGCATATTTAATAATATATATATATATATATATATATATATATATATATATATATATATATATATATATATGGGTGTGGGTATCTGGCTAATGATTGGCCGAAGTGGGTTTCCAGGCTTGTGCGTCTTGACATTTCCATACGCATATCCAGGTTTATATTCCCCAATGATCTTTGGCAGGTGGAGTCTGGATTTCTTGGCGTTCACAGTTTCGATCAGTTTGTTGACCTTTGCTTTTAATTCGGCTGTAGTGTCCTTCGTTACCCTTTGGAACTTAGTTTGGTCAGAGAGTATGAGGTTCATTTTCGCCAGATATTCGTCTTTTTTAAGAATGACGTATATTGGCGACTTGTGTTCGCCAATATATATATCACATATATATCACAGCAGCCGTGATATATATATATATATATATATATATATATATATATATATATATGAATAATATATATATATATATATATATATATATATATATATATATATATATATATATATATATATATATATATATATATATATATATGACAATGTCAGACCACGGAGGAAAATGAAACAGGAATTTCCTTAAGTACTTTCGTATATTAAATACATCTTCAGAAGGAATGATTTTACATATCGAGTGATGGGTATAAATATATACCCATCTATAAAATTTTATACCCATCACTCGATCTGTAAAATCATTCCTTCTGAAGATGTATTTAATATACGAAAGTACTTAAGGAAATTCCTGTTTCATTTTCCTCCGTGGTCTGACATTGTCACATTCTTAATCACGTGTTTATTTTCGTGATATACACACACATATATATATATATATATATATATATATATATATATATATATATATATATATGTATGTATATATATTGTTACGGTGCCCTCTCATATTTCTTTCGTTTGCCGGCTTAAAGAGTCATATCAGCTCTCCCTACTGATTCTCTGAGGTTCAGGGAGTCTAATGATATTTGTGGCGACCAGACCGACTGCCAGTAAAGGGAAGGAAGTTACATTATAAGTTGTAAATAAAGGGAAATTGGCGCCCTGTTATAAAATGAAAGAGTATCCCCTAATGCAGATATGACCTTTTGGAAGGGACACCAGCCGATCGCGGATTGGCCGACGTAGGTCGCGGGCGACAAATCAGGGCCCGCCATGACGTCACCGAGTGCCCCGGGCGGCGCCAACGTCAGAAGTGACCCGACCTTGGAAGCGACAGGACGCACCTCGGTCTGCTCTCCAGGATTAGAGGCTCTACAAGCCTTTCTTAGTGGATTAGTGCTGGCTATTGCAGCCCATCGGATATATTGGAGACCCCGCGCTTCTGGGAAGCAAAAGGAACCAAGTTTATTGAGCGAAAGAGGGCCAAACTTGGAAAATATTCGGCGACGACGCAGGGCGGCGACGTTGGACGTTGAGGGTCAGAAAAGGTGTGGCGGGCAAGCCTAGCTGTGACCGGGTCACATCCACTGAGGGTCTTGGAAGGACGACACCGTGCCTAGGACAAGGAGCAACGCCTTGTGGAAGGGGCGAGTGTGGGAAAAATAGTGATTAGCTCAGCGCCCATCGATGAACCAGGATTGGGGCAGCTGAATCTCAGGGATTGGAACGGCGACGACGTGAAGGCTCCACGACACCTGAGGACCTGTGGAACGTCCTGGATCGTCAAGGATCGACCCAAGGAAGCGTGGGAACCTCACACCATCGAGGGACAGGCGTCGTGAGCCAGGAATGTAAGGTAGATCATTTTCCCTCCCATTACCCCTTGGGTGAGTAGGCTAGTTAACACATGCATAAACACATTTTCATGCATGTGTTTATGTAGTCATTCCTGGCCCTGATGCGTCTAATCCAGTTTGCCTCTGTCATTTGCCTTCTGTATTTCCTCCACTCCCTCCTGCTTTTAGCTTTTCCTTCCTGGCTCTGTTTATTGAACATTGGGTTATTATATATGCTCCTGCTATTTTTCCCTTAATGGTGGTATGAATCTCTCTTCTGCCTCTTTGCACTTCAGTTGTACTTGGTCCACCATTTGGCCGTCTTTCCTCTGAGGTCCTCCTCCCATTACACCCTTCCCAGATACTCTTACATTCATTTAGTCTCCTTTTTTATAGTCTGCTCTCCCTTCCCTGACTCCTTTGTCTTATGGGCACTGTTCTGAGTTCCATCATGCAGAGTAATACCAAGACACAATGGTCACTTGCTCCTAATGGTGTTTCATGCTCTAAGTTCTCAATGTCTTCCTCATTTTGGGTAAAGATCAAGACCAGTAGACCTAGTGTATCTCCTCCCCTTTCTCTTGTGTCCTCCTTTACATGTTGTGTTAAGAAGTTTCTTTCTACAACTTCCACTAATTTCGCTCCCCATGTTTCTTCTCCGCCATGAGGATTTCTGGATTCCCAGTCAATCTCTCCATGGTTTTGCTCCACATGACTAGAAGTTTAGCTCACATTCTGTGTGCCACTGTTGCTGTTCTCTGCAATGTCTCTATGCATGCTTTGTTGTTGTCATCATATTCCTGACTGGGTCTTCTCTTGTTTGGCGGGGGCTGTAAATTACCAGGACCACAATTATTTTTTCCATCTGGAGTCGTGTACAGATGGAGTCTGTACACGTTTTCACTCTGAATCTTGAGTTCTTCGAACCTTCACTCTCGTTGTGCTAGGAGTGCAACTTCTCCTTGCCTTTGTTGTCTGTTTTTCCTGATCACTTGGAATCCCCCTGGGAATATTGCATCAGAATTCATATTTAATTTCGTTTCCACTATTGCAATCAAATCTAGATCATTTTCACTTACTATTTCTTTAATTTCCTGTGATTTGTTTGTAACTCTGTCGGCGTTCGTGTACCAAACCTTCAGACTCTTCTTGGTGTGTGTGTGTGTGTGTGTGTGTGTGTGTGTGTGTGTGTGTGTGTGTGTGTGTGTGTGTGTAAATAAGGTTTTATGAGTGTGGTGAGAGCGTGGGAAGTGACGCGATTATTAAGGTTATAAATGACACTGTTGTGCATTGATGCGTGTGTCACAGCTGAGCTCTCACACACACTCACACACTCACGCACGTACACACACACACACTCACGCACGTACACACACACACACTCACGCACGTACACACACACACACACACACACTCACGCACGTACACACACACACACTCACGCACGTACACACACAGATCAAACCTCTTAGAAAGCACGAAAAACTTTCGTGAATTTCGAAGCATAAAAAGCACGGAGCGTTTTTGATTATCTATATAAATAAAAATGTAAACGTTCGTTTGTTCAAAATCGCTAATCTCCAAAACCTCTTTACCGATTGCTTTGAAATTTTGACACAACGTTGCATTCGAATACGCCTGTGTTTTTATGTACCTACTATATAGATGTCACACACGTGACAAGTAAAAACATGTTTTTTTCGGAAAAAACAGCGCCATCTGTTGCACGTAAAAGCAACACACGCTATACTAAATATATTATGATTCCACTTCAATGTTTCCGATTGCATTGATAAATTGAATTTTCATAGATTTCAATTTACTTTCATTTTGATTTAATTATTATGTGTAACACTGAGTTGGAACTGAAATGTGTTGTTTACCATACCGTTCATGTCGTGAATATAGTTTATTTTTCATTTTCCCTTTGTTTTTCATTTCTTTTTTTAACTGTTCTTATTTTTCAGTGATGGGAACATCAGGTCATTTTGGGACACATCGGATGGTGGAGTGGGGAATGGTGGGGAGGACGAGGGGACGGGAGTGGGGGATGGTGTGGAGGGCGAGGGGACGGGGAGAGAGATAATGGTAGGGAGGACGAAGGGACGGAGGAGAGTTGCTGTGGCTCAGCAATGTGTGGGCCTTGCTGAGCCACAGCAACGCGTGGCCGGGTACAGCTAGTATTTGATACAAGATAATTAATTGCTTGTTTGCATCTGATTTTCCCTAAAAGTGCTACAAACGTCCTATTAGACCCCAAACGACCAGCTGAACCGTTTATGATATAGAAAATTCTTGAGGTGACATTCAGCAGACAGCAAAGGATAGCTTCACAACAGCTGGTGCACGACCTCTCACCACAGCTGGTGCACGACCTCTCACCACAGCTGGTGCACGACCTCTCACCACAGCTGGTGCACGACCTCTCACCACAGCTGGTGCACGACCTCTCACCACAGCTGGTGTACGACCTCTCACCACAGCTGGTGCACGACCTCTTACCACAGCTGGTGCACGACCTCTTACCACAGCTGGTGCACGACCTCTCACCACAGCTGGTGCACGACCTCTCACCACAGCTGGTGCACGACCTCTCACCACAGCTGGTGCACGACCTCTCACCACAGCTG